>NW_020769336.1:1006552-1038415 GCF_900518735.1 Pseudonaja textilis
TATGTATATGTATATGTATATGTATAATTTTTCTTATATGTATCTATGTATTCATAACTATGTTTTTACTTATACCTATTATCTTGTAAGCAATTGACAAATAAAAATAAATAAATAAATATTAAATGAAGCAGGAAGTAAATATTGAAATCAGCATATACTGAGCAAAAAGAATATTACTATTCATGTAAAAACAAATGTAGGCTATTCTGTATATCATGCATTTTTTATTTTTATGTTCTGTTTAAATCTTTTACATATTTACAGAGAAGTAACTCCTTCCGATTAATCCATAGGCATTTTATTGATCTAATGTTTATTCTGGGTATTAGTCCAGAGTTGCTTCACATCAAATTTGTTTTCCTATACTGTACTCAGTAAAATAGTTTATAACAATTTGTTGTGAAAACTGGGGAAAGTATCATCATGCAGTTATTTATTTTATTCACAAATATGCAATGCTTTTTAAACAAGATATGTTGGGAAGGTAGATTCTGATTACTTCTGATCTTCAAAACATCTTACATCATACAAATTTAAAAAAACTAAACAAAATTTTGTAAGAAACGTATTTGCAATCTCACAAAACTCTATTTAAAATGAGCATGGCTCATATAGAAGAAAATTATTTGATTTACCAATTAATCTTAGAATCTATCTAAACTGTCAGAAGGAAATGTTCCTTGATTTTAAGTAGTTTAATGGAAATAAATACAAACTCCAGCTTATGGCTCCAGTAAACAATTCAATTTACTGACCATTCCTTAATCATTTCTAACAGCAGTGATAGTCTGCAAAAACCTTAATGTCTGACTTTAACAGTGTCATGCTGAGCAGAAATCACATATCTTTGGCCCTGACTTCAGCTTTTCAGATGCTGTGTAAGTGACAATCTTTTATTATTCCTAATTCACAATACCTGTTGAATGCACAACTGCCTGTAACCCCCCCTCCAAAAGAACAACAATAAAACACCCCATAGTAAGTAGAAAATTTGCATGGCCCTAATGCACTGGGATCAAATTTGAAAGGATAGAGGGAAGAGACATAACGTAGAAGAAAGCACAACTGAACACAGCGAAGAAAGATTAGTAGGACAAAGCAAGTTAGTAAGCTGACATCATTTGGGAGGATACTAAACATATGGAAAGACCAGAAGTGCTTATCTATGAAAGACATTTCTTACATTACACCGCCATATGTGGATAAAGAATTATAGGCTTTCTAAGGGTAAAATGACAAGAGAAAACTTATGCACAGCAATATTATGTGCAAAAGGTTCAGTAGAGTACTGTACTTTTTACACTGAATGGTTTTCAGACATTAGAAACTCATAGTCCTGAAAATAGAAATTTAATTATACTAGCTAATTGTTCATTACAATGATTGAACGTTACACAAGATAAATTGAATAACTGGAAAGGAACCAATATCAACAAATTTAATTTTCCCCCCAGATGCCTACTGCTAGGAAGCATATATGTATGCCAACAGCTGGCATGATACATGAGCATATTAATATTTAATGTCTTAATTTTAAGTATTTCCAGTCCTTCTCCTCAGGCTGGATCCAGATCATACTTACTAGGTAATGAATTCCATTTCATTCTGTAAGAATTACTATTAAATAAACATACATAATATTTATATTATTAAGATCTAAATAATATAGGATATTACTAAAAATGTGAGGGAGGATCATTCATGCTGTCTTGAGCTGTTGAATGCAAAGGACATTGACTTCTCAAATAAATATTTACAAATATTTCAATTAAAGAAATCCTAAAAAATTGTTTGAGTAAGATATTTAAACCATATTAAGAGATCACTCCTGAAACCCATGTGAGAGTTATCAACTATGGGAGACATTGATTTCAATCAAATGCAATTTAGTACAACCTATGAAGAGCAAGAGTAACTAGAATAATGGATATCTTTCATCCTTTGTTTGAGGCTCATTCAGGTTTATTGTGCAAGTACAACTTTAGAATACCACCAAAATGTATTATGGAATCTGGGAGAAGCATCTAGTGATATATGTTGAACTGATATTCCATGGTTTAGCAGGAGGCATTATGGTCAAAGGAGGCTAGATACTGGATCCATACTGCCAAACATTCTCTGCGGATCAAGAAGAGATCTTGAGAACACACATGTATTTCAGACAGTCATGTCATGTGACTCCTTTGGTCAATTATCACAATCCTTGCACTCCCAGTTGCAAGTTAAGTAATCTCTAAGGTTGTTAAGAGAATAGAGCAAAAGGACTGCCTACCAAAGGATTTCAGCTCTTTGTAGAGCTGAATCTCTCTGGCAAGCAGTCCTTTCTTTCACTCAGCCAGCCAATGTTTGATTTCCAAGGAAGTCAACAGAGAAAATTACAAGTAGTGATCATGATTGTGGAGCACTTCGTATATATGTGCAAACAAATTGCCAGACACCCAGATTCTGATCACATGACCAAATAGTTGTAAATCAAGGATTACTTGTATGAGAAAGCATAAGTTAGAAATTTCTTTTTGAACTTTAAAGATTGCTGGGAATAAGAAAAAAAAAGGAAAATTGATTTATTTTATCATGGTTAAAATAATAGCTTGCTGTTTTTGATGAGGTTCAAATTTTTTTGATTGGGATTGTTAGAAGAGAAAGAGAGGATTTGTTTAAATAGAAATGGACATAAATATAAAAGGAATGATTCAAATTGAATGTTAAAAGATTTAATAGGTAAAACTATCTTTTTAGTTTTTGTATACAAATAATAGGTTGCTATTTCTGATGATGTTTATTAGTTTCTTTGATTGGGACTGAATGATGATGGTTATTTTTTGTAATCTTACTTTTTTTCTTTTTTTTACTGGGATTAGACTGAAGAGACAAAAGGGGGGGTTTGTTTAAATGGAAATCAAGATATAATGGGAGGATTCAATATATAAATGAGAGGATTCAAATTGGGTGTAATAAACATAGTTTGTAATACTTATGTTCTTACTTTCACTGGACTTTGACGAATATGGAGAGATGAAGACCTAGAGATGGACTTATAGAGAATGAATGTGTGGCTGTATTTTAACAGTGATACATTGTTAATGTTGTTGCTGCTTGCTAAAGCTGAAGATAGAAGTAATTTTTTATCTGCGCTTTTTCAAATGTTTAATTCTTTAAATGTATTTCTGTAGTATGCAGTTGTGTTAGTTTTATTTGTTGAATGCGCTCTTCATTTAAAATTATTAAAAAGACCCAAATGTATTGTGGAATCAGAAAATACAATGATTTCATGTTATTTTATTACATTTAGTAGCTGTATAGCATATACTGGTTGCATATGCCAGTATTTAGCAAAAGAAAAAAACCAGGAGCTCGGCAGTTTCATGGATAAAATAATTACATTTGGGAGCAATTATTTTGAAGAGCTAAAGCCAAATAAAGTAGGCTGAGCTGCAACTTGGAATACTAGTATAGGGCGGGTTCCTCTATTTCTAGGAATTAAGAAGAAAGCAAGAACACTATTTTCCACTGTATTTTTCTATAATGTTATACTCTGTGTCCACTTTCATCCTTCTCTTAAATCTCAACATACTTATCTCAAAGTATGGGTAGTGGGACTCTGAAAATGAGCACTTCACACTAAGATTTTCTCCCAATTCTACATTCTAAGTTAACCACACACCAATAAAAGAATAGTGATTTTTTTTTCATTAGAGCACAGCTGGGGAGAGCAATGACATAAATGTTCTATGGTTTCCTCTCCTTCCACTCCCCTTTATTCTTTCTTAATTTGGTTCAGAGTGTCCTGTTCTCCCTAGAAAACATGTAAGCAGATATATCTAGAGGCAACTATATTTCAAAGCATTATCTGGAGGAGGCCCTTTCAGCTCCTCCCCAGGCAATCCCAGAATTAAGTCCACAACTAAGTGTCTTCTCTCTATATTATTACCTAAGATTTGTTGCTGCTAGACTTCATGACTAAGTTAGCTGGCTGTATTTTCACATCGCTCTTATCCACAATGTCCTGCAGGAGAGTGCCTGCCTTCCATGAGAAACCAAGTATTGAAAAGTTAGTGCTTTGAAAAAAAATGGCTGAGGAGTTGCCTTTTTAGTACACTATACTGACACTTGTTCAATTACAATTATTTGTATTGAATTTATTAGTCATCTTGAAAGGTGGGATGTCCTAATGGTAAATAGATAACATACAAAGGATTTCCGGTCCAGCATTGTGTAAACTTTAGGTTTTCATTCCTTTTACTAACTCAGTTATCTTTTTAGTTTTTTACACATGCAAAGAACTAAGAATAGGTAACTAACTTCAGTCTGATTATCTGCTTATTAAGTACTGCAGCCATGTTTACTGTCCAGTTTATATTTTGGCAGGGTTTGCTGGATAAAGAAGAAAGAATTAGCTACATCAATCAATTCAGGTCAGTTAATCAACCGGTGAGTAATACTATTAGGAAATGTTATGTAATATTCAACTGGAATCTACCCGCTTGTTAACTTGAGATCATCATTCTGTGTCCCACAAATTGGGGTGATAGAGAAGTTACTTAACAGTAAGAGTAGATAGTTGTTTGAAAGTGATCTCCCTGCTGCTGGATGTGTTCCAGCAAAGGCTCGAGAGACATCTGTCAGAGATGTCTTAATCTGGATTTCTGAACTGAGCTTGGTCTCAATACTTAAAAGGCTCTTTCCAATGCTATGATTCTGTGATTAATGTTGGCACTTCTCCAATGGGGCTGTGGTAATTTTGCTTCAAAAATGTTTCTTTATAAAATTAAAAGCTGGCAAATTTGGAAACACTTATTTTGCTAACATTTGTTCCTAACATAAAGCCAGAAAGTGACAGAGATATTGAACTTAATAGTAAATAATAGAAAATAATCTAACACTTACTACTAGGTACAATAAGTGATCTGGTACTATTTCACATGGCACGCTCAGGCAAATATATTCCTCCAATTACATAAGGATAAGCTTTGAGTTAGCTAGAATATGGTACGGCATCTGATTTTCTGTGGTATTGAACCTTATTTGTTTTGTTTGCTCATTGGGTTGCTAAAAATGAAGAACATGTACAAAGGTCATTTTATGGAAGGCCTGACAGAAAAGAGTCTGACATTTAATTTTCAACCTTGACATTTCAGACTGTAGTTCTAAAGTAAGAGGAAAAGTAGCAGTTCTGAATTGCTAATCAAAACAGTCATCCACTAAAATTAATTTACAGTAATTATCATATTTAATAATTCCAGCAAGGGCAAGGGTTAATGGCAATTGGGCTGGTAATAGGAGAACTCTAGACAATACATATTTCAAACACTAAGCTTGCAAAGGTTCAGGTTCCCATCTTTTGTCATATAGTATGACAGTACATAGTTGTATAAGAAATGCTTTAAATTCAGGGGCTATTGTTAAAAGATAAAACAAATAAAAACTGAAACATATGACTCTCACTCACTGATATTCTTTCCCCTTAATAATATTTTATCATTGGTCTAGTTGTTGAGGCACCAGGCAAGAGACCAAGAGACTGTGAGGCATGAAAACTTTAGGCATGAAAACTGGTTGGGTGATTGATCACTATCTCAGCCCAACAGGGTTGTTGTTGTAGGGAAAATAGGAGGAAGGAGTATTAGCTATGTTTGCTGGCTTGAGTTATTTATTAAAAAAAGTGAGATAAAAAATATCTAAATTATTTGTTATATAACTGAATTATACTTTTAACTTGTGATTTATCATTTCAAACTTTAAAACAATTTGGTTTCAACTAACTATAAATAAAACAATCAGCTTCAGTGCTAGTTTGTGATGTGACTGAAAGGCAATATAGACAATATTAGATAGGAAAGAGGTCTGACAGATTGAAGACCCAAACAATTAAAAATGATCCTAGAAAATTATGGAAGTGAAATGAAATCTGGAATTAGTTGGCTGAAATACAGGCTTCTGCTAAAAAGAGCAGGTAGGCAAAGGTATACTTTAGAAGATAATACAATTACCACAGTTTCCTCCAGTTTCCTTCTACACTCAAAACTAATGAAGTGAGATAAAAGTGGGGAAATTTACAGTATGGCAAACACAGCATCAATACCATAGTAGAAAACCAGAGCTCCTAATTTTGACAGCAGACAATTCAGATTTATCATTGTTATTACTATTTTATTATTATACTTTTCCCTAACCTGTGAGTCAAGTGTAAATGTTTTCTTGATATTTATGTTCTTCACAAATTTCCTGCAGTATGTTAGATTGAAAAAGCAAACTTTAATTTCCCCTTGATGAAAAGTAGCTATTTCCAAAAACGGACAACACACGTTCCTTTTTAAAAAAAAACTGGATGAAGAAACAAATAAAGTGACATGAAAGTTAGGATGCCATTAAGAAATAAAGATAAATGACCATACTCTTTAAAATATACAATATAAGCATCCTATTATGTTGCTGTCCATAATATTCTTTTATTTTAAAATTTTACCTCAAATTAAAAAGTATTGTTACCTGAAGCCATCATTCACTAGGAAAGTATAAAGCATATATTTATGAATTCCAATTTTAGAAGTATTATATATATTAGAAATAGTATACAAAAATATTATAAATTAATATAAAGTATGAAGATATTTGTAATCAGATAATAAGAATTAAACAGCCTGATTCTCATATAATACTGACTCATAATGTCATCTATGGGACACAGTAATTATATGCATTAGGAATGAACTATACCACAATAAAAAAACCTTTTGTTGATGGTCTTTGTACATGAGCCAATGAAATCAATTGTTAGAATTATATCACACACAGAAATATTTTCAGATGTGCAATAATCATCACAGACTAAATGCACAAGAAATACATAAAATCTATACCAAAATACTGTTTAAGAGGGATGGGGGACATAGCATGGTGAAGAGAAATATTCCCAATTCCAGAATTAAAATATAGGTAGTCCTTGACTTACAAACCATTCATTCAATTACCATTTGAAGTTACTACGGTACTGAAAGAAAAAAAAAGACTTATGACTCATCTTGAAAGTTACAGCTGCTGCAGTGCCCCTGTGGTCACAATTTGGGTTTTTGGCAACCCACCTGCACTTACAACTGCAGGGACACATCAACTTCCCCCACTCACCTATCTCTCCCATATCTATGCCCTTTTGGCCCTCTACTGTCCCAGTTCACCACTGCCATCTTCTTGCTCCTGCTGCTAACAAGGTGTGCCAAGGTGGGCTGCCAAATACCTAAAATGTGATCATATGACATGGGGGCACTGCAGAGAACTCTGCAGTTCTGCTCTCTCCACTCCTATTCAACATCTACATGAGGCTGCTGGGTGAACTCATGTAGGGGTGACTTTGGGGACTTGCCAGTTAGGCTTATATCATCTTTGGTTCTGGGTGGGGTTGCACTGTCCCAGACAGACCCAGTGAGCAATCTGGAAGTCCTTCTGGACTCATGATTCCTGCTTAAAAAGCAGATGTGCCTCAGAAGGCCTTTGCATGGCTCCATGTTGTGTGCCACTTGCAAACTGGGGGGCTCACTTGGTGAGTCCCAGGAAGTGGGCCTTTTCTGTTGTGGTGCTTGCCTTATGGAACACCCTCCTTGCCTTATGGTGCTTGCTTATGGAACATTTTCTATCTTACTGGGCTGGAAGGAGAAAATATTAATAAAATTATTACAACAACCACTGTTATAGAAAAGGAAAAGCTGAAGACACTGCTTATGGCTCTTGGGGTGAGTCAGGTTGCAGGTTCCCCACTTTCCAAACTCATAGACAAGGAAAAGGAAGGACATCTCTAAATACAGCAAGAGGCAACAAAATCTGGAACAAGTCTTCGACTTATCCTTTCAGGCTCAAACCCCCTCAGGATCACATTACTCCTATAGAGATCCTGGGCTTTGAAGACAAATTGTCCCAAACATAGCACAAGGATGTGTGCAGGTGAAAGTAATAGCATCTCACCTTCTTTTATCTCTTTTTGTCTCTGAACCATTTGCTGATTGCACTATAGGAGGAAAAACTATTCCTTGCCTTCCAGATACTCCTGCTCTGTGTTCTGCTTTCAAGATATCAGAATTCCCAATATTTCTCTGTAGCAAATGGCCTCAGAACTGGGTCTGGCTATGCAAATTAACAGCCGTTACATATTGTGTACCAAATGGGATTTATTTAGATATACTTTCACAGGATGAAGAAGCAACAATGGTCCTATTTGCAATGCCTCTTTGGGAAGTAAGCCAGTCTTATGTTTTAGAGGACTACAAGTTGAAGCAAGTTGCTATATTTTGTGGACAAAACATTCTAATAATGAAATGGGATGCATACTTTCAGTTCTGTCTGTTAAAATTTCAATTTCAATTGACTAAAACATACCCATTAACAAGGAAAATGCAATATCCCTTAAACCTAGAAGCTAAGGAAGGAATTAAACCAGTAACTGAAGTACTATTGAAGCAGGGTATAATTGTAATCACTAGAAGCAGCACTTCAATCTTCCTCATTTAAAAATGGTGGTAGAATAATAAATGACACTTTGTGTAGCATCTAAGAATGACAAATAGACTTATGATCATCACCTTTCCTCTTCTGGTCAGCATTTTTCTATATGCTCCTAACTTTTCAGTCAGCTCCTTAGAGAAATTTTCTGACCGTTAGAACAATTAATCAGTGGAACAACTTTCCTCCAGAGGTTGTGAATGGTCCAACACTGGAAGTTTTGAAGAAGAGATTGGATAACCATTTGTCTGAAGTGGTGTAGGGTTTCCTGCCTAAGCAGGGGGTAAGACTAGAAGACCTCCAAGGTTCCTTCCAACCCTGTTATTCTATTTCTATTTTCATGAAATGGAGTCTTTGTAAACTTTTCTTTTTTGTTTCTATTCATCCTAATAAACAGCTTTGTTTTGTATGTAGAGTACCTGTATAATCGGTTAGATCTTGTTCTGCATCGTCTGCTCTAATTCAGTATGTTGATGATTTCCTTGTGGCTTTCTTCAGGAAACTTGCCAGACCGATACAGTCCGTTACAGCCAAGAAAGGACACAAGGTCTCCAACACCAAGCTGCAGCTCTGAAAAACCTCTGTGCCTTATCTAGGTCATGGTATTTCCAAAGGTAGGCTCATTTTCTCACATTGATTCCGTGTTAATTTCTCTTGAAAACTTCTGTGGCCCAGGTGTACACTTTTGAGAGAACGGGCTAATGCTGCCAGTGGATTTTGAACTTTGCAGAGTTAACTAACTCCTCTGAAAACTTCTGCTACTCCCTTTTATTGCCCTAAATCTCCAAAATCCTCTTTTCTGGCTTTAACATTTGTGTTTGTTTCTATTTTTGCTGTAGAAATTCCTGACTGCTCTAACTGCCTTTCGCATTCTTTGCACTCTATATCCTTGCTCAATCTATCAACACCAAAACACAGGGAACAAAACAAACCACTGGCCTGCTACAGCAAAATGTGTTAGGTCTAATTGCTCTTGCTTTTCTTCCATGATTGGGCACAATCGCTGCTGCTCTTTAGTCTGTGGATCTTTGCCTTGGGCCATCAGCATTTTGTTATCACATGTTATTTCTTCTCTCTTGCTTAAATGCCAGACTCAAGTAGCTAGATGTGCTAACATGTGCCTTCAAATTAGCCAAAGGGAAATCTGCTAATATTTATGTAGATTCTTGATATGTCTTTGCAGTTATGCATAATTTGAGCTTTATGGAAACTGAGATCTAACTAATTCAGATTCGCCTATTAAGCACGTCTCCTTGGTAAAAAAAATCTCCTAGAGGCTTTGCTCTTCTCCTCTGCACTCTCTGTCTCATCAGAGTATTTTTGATGCTATTAGAAATGCAATGGCAGATGTTTTTGTCAAACGTGCGGTCCCTCACAAACTTATTTAAATCCTTTCCAGACTCGGCAAAGGGTGGCCCAGATGTCTCTGTAGAACTCCAAATCAAAAATGCATGTTTGGAGCTCTCATAGATTCTTATTAATACTCTTAGTCAATGGGCTTCCTCTGATGGATACTCAGTGGCCCCCAAGGCACTGCTTCCATATTTTGTTCATTTAGCCCATGAAATTGAGCATATAAGCAGAAGGAAAATGAAATCTTTGATGAAAAATTGTGGTTTGCACCAGGATTTATGATTGCAAAGAAGCAATATTGTAGAAGCTTCCCAGTTTACCTACTGCAGCCTATAATCCAGGATAGCCAATAGAAACTAGGAAAGCCCCTCATTCACCACCATTTGACCTTTTGTGTACTTCTACATAGATTTTGTTTAAGTGAATAGTATTTGGTAACATTTTCTGGCAAATGGTCTTTTAAAATATGCTTGATTTGAACATATAATTTCTTCTACCACTGAAGTGATTAAGTCTCTCAGATGGAGCTCCGCTAAGACTGATATTTAGCTGATCTCAAACATGCATTGCAATATATATATATTCCTTTTTACACTCAAGACTTTTGTTAAGTGCCTCTATCTTAACAGATAGCATGCGGTTAAGAGTTCAATCTTTTGACCACTAAACTTATCAGGATCTCACAGTTTCTATCAATTCCTTTGTTTGCATTATCTTACTGATTTATGCATAGGGAAATATATAAAAACTTGTAGCAAAATATATAAGGGGAAAGGTGTAGCAAGTTAGTTTCTTCTGCCATCTTTGGAATATGAAGTAACATTGCCTCTCACTCTGGCTGCAAGAGCTGCTAATTTTCTTAACAGTAGACATGATACAACCAGAGAGTTAAAACTTTGATAAAAACACTGCTTTTAATGTAGTCTTTAACTTCAGACTAGTAAATCAGCTGACATCATTAAATAGAAAGCACATACTACTTACCAAATAAATTGCTTGAGTGTCCTTGTTTTGATATGGGTTTCAATTCATTTAATCCCCAGGCATAATGTTTGTAATTATTCCAGGCATGGCTCATCATCTGGTGGGAAATGTAAACAGGATTATAATTTGGATTTGGCAAGAAAACTAGCAGGAAATATACTGTAACCAAAGATCAATGCACCTCATTCAATGGTAAATTAAATGTCTATTATATTATAGATATATTTTAATGTTAAACATTATTAGCAGCAACACCATATTGATGTTTGCTGTTTTAGTTACTCAGTTACACAGGGAACCTACTTTAATTCTATTCTAATCCCAATTCTTACTTAGAAATATATAATAGAGACTCATATATTCCCAGTTCAGCGAACAGACTAAGAATTCCTGTTCAGAATTTCTGTTTTAAGTCTGTTGGCTAAAATTAATAAACAACAACCACAACAATAATAATATTCTGTTATTTTATTCACCTACAGCATATAATGACATAAAGAAAATCCAAACTCTAGTCATTGCAGAATTTACTGAAATAATTTAGCAAGGTAAAAGAAAAATTAATGGACATTCTCAGCAAATGCAAAGCTGTTTAATTCACAACACAGGATGGCATCCTTTTTGTAAGCAGAAATACTTATTTTATATCTCAATCTTATATATATATTTCATAAACCTTTGAGTACTATTATGCAAATTAGGAATCAGCAAAATGGCATCTGTTGGCACAAAGATGTATACCTTCAGCAGACTGATACTAAATGAACGTATTTTTAAAATAAATAATAATTTAAATATCTACAATCTACTGAGATGCTTAAATCCTAAGATTTTGGAAAGAATGCTTAATAAATTTTACAATCTTCTATCTATAATACCCTAGCATGCTGCTAATTTTTTTCTGGACGATAGGACAGGAAAAGTATCTTTACTATTCCAAAGTGTTTCCTGGCATTAAAAACAAAATATCTGTTCATATTGACCTTAGTATAACTCTGAGATTATTCTTTTTAAAAAATGATGCAATCAAATTAATGCCTGTTCTACAGCAAACAGTACTTCCTTCATAAGACAGATGTGATTTCCAATGCACAGGCCAGATGCAAACACCAGAATGCTTGCAAATTCCCATCAACCCTCCTATTGCATCCCCTAAATGTTTATTTTTGATATATAGGCTAGAATTCATACTACTGCCTTTGGAAGGTGCTGAATAACAGATATGAATGTGCACATTTAAATATAGTCACAACTCTCCTCTCACAAACAAGAGAGTAGAAGTACATGTTTCCTCTGTGCAAAACAGCATTCCTTTCCATAAAGAAATATATTTCAGAGTCTCATCATGATCCACCACAGTTTGGTATAAATGTATCACTTGCCCTTTGAAAGATCTCTCTTCTTGAAGAGAGCTCTCTGCTATCAGTTCCAATTCTCCCAAGATTAACTTTGTTTGTTTTTACCCTATGTGCTTGTTCAAGTATTATATATCATTTGGGCCAAAGCTATATCATTTGGGCTAAGATGTCCCAAATGATATATAAAGCTAAAGCTAAAACAGCTCAGTAGTACAGAGATTGTCTCACTCAAATTAATTTTTAAATAACCAAGGCCAACTTTCTCATTCTGGTGTCGTCTTATTATTCTGGGAATTCTGTAAACCAAAGTTATATGCTAAAGGGCAACAAGCCAATGAAGGCTGAATTAAGAAAATAATCTGGGAAGTGAATCAGCTAAGTGATCAGATACTATTTTCCAAAACACATCGGCATTCTAATCTAAGCTTATTAAATTGATTTCCAAGTTAGCAAAAAGCAACTTTAATGGAGTACTAAAATAGGTTTTTTTATTAAGAAAAAGGCATTATCAAAAAGATGCCAGATAAGTCAAATCTAATCTTCCATGTTTATATATTCTTTAAACTGTGTTAACATTCTGTATTTGAGAGAAAGTTTGGCAATATTCAACTCATATACATCATTTTCTGCTTCTGCTTGAGTTTGGATGGAAAATGGTGTTCATATTATATTTAAAACTGGCAATGTATGCACTCCATTAAGTCATTCTGCAGTAAAAGTTTGGATTCAGATAAAATATTCCAGTATGAAATCTGCTAGTCAGAAATATTGTACTGTGGCTAGATTTCAAGAATACTCAGAATAGTCGCATTTAAGAAATGTATTTGAATAAAACATCTAAATGAAATGTTTGACTGAAGAACTAATTATCTAGAGAGACAGAATCAGAAATATTCAACTAGATTATTAAACTCAACTGTCCTGCGGAGTACAGAAATTCAAATTAAACAAATCCAAACATCTGATTCTCTGGATCAGATGTTGCCTAGCTTCTACATGAATATACTCATGTACTAATAAAAGGCAGACAATCATCTCGGTGTACACTGGATCCTCCTGTCAAATGGCTCCTACAATTAGGTGGTTTTTAAAAAAATGTTCTGTGAGAAATTGCAATCATGCAAGGAGGATCCATTTTTTCTGTCTTGTATTCTGAGATGGTACAGAACAGTATGTCTATTTACATATGTATTTGACTCGTTGTCAACATATGGCCTTTCAGTTTTCTTTTTTTTCCAATGGTAGATAGACCCAATTTCTTTCAACCTGGGTTTAAGTTTCGCTGAATCCTTAAAGTGCAGAGCCTAAAACTAGACATCATAACCGAGGTCAGGTCTGAGAAGTGCAGAATATATTGGAACTCTTACAACCTGTGGTTTGGGAACTATGCTTCTGTTCATGCAACTTAGAATCGCATGTCTTTTTAACCATTACTTTATACATATTCAGTTTGGAAACAACTGTAATTCCAGGATCTTTTTTTTACATCATACTAGCTATTGTTTATCTGATGCTTTTATATTTACGTTTCTTGAGTGAAGAACTATATCTGCCCCTAATACATCTCATTGTGTTACTGTCCTTCAAAGTAGCAGGTCAGGCAAACTTTACAAGGACTACTGGAACTAGTGTTGCAGGCTCTTGTTTTCATTTTCCCTTTATGGTGAAGCACAGAACTTTGATCAGATCTCCTTAATCAAAGCTCAGATGTTTCTATGTTGAAAACTCCATCCTAAGCATATGCTAATTGAATATGGCTGCCAATTTTTACAGATTATTCTTTCCAATCTTTTTAACCTTCACATATCATTTCTATCTATTTCCATCTCACCTTCAAGTCAGTCTTGGCCACCGCCTGGGTAAGTCTACACAGTTCTCTTGGCAACAATAAACAAATAAACATTTCAGAAGTGATTTGCCATCATCTTCTTCCTAAGGTTGAGAGAGTGGACTGGCCCAAAGTCATCTATTTGACTTTTTGCCTAAAGTAGCACTAGAAACCACTGTATTCCATTTTTTAGTCCGGTATTTTTAACTATTAAATTAGCTCTCTCTCTCACTTGTCTTTTATTATTACACATCTAGTTCATCTATGTAGAACTTCTTAAACTTTGCATGCCACACTATATATTTCCAACTAGTGGTAATTTTTATACTTTACTCAAGATCTTTTTATATGCTTTAGTAATCTTTCCTGGCAGCTTGCGCTGTAAGGATTTATCTGTGCTTCTTTGTTTGTTTTTTCTTTAAAACGCTAACAATTACCTTAGTGGGTAGGGAAACAAAGCAAAACTTTCAGTATCCTTTTTGACCAAAAGAATCATTTCACCAGAAAGAAGAATCACTTTCTTTTGTATTGATGAAGGCTGGCTGGTCTATGGACCATGCATCTTCCCTTTTCTCTCTTTACAAAGACAAATCATCTGGGAACATCTTTTAGAGCACATTCGCTTCTGAAAAAAACATGGCAGTTTTAGCAATCTGATAAGAGATGCTTTGTTCATGTTCCCATGCACTGTGAAACATTTTTTTCCTAATGCTGCACATTTGAAAAATCATCAGTGGCTTTGGCATGTCTTAGGCGGGATTTAGACATCCCTGATCCATGGTTCTTTTTTTAATGTCTTCCAGTCAGTGCTTATTTGTTTTGCATAAGCATTGTTACATTAGCCAGGAAACTACAATGTTAATGCAGAGTAGTTATTTGGCCAAGGTCAAAAGTCAGTGCTGACTGCTGGCAACTGACTGGACCTATCTCTGAAGTTTCTTGGCAAGATTTTCAGAACTATTTTGCCATATTTTGCCTTCTTAAGGCTAAAATAGAGAGTGGGCCAAGGTTACCCAGTTGGCGTCATATCTTGGTCTCCTGGTTTCTAGCTTGATGCCTTGACCACTACATTAAACTGCTATATAACCTTTGGTCCTATTTGAGAATAAATATTAAACCTCTGGGTTCACTTTGAACACATTTGCTTTGTGCTAGTGAGTCACCATCTTCCATACCTATTTTCCTACCCATTTTGCAAGGAACAATTCCATCCTTTTTGCCATTTACGGATTCATTAATTTATCTCCTATTCTGCAGTATATTTTCCCCCCTTTTCCTCCAAAGGCTAAGGACTGGGAGGGAGGGAGGTTGGGATTGTTGCCTATGCTTGGAAAAACAGCTGTTTACCAAGCAAATGCTAAGACAGAGTGGAGAGAGGGGTATGTGTAGCAGGAAAGGTAAAAGCATACAGCCTAGAAACAAGAAAGTGGAAGTGATATCTATAGATTGGCAAGAGGCAAGCAGGCAAGAGGACTTTCAGTTCCCTGCTGGGACCATAAGCGATGCTGAGCAGCCTATCCTGACAGGAGCTTGGAACCTTGCTTGACCTTGGCAGCAATTAGAAAAGCAGCAACAGCACTAAAACAGCACCTCATCCCAACTAGTACAAGAGTGTTTGAAGAAAGGCAAAAGTTGTATGTTGCTTTAAAGACTTTGAGACTTTAGTTTGAACTGAGTATTAAAAGAATAAACATTAAAGGACTGAGTATTTAAGACATATTCATATGACATCACCTTGTGAAGCCTAGAAGTGAGGGGGTAACCCAGAGCAATACTGTCATGTCCCTGTTGGAATCTGATTCTGAGGGGGAGGCTGAGCCGCTGACAGGGAGTGGGAGTGTGGCTCCATTGGCTATGGAAGAAACTGAGAAAGGGCAGAGCAGGGAAGAGGTAGAGCAAGGCAGAGGGAATTCAGAGGAAGACTCAGGGCCACCCCCTCTTCATCCTAGGGCAGGCAGGGAGGAACGGAGAAGGGAACAACATGAGTTGAGGAAAGGGTTCAGATTCCCTTCATTAGCTGCAGCTGGGAACAGTGTTTAAAAAGGGAAGCTACGCACAGCAAAGTTATTGGAAACAAATTGTGAGTTATCTGTCGAGGCTTATCTGGCGTCTTCCCAACTATGTGTGTTTTGCTGGCCTTTCAAGTCTGCAATTCCTTCTCCTGCCCTGTCAAATTAATTACTGCAGCTGGTTTGTGTGGATTTTTATTTACAGTTTGTATATACTTTGTTTTCAGACTGAATTTCCTCCACTTAAAGACTGCCCTTGGGAGAGTATTTTCTCCAGCCGAAGGTAATCTGGACATTGGGGGCAAAGTTGGAGGTATTGAAGGGACTCTTCTTGCTTATTTGACTGCGTTGCCTTTGTGCCATGCCTTGGGTCATCACAAATGCCTTGTTATTTGGGGAAGATGTGTTTTGTAATAAAGTAATCCTATATATATTTACTACACTAACACTATGGCATGTCCATGTCCTTGGATAGCAAACAATCTTCACAAGGACTTACTGTATTTTCGCCTGTTTCTGAGTTCATTCTTACACAGAAGAATATCTTCTACATCTCTTGTATCCATTACTGTATTGTTTTTGTTCACTTGCTTCTTTGCTTCTTTGTGTTGGTTTCTTGTGATGCCCTTCATTCTGTGATCTAAATCTTTCAGTTAAAGTATTGTTGCTTGCTGCTCTTTTTGAATGAGTGTTACAATTGTATAATTTTTGTTTGTATATGCCAGGATGTTCTCAGGCGGAAACCCAAACATACTGCCTTGCAAGTGTGACCACAGGTTCTGTTCCTTTTCCCCCCCAAGCAATCAAGAGCAGCCAGCTTTTATTTTGTCTTGTTTCCAAATCCAATTCATGTTTTTAAGAAATAATGGGTATAAACAGCAATTATCAAAATTTAGTTGAATTATAAGCCAAAATGTCCTGACAGTCAAAGATTTGTGCCACAATAAGCACAAATCTTAAGAAGATTGTGGATTTTTAATTCTGCAGGACTTTTAAAAGAGGCTGACCAGCCATTTCTTGTGGATATTTTAATTGCCTTGTGTACAAACTACTGGAGGCTAGTTTACGGTGATCCTTCTGGTCACTTTCAATTCTACATTTATACCATTCCCTTTAAATTTGCCTGCTGAAGTTGACTCACAATTCCCATTTACTCTCCCTGTTTACAGGCTCAGTGGGTTCATTTCCTAGAACCTAGCTTATATTCCTTTACAATCTCTGCTTACACAGTCTACCAAAGACAATTTGAAGTTGTCTGGTTACACCCCAGCGACTATTCTGGAGATGACCTTTGAGGAGATGGCCTATTTAAAATTGTGAACTATAAGCTAATTTTCTCCTTTCCACTTGATTTAAAAATGCAAATTGATTCAATCTTAATTAACTGTTCAGAAAGTAAGAACCAAAACCTCTCTTTTGTACTGTTTTTATAGCTGGTTATTTATTGTGCATTTCTTTAGCCTGTTGAATTATTCTGCCTTTCACTGAGGTTTTATGCATATAATTATTTGTGATTTTAGTCTATTGACTGACTACGTGCCATCAAGTAGCTTTCAAGAGAACCAAAAAGTTATTTTATTATCTGTTCTAATGAACAGAAAGGAGCCTTTACAGGCCAAACAAGCCATTGCAATTATCTCAGTAAGTGCCAAGTCCAATGTCTTCTCAATACTTAAACTGCAAATTTATGGCCATTCCTTGCTTGCCACTCAACAGCACTTTAGCAGCAAGAAGAACTGATGTCGGATTTATTTCAAACTGATAAGAACCATATCTCCACTATTTCTAGTTTTGTTTTAAGACAACGGTTTCTCTTTCTAACATATTGTATGTGTTTGGAATCAGAATAAATCTTGCAGAACTCTTGAACTCTCATATTCCTTACATTACATTGTGCAATTCCCAGCAGCCATATCTTACAATATCCTAAGGCAATGATTTGCAACCTTTTCTTCACCACTGATCCCTTTAAATACCTTTTGTGGCCATGGACCCCCAAGACTTAACTCAATGTATGATGACATCACAGAAGTTAATTCAGAGGTGACCATGATATAATACTTTTTTTTATAATATATAATACTTTTTATATAATACTTTTAAATCAAAATAGAAAACATTGCCCTTATCCCTGAACTTGTGCTTAATGACATTAACCCATATCTCATCTTCAAGGGAGCTACTTGTTATAGTAGCAAGTCACTTCTAAACATCAGGGCTGTCAAAGTCGTGGCCCATGGGCCGGATACATCATGCACTGGCCATGCCCATGCCTGGTTTAGGGAAGGGGGAAAAAGTTGATATGTCACGTGATGCCACAAGTTTGACATCCCTGTTATACATGAATGCAAGCACCATGGATTGTTACTGCCACCTGAAAGCTCTGTGGGAGGTAGGAGAGTTTGTGTGAGCAAGTAGAGGAACAGCATTCTGCCAAACTTTCTACAGCTTTCTGAATAATTGTCAGGCTCCTTTTCACAGGTCAACTAGCTATAAGGGACGGACATTTCAGTTTCACAAACAGAGCTTTTGTCTTTTCACAATGAAGAATAAAACACAGCTAAATAAAGATTAAGAAAAAAAGGGAGGGATTTGCCAACATTAAACAAGCTGCAGGCATATTATCACGGCTCATTCTTCGTGCAAGCAGTAATCTCCACAACACTTAAATATATTGCAGATGTGTGCCTTTATTGCTTTAGCCAGATGCTAGAATTATGAAGTATTTGTGTGGATGTGGATGTGTGGTTGTTTACTCCACTTTTTCCTAAGTTTTGTTAGTTGCTCTAATAAATAACAGTTTAAGTTATTAATGACATCCTCCTGGGATCCAAATTAAACTTGTCTGAAATAATTTTGTTTAAGAAAAACATGAAAATAAGAGAATACAAATCAGCTCTCTTTAGAGATTCTTAGTACTGTGGCCCTGCCTCTTTCTTAGAAGTAGCAGCTTGGCAGACATTTTATCACCCATCTTCCAAGGGGACACTCCCTAGTGTCTTCTCTGTTAATCAGCCTCTTTCTGTTTATACGGAATATAAGGAGGAAATAATGAAATAGTTGCTATCGCATTGCCTCCTTATCATATAGCATCGAGAAGTGCACAGTAGAGATATCAGCTTTTCTCTTACTCCCAGTCTCCCAAGATGGCAAGAAAGATCAAACTTTACTAGGGAAAAAAGAGAAATGCAAAAACACTTCTCAACTTTTAAATCTTACAGTTGTAAATATGCAGGACTGAAAATGTAGAGTGAACCAATTTACAATGTACAGCAGCTGGTATATTGGCTTAATAATAAGAACAAGAATAAAAATCCAAAAATCATAGGATACCTCTGGGCTGGGCTGTTACAATTCCATGAGGTTCTGTCAGGCCTAGGCTCAAATCCAACTGAGTCCTATTCTTTATTTGTTTATACCAGACATGTCAAACACACAGCCCATGGGCCAGATCTGCAATAGGCCCAGAACTGTCATGCAGGGCTGTCTTGGAGACGGCGGGGGATTGGCCTGTGCTGCCCCAACCCACCTCAGCCATGCCCACCCAGTCGGCTGCAACCAGGCTATGCCCCCCCCCTTGGCCCCCAAGGGCAAACAAAATCTTGATACAGCCCGCGATGGGATTGACTTTGACAACCCTAGTTTACACTAACAGAATCTTTCCAGGCTAAAGCTATAGAATTCTAACTTCAATAGATATACCCTGGGAGATTCTTTCGCTCCCCCATGCAGTTCAGGACTGCAGAGTCTCTTATCTTGGGCTGTCTCTTGAATGTGTGTTGCCTCCTCCCTGGGAAGCCACAATGTGATTGCTTAGATTCTCCCCAAATCTTTCTCCAACTTCACTTCCTACCCCAGGTTCTGAGTTTTACTGAGCTCTTAAGAATTTCTCAGGAAAAATTGTTACAAGTGATTGGAAGCAATGAAGTGTTTTCACACAAACCTCATCTGTGCAATATAAGATTAGAGTACATATAATATTGTTGACTTGCTTATCACTTACTTGGTTACTTGATGCGGTTTATATGTTGCTTTAATCAGGACCCTGAGTAGATTGTTGGAAGTACAAGGGTGTACAGTGCAAGAACATGCCCAGACCAAAGAAATTGGTAATGCAGTTTCTGCTTAAACATTTCCTTATTTCTTAAAGACAACCTGAAGCGAAGTCATTTGTTTTTTTCCTGGATCTCCTCTTGCGTCAGGGATTAAATTTCAACCACTGAGGGATAGAAGATGACAAGAACGAAAGCAGGAACCTTCTACCAGTCCTGACAAAAAAACTAACTCCAATAGGTTCCTCTCTCGATTGCCAGCCAACCTCAATTATTTCATCTGATGGAAGTTATAAAGGAGGATAAAATGGGAAGCCAATCCACTGAACTTGCTGAAAGTTCAGAAAATTCCCAGGAAATCTACCCCACAATATCAGCACTGTTATACTGTCACCATTGTTGCATAAAGATCAATGGAGACAAGTTGTACTTTTATTTACAAGTTACTATTTTTTATCAAGTACTCAATGTACCTGAGTGAACAAACTGCGTCATGTATGCATATTAGATATGTGCCATTAGAAAAAGAAAGGATCAAATGACTTTCTAACTTTGTCCTCAGCGATCCAAAGATGTAAAGCTAATATAATTCAACAGCTATTAAATAACACAAATGCAAATAGTTTGAGGAAATCAACAGAGGAATTCTTTATTTGGTTATCCAGATCTGATTTTTTCCTGGCAACTGCAAAGAATCCCATTTAGTAACAATCCAACTTTTTATAACACTCTGTTCATTTGTGCCACAGGTCCTGACCTAATCAATATAGCAATAAAGGGATTAACTCTTTTTTAATACACGCAGCAAAAATGCGATGAAAAGCCCTTTGCCTTATAATTGGTATAGAGCAGAAGAACAGTGTGGGTTCACACATTTATTTATTACTCAAATTAATACAGTCGCCTATCTCACCAAAAGCAACTTGGGGCAGGGCACAATGAAATAAAACAACAATATTAAAAAAACATGGATATAAAATGTAAAAGTCCATATAAATATATATAAAAACCAAAGATACTTTTTTGTTATTTTTTTCTTGTCCTGTGTATGTACCATCAAAAATAGAAGGCCCAACTATACATGTGTAGTTAGGATTCCTAAGTCTGGGCACCAAAAAAATATCTCAGCAACATGCATCGTATGAAATGGAAGACTTGAAGATATTGATCAATTTATTTGTCATCCTCTTCTGGTGTGTATTTTAACACATGTACAACAAATTTCATATACTTATTGTAGAGCATTAACTAAAACTGATTTACAAGCATAGTAATAAATCCTATTCAGAACAAGGGAAACAATTCAGTGTGAAGCAAGAAGATAAATTTTAATCCACACTAGGTTTTACATCTTCCCTAGAGAAGAACAGAATTAACCTAAATACTCCACAACTGATGCCATAATAGAAAACATTTTGGGTTAAAAATGTATGTATACAACCATATAACACTATTTCATTTTTATTAATGAAGAAGTGATAATGGAAGTGTTTCCACAAACAGTTGAACAGGATTCTAGATTACCCAGGAAGAAAAAGCATGCTGTTATATACTACTCAATCACTCTCACTGGACTCTGCTTCCTAGTGGGATATGAGTAATTAACCCAGATGGTTCTGCTCATGGTTTATTATCGCCACTGTGATATGCTTCTTTTAACAAGTTAGGATCAAAGTTGAGAACCAGTAATAGTGGTTCAGAATTATTTACAGAGAAACAAAGGAGATAGTGGCTGCAGAATAATAGCAACAAAAGTGACAACATCTGCATGGCTCTATTTAGTCTGCTTAGCTTTCTCCTAGGTGGAAGAGCCATGAGAAGAAATATGTCAAAATCTTGGCTGACCAGAGGAATGACGGATAGTGGAGGTTCATAAGGCCATCTGTTGATGACCATGGCATATAAAGAATGAGGCAATGTATAAAGAGTGTATAGTAAAGAACATGGATTTATAAAATGAGATAGAAAAATAGCTTTATATACGTAACAACACATCTCAGATAACTGGAAAGGCTTTTTACAAAAGTTTCACTGCTTACAAAAAGTAAAGGAAATGAGTAAAAAGTAGAATATACAGGCTAAGGATTAGAAAAAAAAATACGTGTAAGTAAACGTTTTAATAATCAAGAGTGAGAGAAAGATATACAGAAAAGTATAGCTATAGATAAAAAGAGTAAGAAATGCTTAAAATTAAGAGACAAAAACACAGAATTGATGGGGAAAAAGGATTTTGGAAGTGGGTTAAGAGGGCAAAGTGAAGAGAATTAAAACAAAAATGGCTAAATTATTTGAAATTATGCTTAAAGTAGGGTATACTGGAGGCATATTTCAGAGAGCTACATAGGACTAATAAAGATATGTTGAAGAGTGGAACTAAAAAACATTCTATAAACGATAATGTCTAAGGGAAAAATCCTGAAGTCATGAATGTAGAAAAAGTTGCAAGTATAGATGGCGTCTCAGCAGAAATGCTAAAATACAAATATGGGTTCCTTATATTTATGATGTTAAACATGTTTATGAAGATTGCTTCTCTCCCAACAATACTATTATTGTTACAGAAAGAGATTAGATACAAAAACATCAGGCAGATTAATTTAGAGGTTTCATCTGGAAAAGTATATTGGCAGTTGTCTGAAAAATGGCAGGCAGCAAAGAGCAAAATTTGGAAATATGACGTCAAGTAAGTATACTGAATTGCTGCCTCCTACTTTTATTCTTTTTCTGTGCTGTGTATTGTGTTGCTTATCTCAGAAAAAAAATAGTTTGATGAGTACATACAGTTATGACTGATGGGTCTCCAAAGTCAATATCAACTCGGTGATGATTTATATATGAATATTTTGTGGAAACAAGTATGTGTAAACTGTGGATTGTTGCTGATTTGAGTGTATCAGCTGTTGCATTGTCAAGAAAAGGAAGGAAGTAAAAGATTGTTTCTTTTCAAAGTACAAAGGTATTAATATACTGACAGCAAGAGATAGTCAGAAAGAACACTGAAACTTTTTACAGCAGGAAAATATAATGTAGCAATGAACTAAAGTTCTCATTTTTGAATGAAAACTACGGTTCTTGTGCTTGGTAAAGAAATATATTAAACATTTGATTTTGGATTATTCTGTTATGGTTTTAATCTTTCCTGAAAACTTTTATAAATTAAGCAAGACTCAATTATTTTAGCAATTTGAGTCTGAATATTATACAAAATGTTATATAAATTTCATAGATAAACCACCACTATAAATGTGTTAATGATTTGGGAACAATGATAACGATGTTGACATTTTACTTTTAATCCTGTAAATTTATACATGCACTGCATTTCTCAAAGCTGCAGATGGGTGGAGAACAAGAACCATGTAAGCAAGCCTATCTCTTCCTTTTATACAGCAACTCCTGGGAAAGCTGTATTTTGATAATTATTCAGCAGTTAGCCATGCCAGAGCTAACGATATTATAAAATACTTAAACATATGTCTGCAGATGAAGTTTAGTCGATGGAATATTATGTCATTGTCAATAACCTTGTGATATTTTATTTCTAATAATTAAGTGGTTTACTTGATTCAATATAGAGTAAAACTCTTGTCTAAAATATGTTTAGAAGTAATTTTACGTAGCTCCTAAAAACGCATCATCCTAAACTGCATTATGAGACTGATACAGTCGTTACGGGGCCAGGCTAGAAACAGGGAGACTATGAGTTCTAGTCCTGCTTTAGGCAAGAAGTCACTTGGGTGACTTTAGGCCATTTGTCAGAAATGGTGTAGGGTCTCCTGCTTGGGCGGGGAGACTAGATGACCTACAAGGTCCCTTCCAACTCTGATTATCTGTTATCTGTTACTATTCTCTCCGCCCTAGAAAGAAGGCAATAGCACACCATTTTAAAAAATCTTGCCAAGAAAACTGCAGGCATTGGGCCAGGCAGTTGACAGGAGTCAACAATAACTCAAAGACAAGC
The DNA here is from genome assembly GCF_900518735.1 of Pseudonaja textilis. The sequence continues at coordinate 1,030,591 of NW_020769336.1, forward strand.
ACAACAGCAACCCTGTATTCTAGTTCTAGACCATTATACGATATGTTTCTAGCAAAGGTGAGGAATAATCAACTGGAGAGAAGTGAGAAGTCACTCCTACTTGTGGATATGCAAAAAATAAACATCGATCACTCTAATGGTCTTTAGTTTTCCCCAGATATGCGTATGATTCTCTCTCTCTCTCTCTCTCTTTCTTGGGAGAACAAAGAACCACTGGAGTGATGAAGAATCTCATGTCATGCTACTGCTCTTTTCCTGACAACTGTGTCTCTAGAGATTGACATAATTAAAAAGAAGGGTCAAGTGCCTACATTATTTTAATGGGTTTTTTGGGGGGAATGGCTTAGCCAAATGGAAATGTAATTAAATTATCACATGGCAATATCAAATCAGGTTAAAACATGTAAAATCCATTATGCTCTGATGATAATACATCCTATTTTGAAATTTAAATTACTGTGTTACTGGAGTTTAAATTCTTTTTTGCTATTATTTTGTCAAGATAAAATTAGCTTCTTTTTAAAGTTTCTAAATGCTATGGCATTTATGCTACGGCTGTACAAATCATTGGGAGAATTGACTGGGACTGCAATGAGGCAAGCTGCTTCACTTCAGGGACAAACTGGAAGTTTCAGCAGCAACATTCATTGTGCTTGCCCATATAGATTTATTTATTTCGTAAATTGATGCATAAACAGATAACCAGGGCTAGAAGGCTATCATAAGGCTGCTCTGAATTGTCAAGCAGAGATTGGTCAAAAAGTTTTGAAAGTTTCACTTGCAGTCTTGCCTTGACTTAAATGTCCATCCCTGTTCTGCACAGCTCTATTAATTTAATAGTCTGAGCAAACTTATAAAACTGTAGCCCAAACTATAATCTTTAGAAAGCAAATTTAAGGAGTTTTATTTTATTTTTATGTTAAAAAAAGAACTACCAGCTTTAATAAGTTAACGACTACACTATTACATTCTTGAATTAATGCCCAAGAATCTTTTTATCTCTGCTAGCACTACTAATTTATATTTCAAGAAGTGTATTCTAAAGTATTCTTCAAATTACTGTATATTCAATGCATCCTTTCTAAAAAACTTTGTTGAACAAGTGAGATTTTCAAAGTTTACATGAACAGAATAACACTGTATCATATAGTTTTATTATGATTGGGCTCAAGATTATAAGATGCTTGTATTATATATTTCAAAGAAACATTACCAAAAATTAAACAAACAAATAAAAAACCAGCAGGAAGCTATACTAACGTACTCAAGATATGGAAAAATTACTTTTACCACTGAATCATAAAAAACCCCACCATGATAGCAAGCTAAAAAGCTAAAGGAGCCTATATTGATGGAATATCATCCCTTTAGTTGGTTAATGTCCTAAAGCTAAATACTTAATTTTAGATTTCAATATATGATATTTTTGTCTGCAGAATACTACACTGATCTCAGAACTTCAGCCAACTCTTTAATAAAGTAGTAGTTTACATAGGAAGAAAAACTTGATCAGATACAATGAAAAATAGGGAAGCCCTTTTATAACCTGAATGCTTTATTTATAGTCTAGCTGTTGCAAAATCACTTATCCAATTATGCTACTAAATCTATAGATCAACTACATACAGGATAATCTGGCAGGACCAAATCACTGCAATGTCAATTTTCTAGATGTCAATGCAGTGGATTAAATTCTGCAGCAGTTTACATCATTTTATGCAATAGCATTATGAAAACAACATTCTTGACATAATGTGGTGTCATGAAGCAAACAACATTATCATGCAGATATAGGAAACACAAATGAAGTTATCTGGATTGCTGCAATGACAAGTTTTTCAATTTACCAGCCCTGTGGAGAATAATGGACAAACCCTCTTTCCAATTAGTTCATTACAACAATTTTTCACTCTTATTCAGGTAGCAATCATACTGTAACAAAATGACTTCAGATTGATGAAAGATATTTAAAAGTATTTTTTCTCTGGTTTGGAAATTTTATAGACTTTTATTGTCTAGGGGGAATACCTGGGACTTCTACAACTGTCAACTCTGGAGTATAACCCCCCACCCCACCCCCATGCCAAAGAAAGCAGTGCAAATTACTTCCCTAAAACTGACAAGAAAGTAAAGGAAACTTCAGGGACAGAGACATCAAAAATGTTGAAGTTGAGGTTATCTTTATGTTAACTTATTCAGGATTTTGCATGCAATGACACTTAAAGAGAGCCCAACTATCTAAATACAGCTTACATTTTTCTAGTGGAAAGTATGCTGATGACAAGAAAATGAAAGCCTTCATGACAAAATTTTGAACATGTTAATCAAGCAAAATGTTCTGCGGTAGATGACATTGCATGGATCAAGATTGGTGTTCATCTATTGCAATGGACAGTAGAAGGATCTCAAGACCCACCTCATTTGATTTATGAATGATTTTATTTCTCATTTGATTTACAAATGTTTTTATTCTTCCAACAGTTTGTATAGATTTTCTTCAGGTTCTTTTTTCCCGTCCCTAGAGCAACAATAAAAATTTACTGCCCCACAAGTCATATAATATTTTCTTCCAGCTTCATTAAGAGACCTCATGAATTTCAATGAGGACTCAAATTATGCATACTTCTGTTTATAAGTTGTGGTTTTTTTAACAGATAACAACTAAGGCAAATGAACTGTTTTATGCTTGGGGAATGTCCCGCAACTGTAATTTTGCAGATAGATGCACATCTGTAGAAGAGCTGCATCTTTTTTAAAATGTTTTTTTTTTACTTTTTGTAAACTTCACAGTGGCCACATGTCTACAGAGTATGATAGTAGCATTTTAGAATGAACAATGTAGTATTGGCACGCAGCATATTCCTGAGTCTATTACTCAAAAGATCTGTTCTAAGAGATAAAAAATTCTAGGCAGAAATTCATGAATACAATGTATACAATTTCAACTTCTTTGATAATGACTCTAACAAAGCTTTGAAGACAGCTTTAATATCTTTCACTAATACTAACAGAAATATGTGAAAAAGCTCTTATCATATAAATATGCACCACAGGTATAGTATTACAATTCCATAATATCAGATTCAAAGAATTATAAGCCAGATATGCCAATCAAATAGTCATTGATAGCAGTAGCAGTTTTAATTTGAAGCTTTGCTGATTTAATGAACAGTTCAAACTCATAAACTTAGACCAACCCTAGAGATTAACTATATTGAATTTCCCAAATAAAAAACTTTAAAATTGATGCATGTAATCCACCACTGTTATATACAACCTTTAGAACATTTTTATCAGTTCTATTTACTGTTTCAAAGTTCAGACAGCAAATAACTTATAAATCAGAGATCAAATGCCCTATAATATACCCTGAATCGTCACATGTGACATAGTTTTATAGATAGCACAAGCCAGACTCTGCATAGCACTTTGTTCTAGATACTAGATATACCTTCCTAGGAGTTCATCCAATTCTTCTATTTCAGCACCTTTGACTCCTAGCATGAATAAAGTGGTACTTAATTGCACAAATGTTTTATGGAATATATTGCTTAATATATCATGCTAAATAGATATTTTTGCACTAAACAGATCTTATTGCAATTGCAGCCAGTTACTTATATTCCATAGGATAGTCTTTTTGTGGGTTATATGACACACTAAATAATTTCTACAGTATTTATCACTCTTACCTATAAACACCTACCTGTTCATATTTATTGCTACATAACTTGCTTTACTTGCAGGTGTTTTATTCCATATAAAGGCTTCTCTTAAACTCGTTATAGTTTAAAGAGCTTTAGTACTCCCTCAATGAACAAACGTGAGATATACTTGGATAGAATAATTCTTAATAACGGTTTAAAAGACAATTCTATCACTGTTTCCCCAGCACAGTAGGGAAACCTCTAATTCACTAGAGGTGGCAAACAATTTCAAGGTATGATGAGGAAAGTACTCTAAACTTTACAGCATTAGAAAATAAACAATACCAATTGTAAAATAGTACTGTATTTTTAACAATTTTTATATTCTTACCAGTTAACATCTTAGGGATGAGTCTATTAATTTAAAATATGTAGTTAAGGTTTAAGTTCTTCAATTTTGTCTTGAAATATTAAACAATTCCAGTTCAGAGACTGGTATGCTAATGTAATCAGTTTATAAAGCTGCTATGTTTTTCAGTAATCCCCCCCATTATCCATTAAATTGTACAATTGTGGATTGAAATCTAGGGTGACAATTGATCACAGAAGTATACCAATACTGTATTGTTTACCCCCCCCCCCCTTCAAACTTTCTGGCAGTAGTTGTTTCTGATAGCAAAATTAAAGCAAAAGCATAAGACATTTTCTTTCTTCCCCTTCTTCTGCCTTTGATACCATTCTCCTCATCACACCTTTTGTAGTTGTGGTTTCCCAACTATAGAGATTAAAACTAAATCACTATAATTTGTTCGCCATGTTTTAGCTACGGACTAAGGGCTTCAGAAATATGGATTGGTACAATTTGCTTTCTCGGAAGACTGCCCACGTTGTCAATTTTACAAGAGTGACACGTGTCCTATCTATTCCCCCATTAGAAGTTCCTGCTCACGTCAAAAGACTGCCCATCACAGGACCGCACCCAAGCACAATAGCTTTTAAATCACTTGCAAACAAGCGGAAGCAGGTCGAAGGTCGCGAATTACCAAGTAAAGGTATAAAGAGCGCAAATAAACAAACCAATTTACACTCGGAGAAGGGGAAAAATGAAGTGTGTGTGGGTGTGTGTGTTTGTGTGTGTGTTTGTGTGTGTGTTAGCCATAAGGGCTGTATATCTGAATGCCTGCAGTAATTACTCACCTCTTTGATCTTTTCTCTTTTCTGCTGGATGGCGGGATCGTTGGGTTCCGTTCCGACGGCCCCGATAGGTTTGCGGAAAGGCAGGTCAGGCAATCCGGGAGCCCCCGGCTCTCCCCGGCCCAACTTGTCCTGCAGGAGAAGCTTCACCTTGTCCTGGTGGATGTCCCTGCGGATCTCGTCGGGCAGCTTTTGCAGAGTCTCTTTCGCCTCTCGCAAAGCGCGCTCGTGATCCTCGCGGATCTTCGCTAAGTTCTCCGCCGCTTCCTCCGCCGCCGCCGAGCCGGCCCCGAAACTGCTGCTACTCCCGGCCCCCGCCGGTGGCGGGGCGTGTGGATCGCCCTGGGCGGGCAGCGGCGGCGGCGGCTGTTGGAGGGTGGTCGAGTGGAAGAAGACGCCGCTAAGCAATTTGGGGGAGTCCGGCAGGAAGAAGATGGCCCCGAAGCAAAGCGTGATGAAAGCGCTGAAGACCAGCAACAGCACGAACTTTTCTGTCAGTCGGAACGCACCGCTGGGGCCGGGCCCTTTCCGGCTCCCGGGGCCCCCCAAAGGCCCCCCGCCTAAGGAGCCCCCCAAAGGGCCCGGGTTCGCGGGGCTGCCGAAAAGCGGCAGCAAGCTGACGGCTGGCATGGCAGCCCCCCTGATAACGTCAGGCTGCTAGAGGATGGCGACGGCCGCGGGACAACCGCGGGGCGGCCCGTTTGCAAGGCTCCCCTGCGGCAGCCGCCGCTGCCGCCTCCCCAGCCCCACTCAGAGCGGGCGAGCAGCGGGACTAGCCCGCGCCCGTCGTCTCGGGTCGCCGCTGCCGGGGGCAACTTCGCCGCCTTCCCCAGCGACAGGAAGTTTTCTCGAGTGCTTGCCGCCGCCACGGCCGCCGCCTCTTCTTCGCAAAAAGACGACGCCCGCTCGGTTGGAGCCCCGGACTGAATGCAGGAAGGCGGTGGCGACCCGTGGTTAAACGGCCGGCGACGGACCGGGGATGGAGGGCAGACTCTTGTCAGCTCCTGGGGCGGGTGCTGCCGCTACTCTCTCTAGGACTGGCCATGCCTCCAACGTTGACTGTCAGGTATCCGACGAGCGGAGGGGAAGGCGGGTCCCGGAGCGTCTGCGGTTCCCTAGAGGCGCCCCGGTTCGACCGTAGGAAAGGGCAACCTCTACTCCCGGCCGAGGTGCTGCCTGACCCCTTCCGCGCTAAGCAGAACGGTCGCTTCGCCCGGACACGGAGTGCGGAACTGAGAGAGGCTCGCCGAGCCCAGAGAGCTAAAGAGGAAAAGAAGAGGCGGCTCCCTTTTGGCGGGGAAGGAGCGAGCCGGGCCAATCACAGAGTAGGCGGAGCAGGGAAACGTTACAGGGGGGAAAAAGCGGGGCGGAGTTTAGAAGGCGAGGCGAGGCGGGCGTTTGACGTGGGCGTGGAAGACGTTCCGTTAGAAATAGCGGAGGGGGCTCCGGGCCGCTTTTCCCGGATCCGAACCTGCGAACTGAGGGTGCCGCTACAGTTCTCGTGTTTCCCTGAGGGTCTCCCCTCACGCCAGAGACAGTCCCGGGTAGCCCCAGATTCGTTAGCTCCCCCCTCTTGTTAATTCAGGCGACTTGGGTCGGTGCTTCACGGAAGGACATTAAATTGCAAATGCCCGTTTGTTTAACCGCGCAAAACTCTCTCTCTCTCTCTCTCTCTCTCTCTCTGTTTGTGTGTGTGTGTGTGTGTCTGGTGGACCTGGAGGTGTTTTTTTTTTTTTTAAAGCGCGGGTTTAGGCTTTTTTCGTATCTGTCTCATACACGGAGTGGGAGGGTCACGGAGTTTATCTCTATATTTTTGCAACACGGCGACACTTATTAAAAAAAATAGTTACTTAACGCTTGACGATTTGTAACGGAGGTTGTGTGCCAGGGAGTGAAATACTGAGTTACTTCTTTCGCTTCTGTGTAAATATGCATAGAATTATCCCCTACTGTACAGAATGGGATGAATTTTCAAGCAACTTAGAGCTGCTTTATAAAACTGGGACATTTTTTTAGCCTTGCTGTAAGGCAGGGTTACTCAAAAGTCTTCAGTTTGTTGACTCCCAAACATTTATTATATGGAAATAATATAATGAATGCTATTTAACTAATGGAAGTACAAATAACGTCAACTCCTTGGGTAGCAATAGCACTTAGACTTGTATACTGCTTCCTAGTGCTTTTGCAGCCCTCTCTAAGTGGTTTGCAGAGTCAGCATATTGCCCCCAACAATCCGGGTCCTCATTTTACCGACCTCAGAAGGATGGAAGGCTGAGTCAACCTTGAGCTGGTCAGGATCGAATTCCTGGCATTTGGCAGAGTTAACCTACACCTGCATCTCTATAACTGTCTGGTTTGGTTCTGCAACCCAACAGGACAGACACAGACTTCAGAGGATAATTGGGACTGCAGAAAAAAACGATTACTACTAACCTCCCTTCCATAGAGGACCTGTATACTGCAGGAGTCAAAAAGAGGGATGTGAAAATATTTATAGCCCCTACATCCTGGACATAAACTGTTTCAATTCCTTCCCTCAAAACAATGCTATAGAACACTGCACACCAGAACAACTGGACACATGGACAGTTCCCCCCCCCATGCCATCACTCAGCTAAACAAATAATTCCCTCAATATTGTCCAACTATTTACAAAGTCTGCACTACTATTACTATTAACCTTCTCATCGTTCCTTATCACCCACCCCCTCCCACTTGTGATTGTAGGACTGTAACTTTGTCGCTTGTATCCTTATGATCTATATTGACTGTTTCCTAGTATGATTTGATTGTTTATTGTACCCTATGATTATTATTAAGTGTTGTACCTTACGATTCTTGACTCTTGATGAATGAATCTTTTCTTTTATGTATACTGAGAGCATTTGCACCAAGATAAATTCCTTGTGTATCCAATCATACTTGACCAATAAAGAATTCTCTTCTCTTCTCTTCTCTTCTCTTCTCTTCTCTTCTCTTCTCTT
>NW_020769336.1:1038425-1049625 GCF_900518735.1 Pseudonaja textilis
TTCTCTTCTCTTCTCTTCTCTTCTCTTCTCTTCTCTTCTCTTCTCTTCTCTTCTCTTCTCTTCTCTTCTCTTCTTCAATATAACCACTGCATCACATGGCTCTATAGTCCCATCAATTGTTGGGGGAGTCTATATTGTCCACTTTGGGGAACTATAACTAATTTCAGTTATGGAAATTCACTGGTTACTTTAGACAACCACTTGTTTTCAGTCCAATTTATCCCACCAAATTGATAGGATAAAATGGAGATTCCTTCATTGTGCCTTGACTTCTTGAAAGGCAAAATATAAATCTAGCAAATCTCAAACTTTTCCTGCTCTCCTATTTCTTATACAGATAGTCCTCAACTTATGACCACAATTGAGTCAAAAATTTATGTAGCTAAGTGAGACAGTGTTAAGTGAGTTTTGCCCCATTTTCTTGCTACAGTTGTTAAGTGAATCATTGCAGTTGTTAACTTGTTCACATGGTTGTTAAGTGAATCTGGCTTCCCCATTGACTTTGCTTGTCAGAAGGTTGCAAAAGCAGATCACATGACTCTGGGATCCTGTAACCAACATATATAGAACGAGTTGCTAAGCATCTGAATTTTGATCACGTGATCTTGGGGATGCTCTAACAGGTGTAACTGAAAAATTGTCATTAGTTATTTTTTTCAGTGCCCTTGTAACTTTATGGTCACTAAAGGAATTGTTGTAAATTTAGGACTACCTGTACTGTATTTCCTCTTACTTACATGGAATAAGCATTGCACTGTGCAAGTTTTCAGTCTTATCCAGATCTGTAAATTGTATTTTTATTCTGCATCTGATATGCAGCCTTCCACTAACTTTAATTGCCAATCATTGAGGTCTACCACAAAAAAAATTAGACTTGTGTCTGCTTAAGAACATGCTCCTATCAATCATGCAGCACTAGATGGATGGTATGGTACTTTGAAAGCAACAAAAACTTAAAACCACCAACTACTCTATAGCTTTGGGAAACCCAGCTTTTTTTCTTCCTTCTATGCTCTTGCTTTGGTGGAAAATACAATTGTGGATATCTGTCTTGGTGCTTTCTTTTTTTCATTAGAAAGACTGACTGCTCATTGTATACTTACTTACCTTTGCACATATTCAGTGAGGTTCTGGAAGTAGTTGTGAACTGTCAGTGACAACACAGCAAAGATAGAATGAGTTTACAATGCACTGGGAACAGCAGTCAATGAGGATGTTATGTTCATTTATAGATGGTGTCAAAGAATGGGGCAAAAGGAAATCTGGAAGATAAGGGTGAGACTCTTATAAGGTTTATTTCAATTACATTAACTACCAGGAAGTACTTTGTGACCAATTTTTGTTTTTTATAGGGGCTCTTCAGACATGAATGTCCAAGTGTTATTCAGGAAGGTTCAAACCCTCTACCAGAAATTGAACTCTGAGACTTTCATACTTTATGGCTTAGAAAGGGGGACACCTCTATTTTACATGGTCATGGTCCAAGAGCTAGTGATGGAAATTATGTAAAACTTTGCAATGTGGGGGAATAACAATATAATAATTGCCTTGAAACTTAAAGGAAGGTGGACTGTATATACCAGTGTTTCTCACCCTTAGCAACTTTTTAGATTTGTGGACTTCAATGCCCAGAATTCTTCAACATAGCTGAGGCTTCAGTACATACTACCAATAGACAGGATGCATGCAAATAGTTTTTCCTATTTGTACTACATCACTGATTATTTGAATTGTCCAAATCTCTTCATTAATAGAACAGTTTGTCTCTCTTTGTTTATTTTCAACCTGATATATTTCAAAAATTGGGGGCAGGTAAATATGCTAATTCTTCATTATCCTTCTTTGCACCATAACTTATTTTCATTTGCTAAAATAGGAAGTACTCCATTTCTCAATAGCTTAAGTGATTCTTCAGAGAAAGATTTCCAAAGTTGTTAGGTAGGTACTCAAAACACTTCTGATTTGGTGAATATTTCAAGAGTTTTAAATGCTTGTGATGCAACATAGAAAGCTTTGTAGTTAAAACGTAAATTGTTAACCAGACTAAAAATTTTCTTTCTCTGCACAAGTATTCTTGCTGCTTGGGCTGATCTGTGTATTATTAAATTTGCCCTTCCAGCAATAGTAGAAAATGAGCAGTACTATAAAGTACAAATGGATGAGCAAATTTACAGATGTTCAGAGCAAGTGCTCCTTAATGTGTTCCATGGTCAGGCATTTTTCCTGGCTTAAAGGTGATAATGGGAAAGGCATTTGGTAAGCAGAGGGGTAAGCAGAGGATACAGTACTGATTTTTGATATCAGAAATCTTATTAGTTTGTGAGTTTTATGAACGAAGAAATAGATGCAAAGGAGAAAACTTTCTGTTGTATTATAAGAAAAAAATGTACAGGGGCATCAATTTTTCTCTTTATTTTCTAGCAGACTCCTGTTTCACTTTACCAGGCTTTTAAATTGTCAACTTTTTAATTTGGTGGATTTTATTTCTAACGCATCTTTTTAATGAGCATTTCTTTGTGTTCTTTTGCTTAGCTACTGAACTGTCTATCCAACAATTTGTAACATGTGAAGTCTTTGACATTAAACCACATTTATGGTACAGTAACTTCAGAACATGTGTAATTTCCTGCTGCTATTTTTCAATCACATGATCAAAATAGTATATGAAGAGGAAGGCAAAGCAAATCACAACTCAATAATAACATTACCTTTTCCCCCATTTTAAAGGAAGATCAAGATTTCTGAGAGGTTGCTTTGTAGGTAGAATTTTACTAAGAGACAATAAAAAGCACTCCTAACATAACTTTTCAAATCAATAATTAATAAATATTCTGTTTGATAATGCTTTTTATAGATTACTACGTGGTTGGGGTTTTTTTAACCACCAGGTTCCTCATATTAAGGTTAAAAAAGAACAGTTTCCTCTATGTTGAGTTCAGTTTCTGATGTTTTGATAGAGCAGCGTATGAACCTGAAAGGAAAGGAAGAATAAGCATTGCTTGCCTTAGGCATGGCTGTCCTCTCTGAGATGCTGTTTTTGGTTAAGCACTTGAAAGTTCATACAAAGCCCTGGTTTGTTTTATTGTTTGATAATTTATTGAATAAGCTACAACAGCTGAATTTGTACAGCACACTAAATATTAAAATACTATTGATAAACCCACAGTGGCTGGGTTTACACAAAATCCTAATCCAGAAAGAAAAAAACCCCTATATTCTAGTTACAATTTTTTTAAATTCAGTATTCATAGTTGTATTTTGTTTTGGTAAGCCTTTAGCATTTTCTGGTATTATTTATGTGGAATTTTCTATATGTACTCTGTAATTGTAAGTGATCATCAGAACTATTTAAGATTACGCTACACTATAGGCTAAATCTTTTCATGTTACTTCATGCCTCAAAATTTTCAGTTTTTTCATTTAGATATTATGGTCCATTTCTCACTTTCATTTAGCCCAAAAATTCCTTGAACATATAATTCTTGGCTATTATTCTTTCCAGATAATTTTCAGAATGTCTTAATTAAATTCTGTGGTTATTATATTTCTCCCAACACAGGGTTTTAATATATTAGCTTAAATTTAATTTATTAAATAAGGATAGAATTTTTAGATTAAGATAGAAACTTTTCTACTTTATTCCTAATTCTTTACTCCTAACTTCCTCCAGACCCGCTACTATATATCTAAAATGCAAACTACTCAATGCAAGAAGCCTCGTAAACAAAATGCATGAATTCCTCATCTTAGGTATGACCACATCTAACATATTTGTCTGTGAGACATGGTTAAATGCATCTTTTCCAGATTCCATTACCACAGTTAAAGAATATCACATTTATCGTCAGATTGCGAAATCTGTAGAGGAGGTGGAGTTGCTATCTTCTACAAAAAATCCCTAAATCTAAAAAAGATTCAAATTATACAGGAACTTGCTCTTCCAGAGACCATTATCTGTGAACTGTCCTCAAATACCACAATCTGCTTCTTACTATGTTACAGAGCCCCTGATTATGACATAGTTCATGCAGAACAAGCTAACTTTACTGCTAACATGGGCTGCCTCTTGCCCACACCCTCTTATTTTCCTTGGTGACCTCAATCTACCTCTTATAAATTGGACCCTAAATGAATGTACATCCGAACCCATCCATGAAACCCAGTACAATGCCGTTACTACACTGGGACTGGATCAATTAGTAACTAACAACACTAGACTCAACAACTGCCTGGACCTCATCTTCTGCAACAGCTCAAACTCAATATATGGCCTATAAATACAAGAACCCTTTGCAAACAGTGACCACAATATGATTGACTTTTGTCTCAATTTACACCCTCACAAAGAGGAACATATTGATGGATCCCCAAAATACAACTTAAAAAAGCCAACTATGATTTCATAGATGCCTACCTATCATCTCTTGATTGGCATATTGTGTTCTCTAGTTCTAATACTACAGAAGACCATTATAATGCATTCTTGTTTGAACTTGAAGGAGTCATTAAACTATATGTACCATTAGTATCAAAAACAAAAAAAAAACCAAATTACCCATAACAATAAGGAAACTTCAATAAAAAAAAAGATAGCTATGGTGTAAAAACAAAACTAGCTATGTAGCAAACTTTAAAAACCAATACAATACCTTATGCTGACAGATAAAGGCAGAATGCACAAATTACCACTGCAAGCAAGAGGAAAACCACCTCCATACAAAATCCATCTGCGCCTTCTACAATTTTGTAAACACCAAACTTAAAGACTCAAGAACCATCCCACCTCTAAAAGGACCAAATGGGAAAGACTGCAATGATGAAGCCATTAAGGCCAACCTCTTCAACACATTCTTCAGTTCACTGTTTGTAAACATGGCTCATGCCCCACGTTTCCTAGTTGTACCACAACTAACTCTAATCTACTACATATTGACTTTACAGAAGATAATGTAGAAAAGGCACTACATAATGTAAAACCGTCCCTATCTATTGGTCCTGATGGATTATGTGCATACTTCTTAAAAAAGCTCTCCTTTGCCATAGCGGAACCCCTAAGCATTATATATGAGATGTCATTCAGAAGCAGTTCCTTACCAAACCTATGGTCCTTAGCTACGGTCATCCCTATCTTCAAAAAAGGTGACCCCAGCCGGGTTGAAAACTACAGACCAATCTCACTGTGCTGTGTCACGTGTAAAATAATGGAATCAATCATTAACCAATTCATCACCGTCCACCTAGAGTCAAACAATCTACCCTCCAAAAAACAATTTGGTTTCAGGAAAAAAATGTCCTGCAATCTTTGACCCTTACACTGTATATCGGACATTAATATAATTGAGTGAGTCCAGAAGTATTTCACGAGAAGAGTATTACACTCCTCTGCTCACAACAGAATACCCTATATCACCAAGCTTGAGATTTGGGGCTTGGACAACCTTGAACTTTGCCGCCTATGGTTGGACTTAAGCATAGTACACAAAGTTATCTGCTACAATGTCCTACCAGTCAATGACTACTTCAGCTTCAACCACAACAATACAAGAGCACACAACAGATACAAACTCAATGTAAAACCGCTCCAAACTTCATTGCAGAAAGTAACGACTTCAGCAAGAGAGTGGTCAATGCCTGGGATGCACTACCTGACTCTGTTGTTACATCCTCTAATCCCCACTCCTTTAATCTCAAACTATCCACTATTGACCTCACCTCATTCCTAAGAGGTCTGTAAGGGGCATGCATAAGCGCACAATCATGCCTCCCGTCCCTGTCCTTTTATCCCCATGTATTCATAATTATTTCCTGTATTCTTACTCATGTTTATACTTATACCTATTATCTTGTAAGTGATTGACAAATCAAATAAATAAATAATCATTCATATTATACAGACTGCTTTAGTCAATTACGAAGTATTGATGTTAATAATAATGGTTCTAAAATCTTAATCTGATACAAGATACTTTAATATGCATCATCAAATTAATATCACTTTAAAACTTTTATTCAATCTTACACTGTTTGTATATGTTTTTTTCTTTTTCTTTTCTTGCCTTTTTCATTGATTTTGGTTTAAAATAACAACTTGAGTAAGTATATAAATAAATATTGCTTGATCAGTCAGATATTTTTTTCTTCCTGTCTATGTAGTTAGTCACTATACTTAGAGATCCTTCCCAGTGGACCCATATAAACTACAAAACTCTTCTAAAAGAAATTCATTATACTGTTTCTTGGCTTCTCTTCTGCCATGTATTAATGTTTAAAAATTATTCTCCAAGCATCATTTTAATTGATTTGTTAGGTTTGGAAATTATCCTTATATGAAATGGGTGAAAAGCTTTTTTCTTGTATTTATTATACATTGTTATTTTGTGTTTAAATGCTATAAAACCCTGGGCATTTGGAATACCGTATATACTCGAGTATAAGTCGACCCGAATATAAGCCGAGGCACCTAATTTTGCCACAAAAAACTGGGAAAACTTATTGACTAGAGTATAAGCCTAGGGTGGGAAATGCAGCAGCTACTTCTCCCTATGTCTTCCCTCTGTTAAAATCCACCCCCCAACACACACATTTATTTTCAGGCGGATAGATTTCGTGTCTGAGCATTCTCACATGACGGTGGGTCTTCCCCCCCTAAAAACAGTTAAAAAAAGAAAAAAACAATATATCCTCATGCAAGAACTTTTCTGCTTCCGATTACCCCCATGCTTACAAGTTGCAAAGGAAACATGGAAGCAGGGAAGCGGCTGCCCAGCTCCAGAGCTCCACACCATTTTTTTTTCAGAGGGAATGTCACTCGAGTATAAGCCGAGGGGTTTTTTTTTCAGCACAAAAAACGTGCTGAAAAACTCGGCTTACACTCGAGTATATACGGTATATATTTTTTGAAATGAATATGATATATAGTTAGTGGAATAGGTATGAGAAAATGAATTCCAGTCCGACTGCTTTATCTTAATAGTGCTGCAACTTCCTAACAAGGCTGTTTCTGAAAGCATGTAAATCCTTTATTTAAATACCAGGCCTAGGTATTTAAACTATTGTTTAATCACAATTTGTTGATTAAAACGTAATGGGCAATTTCATATAATATATTAATAAAATTAAAACAAACGCCATTATGACTTAACATAATATGAGAACCCAAACTGTGCTGGTTTCCATTCTGTATTTGGGCCAAATTTGAAATTCTTTTGATATTTTCATGATTTGGCACCAGCATGCCTGAAAGACCTTCCTTGCGAGTATTTTTTTTATTGAATTTAAGCGTTCATCAGATTAGTGTTGAACATATCATAACTCACTGTCTGATTTTACATTATGCACGAAGTCATAATGTGGTTTATTGGGTTTGGCTCAACCTGTTTTTTAACCCCATCTTTTGTGTTTTTTTTCAAATTGTGCCTTGTAGAAAATATGTCATGCAAATTCTGCCAACTTTAGTTAACTATTTTCTAGCACAATGTCAGACCAAGCCATTCTTTTCTTAGTTGTATGAAAATGAAAGCTAGCTAACTTACCTCTATAATGAAGTACGATTAACTCTTTTTTTTTATATAACAGGCTACTATATTCTATTCTCCAAGTTAGGGAAGCGTTAAGTGCAAGTACACGAATCAAACAATACTCAAGAAAAAGGTTGGTTTAGTTAATTTAAGCTTAGTTAAGTTTCCTTAAGTATTCTTTCGTGGAGAAAGAAACACCTTTAGTCAGTATCTCCCGCCCCCACTTTTATCGCATGTACCTTATTCATAGACAACAACAATAATAGAGAAAAGAGCCATGTACTTTTGAATACCTTACACTGTATGCCTGCTATTGCTGCCAAGGTATTTGTATGCCTTTAACTTTCTTTTGGAACATAAGAACATTATTTTGAAAGTAATTTTCAACAGTGATCTAGTGACTTCTGATGTTCAAGCTGGTATTGCCATTTTTGGTCTAGTAGCCTTAAAAAGTTTAGGTAGTCCAATCACTCATGAGATAGTAGTTCTTGGGATAAAACTGCCACTGGTTGATTAAGGTAACTCAAGTATAGGTGATTAGGCATTATGAATACTTGTCTCTTTCCAATTGAAATCAACAAAAATCCAGTCTCAAATATTATTTCTTTTTAATCCAAAGGTGGTTTTTTCATTTTTGACAAGAACAGTAGACACGTTAATCTTCAACAATAAAACCAAGGGAATCTTCTTGGAAAATTGAGGAGAAACAAATAAGGTTAATTTAAAGGGACACAATTTTTTTGAGGTGGAAAAGATAAAAAAACAATATAGATAAAAAACTATACTGTATAGCAGAATTCTTAGATGTGTACAGTCTGAAAGAGAACTAACCTGATTCATGCATTTATTTGAGATGTGCAAATTAGATTGCACTTTCCTCCATCTGTACCCAGAAACCAATTATGAGGTGCATGATCATCTGAATGTGAATGTAAGTGGAGTACAGAGGGATTTTTTTTTTCTTAAATGGAGGGAGAGAATGCGATAGACTAAGAAATGAAGAGCACATATTTTCTTCTTTTGGTTAATTTGAATCAGGAAACCTCAACATAAATATCTCTTTAGTATTTTTGAGGCTGTAGAAATGTTTGGATGTTTGAGAAAATGCTATTGCAAAATGGCTGTTTTGGGGAGGGAATCTCTAAGTTGTAACAGAACATCATTTTAAAAGAAATGAAAGTTAGAAAACAACATATTTCTTTGAATGCATAGTTTTCTGCTTATAAAAAATACATTCTTATTTCATAGAAAACCAAACTATATTCCGCGGTTGGAATACTTATTTCTGGGGATTTTTTAAATGATTGAAAAAAGGAAAAAATATTTTCCAAAATCATTGCAGGAACCAAGAGTTATTTTTATATTAAATATATATATACAGATAAAGTTGTCAATGTACTCATCCCTCATTGTTGTATCATAGGCTGCACCTATAAAACAATTCTTTGGAAGCATGACTGCATGAAAATAAAATCCATAATTATAATTAGAAATCAATGCAAATAGAAAACAAGAGAAGCTTCAAAGAAGGATATAGGCTTCCTCATTTTGGTGAGGAAAGAGGTGTTCCCGAAAGAGATTAATGAAAAATGCTGGCAATGTATGCCAAGAGTACAGGTAGACCGACTTATTACCACAGTTGAGCCCAAAATATACATTGCTAAGCAAGACAGTTGTTAAGGGAATTTTGCCCCATTTTACAACTTTTCTGCAACTGTCATAAATACATGCCAATTGTCAAGTGTATAAATTTTCATCATATGACCATGGGGATGCTGCAATGGTTGTAAGTATGAAAAACAATCCACTATAACTTGACAGTCACTGAACAAACTGTTGTAAGTCAAGGACTATCTGCATATAATCTCAGCAGTCAGAAGATCATATTGTTTACTACTCAGGACATCTGTAAACACATTAAAGATGGAAATACCAGTAGGAACAGAAATATATGATTTTTTCCCCAAAAGTTGATCAAATTCAGAAGGAATACCCAGCCTTGGCAGGCTAAAGAATACTAATGAAGAGAAGGTAATGGGTTCAAAAAAGATCAAACAAAGATGGAATGAATGTATCCATATTCTGTACAGTGAAATTGATATCCATAATACCTTTGAAGATATCCCCTATCTATAAGAATCTCTAATAGTAGAAGATGAAGCTATTTCTGAGTCAGAGGACTAGATGAGTTGATGGAGTATCCATAGAAATGTGGCATGCAACAGAAGAATAATCTGTAAATGTTCTAATCAAACTATGCCAGCAAGTCTGGAGAATAGCACAGTGACCAATAGATTGGAAGAGGTCAGCCGGTACACCAATAGATTGACAGATGATGCTGTTAATATGGCTCTGCATTACATCCTACACCTTGAATCTCCAAATACCTATGCAAGGGTCCTCTTTGTAGACTTCAGTTTAGCATTCAATACCATCATTCGAAACATTCTTCTAAGTAAATTAAATCAACTAGCGCTACCTGAACACACTTGTAAATGGATCATAAACTTCCTAACAAACAGGAAGCAGCAGGTGAAGCTAGGCAGAATCACATCTGATACCTGTACAATTAGCACAGCTCCCCCCTTTGAAGGCTGTGTGCTTTCTCCACTTCTCCCTATATACCAATGACTGCATCTCAAACAATCCATCTGTTAAAATACTGAAGTTTGCTCATGACACAACAGTGATTGGTCTCATTTGAGACAACGACAAATATGTATAAGACAGGAGGTAATACAACTTGCCTCGTGATGTAACTGGAACAATCTGGAACTGAATAGACTTAAATGGTGGTAGACTTTAGAAGAAACCCTCCCATACTACCACCTCTTACAATATTAGACAACACAGTATCAACAGTATCTTTAAATTTCTAGGTTCTACTATATCACATGACCTAAAATGGACACCTAACATCAAAAACATCATCAAAAAAGCACAACAAATAGTGTTCTTTCTCCACCAACTCAGAAAGCTCAAACTGCCCAAGGAGCTGCTCATACAGTTCTACAGAGGAATTATTTAGTCTATCGTTTGCACCTCTATAACTATCTGGTTTGGTTCTGCAACCCAACAGGATAGACACAGACTTCAGAGGATAATTAGGGCTGCAGAAAAAACAATTACTACCAACCTGCCTTCAATCGAGGGCCTGTATACTGCACGAGTCAAAAAGATGGCTGTGAAAATATTTACAGACCCCTCACATCCCAGACATAGACTTTTTCAACTCCTTCCCTCAAAATGACGGTATAGAGCACTGCACACCAGAACAACTAGACACAAGGACAGTTTTTTCCCGAACGCCATTACTCTGTTAAACAAATAATTCCCTTAACACTGTTCAACTATTACAAAGTCTGCATTACTATTACTGTTAATCATCTCATCACTCCTTATCATCCATCCCTTCCCACTTGTGACTGTATGACTGTAACTTTGTTGCTTGTATCCTTATATTGACTGTTTCTAGTATGATTTGATTGCTTATTGTACCCTATGACTATCATTAAGTGTTGTACCTTATGATTCTTGACTCTTGATGAATGTATCTTTTCTTTTATGTATACTGGGAGTATTTTCACCAAGACAGATTCCTTGTGGGTCCAATCATACTTGGCCAATAAAGAATTCCTATTCTATTCTATTCTATTCTATTCTATTCTATTCTATTCTATTCT
>NW_020769336.1:1049635-1064320 GCF_900518735.1 Pseudonaja textilis
CTATTCTATTCTATTCTATTCTATTCTATTCTATTCTATTCTATTCTATTCTATTCTATTCCAAGGGGACTTAACAAATTACAAGTGCAAGCTACATACAATATCCTTAATTTCATGTGCTATCGCAATAATGCTTAAGATCATCTAATGCAGATTAAAGCCCTAAATGGAAAGGGAGATGCCAGATGTTCAAGCTGGTTTTAGAAAAAAAATGTTAATTCTGATGC
Source organism: Pseudonaja textilis (assembly GCF_900518735.1). The sequence continues at coordinate 1,049,863 of NW_020769336.1, forward strand.
ACACTGGATGCAGTAATTGAGAAAGCAAAGTGTGACTAGAAGAGTCAATGTGTACTTAATTGAATATAGAAAAGCCTTTGATCTTACTATGTCAAGTTGTGAAATATGTTTAAAAAATGAGAATTCCAGAACTTCTAATTGTTCTTGTACAAAATCTATACAGAGATAAGGAAGCCACAGTAAGGACAGAACATAGCAAACAGATTGGATGCCATGGCATGATTATACATACAACGATCAAAATTGTGCAGGAAATAATTTTCCCTGTAGCAATCCCAGGAAACAGGCTGAACTTTGAAGAAGCAAGATAGAAAAGCATTGACATTTTTGATCTTTGATGTTGAGCATATTATGGCTACCCAGGAAAACAAACAAATGGATAAGGGAAGGCACACATGACCAGACTGGAATTATTTTATTTCGGGCATATTATATATACAAGACCTTGCTCTCTGGAGAAGTATGTAATGTTGTGAAAGGCAAAAGGAAAGAGGAGAGAATATTTAGTATTAAAATAGATGGGCTCAATTCTAGTGGTGATAGGTGCTCCATTGTAAGCCCTGAAGGAAGAGGTTGATGACAGACTCTCCTGGAGAAAATCTTTGTGTAAGTAAGTGTTGACACTGACTAATAAAATAAATAAATTAATAACAACAACAACAACAACAACAACAATAATAATAGTAACAATAATAAATAATAATAATAATGCAAAAGGAATACATCAGGAGGTCCACAAAATATTAAAATAAAAGCTAAATGCTGGAAACATAAGACATTAATATATGGGCAGTTTCAGTGATATGCTACCCAGCTGGAATCAACAACTGGACTTTGGCTGAACTGGAAAACATGGACCGGAAAATGCACAAACTTTTGAATATGTACCACACTTTGCTTCCACAAAATGACATTGACAGGTTGTACCTTCCAAGAAGAATAGGGGGCAGAGGGCGATTGCAAATCCATCAAACTATAGTAGAAGAGAAACAAAATTTGAATGACAATGTGAATCAAAGTACAGAAAAATTGCTGTGGACTGTGAAAATGGAGAACAATATAAAAACAACAGAAACAAAGGCAGAATATAAGAAAAATAACTGGATAACAGATTAAATGGATGGAAAACCAAAGTTTTGCATGGACAGCACTTGAAAAACATTGAAGGAAAATGTGATAACAACTTGACATGGGCATGGCTTAAGATGGGAACTATCAAGAAAAAAACAGAAGGTTTAATACTTGCTGCTCAAGAACAAGAATTATAAACTAATGCCATGAAAGCAAAGATACAAAAAAACACTGACAATCCAAACTGCCGACTTTGCAATAACAAAGTTGAAACTGTTTCACATTTAATATGTGAGTGCAAACTGATTACAAAGCTAGACATGATCGAGTTACTAAATTAATCCACTGGTCATTATGTTAAAAATATGACTTACCTGTATCCAAAAAGCAATGGGATCATAAAGTGGAAAAAGTTGTTGAAAATGAGAAGGTGAAGAACTTGTGGGACTTTTGAATACAGACAGATTGTCATTTGGAACACAACACACCAGATATCACAGTTGTTGAAAATCGTAGCGTACAATTTATTGATATCGCTGTACCAGGAGAACCAGAGTCGAAGAAAGAACTGGAAAAAATCATGAAATATTGTGATCTGGCCATCGAAACTATATCATTATGGATGAAACATGTAACAGTGATACCCATTGTCATTGGGGCACTTGATACCATGTCCAAGAATTTTATAAAATACATCAAGAAATTGCGGCTTCCTGCAATAACACCAGTGGAACTGCAAAAAACTGCGCTACTCAGAGCATTGTACATCTTAAGAAAATACTTGGTTGATACCTAGGATGCTGGCAGCCAACTGTATCAACCATTAGTGCCAGTCAATTATATTGTGATACATTTTTAAATGTTTAGTTGACTGAGTTTCATGTTTAATGAATAAGAGATAATAATAATAATAATATACAAGTTGTAATAGAATATAATACCTTATAGAATATTGAATTGTGAGTTTGCTCTGTGAAATTTTAAAAATTTAAATATTATATAAAGATTATGTCCTTTTATTTTAGGTGGATGGGAGGCATTAAAAAGAGGCTGAAAATCTTGCTGCCAATTGCTAACTTAGAACTAGCCATGAGACTAGAATTGTTAGTCCAACCGCACAAGGGCAGTAGATCCCAAGTCCTGCCTTAAAAACCATGTATGGGAGTTATTTGAATCATAGATATTTTAGGTGCTTAGCTATTATAATATAAAACACCATTAGCACTTGGTAGTGACAGGATGAGAGCAATAATAATTGGTATTAAAATATTCTGCTGTTGGAATATTCTGAATGAAGCTACTCATTAAATCCTAAATCTCCCTGTCATTTGTATTACATGGATTCAGTTTCTTTGTGGAGGAAGTATCCCATGAGTATAAAAGGAACCTGCATACTTTGTACTCTTGTGAAGTTTCTCTTTTGCAGTCTCTTTATTAGTGAGTGGCCATATGGTATTTATTATCTTTCTTGCTTTCTGACTGGAATAATACATCCATTTTTATGGTGCATGTGAATAGGAATCTTGTCAGATTTTTCTGTCTTATCATTTGGTTGACGGCTGGATGCCGTTTTTGGGAGAGTTTTTAAAGATGAAGGTTTTATGAAAATACTTATTTTTAGCTCTCATAAGAGAATAGGATGCAGTCTTCATAATTTGTCCTAAATATTTCCTATTCCATCTTCAAATATTCTCTATTTTCTACATTTTCTTTTTTTTTATATTTCCATTTTAGGAAAAGAACACTGACATCTTATCAATCTATTGCCATCAGACACATTTAAATCCATCAAATAACTGAAAAAAATGAGCTGCACTTTGGAACAGATAGATACTAAGACAGAATAGAAGTTTTACTTGATACTTTCTATGCCATCTTTCAAAACAAGTTTTCTTAAGATGACCAGTGATCCTGAAGAAGGAGGCACTTAGATCTAAATTTTGTAGGAAAGTACACCAAGTTAAACACTTAAATTCTTACTGGTTGTTTACTCCTCCCTTACTTTAAGAATGCTTTACATTTATTTATTGATTTGATTTTTATCCTATTGCCATTAGATATTTATCAAAACAACAATAGAATTGGAATGGTACAATTTGGATGGTGACAGTAGAACCAGTAGAAAATAGAGAGCAAAGTAATAACAATAGTTGCAGGTGAAAGGTGTTTTTTTTTTGAAAAAACCTCCATTTTAATACTTCCCTAATTATTAGGCATAGTTAATTAGAGGGGAAAGCTGTCTGATCTCATGGAGGAGTGATTCCATAGTGTTGGCACTGCTGCACAGAAACAGTGCCATCTAGATTGGGTTCTACTGACATCCCAGAAATGAGAGACACAAGGATGCCCTTCCTACATTATGACAACAGGCTAGGTTGAATCCAGTTAGAGTAGGCAGTTCTTAGCATACTGAAATGCCAAGCCATGAACGGCTTTATAGCTTATTACTAGCATTTAAATTGTTCTTAGAGCTGAACTAGAAACTGGGGCAGGGCCTATAATTGGAAACTAATCAAGGAGAGAAGCAAGGAGAAATTTCCTGAAAATTAGAACAATTAATTTGTGGATTAATTGCCTCCAGAAGTTGTGAATGCTCCAACACCTGAGGTTTTAAAGAAGAGATCGGACAACTATGTGTCTGAAATGATATAGGGCTTCCTGCCGATGCAGGGGGGTTGGACTAGAAGACCTCCAAGGTCCCTTCCAACTCTTTTATTTTGCATTCTGCATACAGGTGTAATATGTTTGCAGTTTCAGCAGCCTGATCTAATTAACATATGATCTAACATTATATATATATATATATATATATATATAATGATTATATTATAATCATTATATTATATATTATATTAGATTATATTATAGTTATATATAATGATATAACATTCTGGATTAATTGTATTTTCTTGGGTAATTTAAAGGCAGCCCTATGGAAAACTGATGCAGAAGTCTATCTAAGCGGAGATGAGGGCATTACAATCACTAGGCCTTTCTGCATCAGATAAGGATGCAATAGATGCAATTTTTAAAGCTTCCCCCCTCCCAATGGTTCAAGCAGGAGCCATGGGTCCAGAAGGATCCCAAAATAATGAACCTCCTCCTGCTGTGGTAGTGCTCGTCTAAGGATATTACTGACTAAAGGAGGACCCCAATGTATTAACAGCAATTCCATATTGTTTGGTTTTAATTTGAGCCAGTTCTCTTCCCGTACACACCTTCACTGTAGTGACCCTGCTGGAAGTGCTCCTTTTTACAAAAGGGAGCTGGACTTCTTTTTTCCTTGAAAATGTTTTGCATCTCATCCAAGAAGCTTCCTCAGTTCAATTCATTCTCTGGATGAGAAGCAAAACATCTTCAAGGGAAAAACAAAGTCCATCTGCCTTTTGGAAATAGCACCTTTGGGACGACAATGAGCTGTATGACCGAGAATCTCCATAGACCCTACTGGACTTGTTTTCTGTGAGGGAAAGAAGGAGAGAATAGAGCCAGCTGCATCTAGGAATAATAGTCCTGGGGGACTGATTCCAGTAGTTTTTGATCCAATGACTTCACTCTGGCTGAGGCAGATCCAACAAGATTTCAGGATTCCTTACCCGCACCCTCCCCCCACAAGCAATTCATCCAGTCCTAGAGACGTTCTTTAAAAATCTAACAGCAGAGGGTGAGTTCTGCAGGTCAAATAGACCAACCAAAAAAGTAGGACAGCACTACAGTAGACTTAAGGAGTAATGCACCTCAGCACAGCTTGGGTTATTTATTAGGCTGAAAGAAAATGCTAAGAAATCAACTTTTCAAACTTCAGCCTGTCATATTTACCTGGCTGTGCCACACTTTGAAATCTGGATTCCAGCCCACTGCGATTCTTGTGTTTTCCCTTGGACTTGTCACTTGTTTTATTGGATTCCTGGTCTCTGTCTTGGCCAAGCCTTTGATTGTGTTTACTGTTGCTGTACTTCGATATAGGCAAACAAGACACTTCTGAAAATTCCTTCAGAGTTTGCATATGGCTGGACTGTGGCAGGTATCCAGCTTAGTTTCTTGTTGGCTAGCAGTCAGTAGTGCCAAGACAGACAACTCTCAGTCTCCAGCATTGGCATATATATAACAGCCTTTTCCCACTAGTGAGGGGTACTGATGAATAGTTAGGTATTATCAGCATACAAGAATTATACTTCCCTGAGTGTTTTCATATAGACATTAAACAGGAGAGGGTTTAGGAATTACCCCTGTAATAGCCCATAGGTGATGGTATGTGGTTTAGTTTCTCCCACTACAACAGACCAAAATTGTCTATGGAGAAAAGAATGACATCATTGTAGAATAGTTTCCCTTATCCTCAATCTCCACAGGTAAGTCTATAGGATACATTGAGTTTACATGATTGATAGTATCAAAAGCTGCTGAGAAGTCAGAGACTTCTGGGTGAAGTCTCAGTGAGAACAGCTTGGAAATTACCGGGCTCCTCCAAGCCCCACAAAAGCCAGCCGGCAACTGCTGTCAGGGGACTTTACGGGATCAAAGCCACCTTGTAGGAGAGGCAAAGAAAGGAGAGGCACTTTGTGGACCACAAGGAACTCGCAATTTCCTATTAGGTCAGAAGCAAGCTCTCCTGAGTGGCAGTAGGGATGACGGCCACTTTTGGCAGTCACAAGCTGGGACAACCGGGACAGTAAGATTTGTGCTGGAGCGGTGTGTGGACAGAGCACTGAAACTGGGTGAGATAATGTCCAACTCTCACTCTAAAGGCTTAATTTAAACATAAGAATTAAAAAAAAAATAACCTCCAAGCACTAAGGAAGCGGCAATTAGACACATGGAGAAGATTAAAGATTGAAAACTAAGAGGCGAAAGAATGCTCAAAGGAAGTTTTAAAATATAGAAAGCCTGGAAAAAGGCTAAACAACTTGAAAGATGATTTTTGGGAGAAACTGTTTTTTATTTGTATTCTTAAACCCACTGAATTTATCGGAAAATCAGCTGTTTTTGACATACTGTTTAATGCTGGAACTTGGAAGGAGTGTCATCTACTGGAAGAAGAGGAGCACTACAGCATGAGAACTCAGTGAAAGTGAAGAATGTTTAATATACATAACAGAAGAAAGTAAACAGAGCGTGGAAGGCGGCCTGACCTTAACTTTATCTTAAAAGGCAATTTGGATATTTTGAACTACTGAACAAGTTTCATTCCACTTGTGCTGTCCAGACAATATATAAGTAATGGGAATTGAGATGGTTAAGTTAGAATTGGGAGCTTTCCCCTTAAGGGAATGCTTCATGGTAAATGTAGTTAATGCATCCTGGGAAATGTAGTTCATGTCATGTGGTCACATCTGTAATCCTGATTGGTCACTGAATTGACTCTTGGTTGGGTTGGGGGAGGTTCCTTCACTCTTGCCTGGACCCCAGCAGCGTGCAGGTGCCTCACCTCCTTGCTCCTTCATTATGGGATGAAAGATCACTATTCTTTTACACTATGAAGTCAGCTATACAAAGAATTGGACATTAGATGAATCTCGACATAACCGTGAGTTATATTTGAGGATGCCTGGTGACCCAATTAAGAAACTTTGTATGGAAGCCTTTGTAGAGTTGCCTGTCTGTCTTTATATTCAACCAGCAGTCTACAGACAGAACACCACTCTTGAAGAGTTTTAAGGCAAATTAAATTGCAAATAACTACATTCTGTTGAAACTGGTTATTTGATTGAGGACTTGAAAGACTGGAGAAAACAGTGGATTAATCTGGATTTGGACTACTAAGGCTATTTGATAGAACATGATATGAAGCAAAAGAAGAAAAGTGTTAGAAAAAAAAGAAAAGGAGAAAAATGAAATAAGACTTTAAAATTGGGAATAAAAATAATTGGAAAATCAAAAGACTGTAAAATACTAAAGAATTTTAAAAATTATAAACTTGGGGGATTTGGAGGTATAACTACGAGATTGATTACATTTTACTAATATCTGGCTCTTGGGAGTGTTTATATATTGAGACATTGGAACTATAGAAGTATATTGAGTAATTTTTATTGAATTGTAACAAAATGGATTACTGGGGATAATAGAGGAATATGAAGAAATAATTTTGATACTTAGAAACATGCATGAAACTATAAAGAACAATAAGGAGACAAGGGGATTGTCTAAAGATAAAGAAATGAGTGTAGAAGCCTCTCAACAACTGGGGGATGTTTTCAAAGTCAATATAAATTCTTTCTACTGAAAATAACATCATGTATACAGAATAGACCCTAAAGAAGCATCCAGACTGATGTGTTTTTGCTGATGGAAACTTCTGAGATGTTTTTAAAAATCAGCTTTTACATGGAGTGCAATTGCAGAAGTATAGATGTATAGTTTAGATGTTACCAGGGCATGAATAAATGTAGCCAGATCCATTGATTTCATAGTATATTACTCTCTGATTTTAACAAGCTGGATATGATAAATAGAAAAACAAAATAAATCAATACAAACACAATGGTTTTGAGGGTTGCCTACCAGGGATCTGAAAAAGAAAGAGTGAATGAAATAACTGTCACAATAATGTTTATAACGTGGAAGAACTTTTTTCTTTCTTTCACAGTACTGTTTCAGATCAAAGTTAACAAGCAAACCAGGGATACTTTCAATCTATGGACTGATATTAACCTGAGACTATTTATTTCAGTTTTATTTTTGGGAAAATGAGAATGAAGTGAAATTGGCCAGAAAGCCAACAAACAAAATGCATTATTACAAGACATGAAAGGAAACACTGATTATTCCAGTATCCTATTTAATATACAACAGCTATAGATATGTGTTGATGAGTGGAAATTGAGAGGCTATATGTTTTAATGCCCCAGAGGGAATATTAATGTTACATATTCCATATTCATTCAGCTACATTTTCTGCAGAAGAAGCTTTAGATAATTTCCATTGAAATGGATAGAAACCTTTTGCAAATATACTGCTATGCCATTTAATCTTTTTTCTAGGAGAAAGATATTTAGAATTCTGCAATATATATTTGGTTGGCACTAGTATATAGTGTATAGAATCTTAAAAAAGGACATTAGGGAATTTGAGACATTTCTTCAACAGGGGAATGCAAAGGCTGCATAAACTTGCATACATCACAATTCCCCCCCCACCAAAAGTCTTGCCACACGTTTTCAGACTAACAAATGTTATCAAAAGGAATAGTTTCATGATTCGATAAGAGTGCATTGGATGAAATGAGCTGTAGCTTACAAAAGCTGTGCCTTAAAATGACATTTGTTAGTCTGAAAAGGTGCTAGCAGATTACTCCTGATATCTGTCATGTTTGTAAATTACATTGGCACTCTTTCTAGGATGGTTCCTTTTCTAACCTTTTGAAGTTTGTTCTAACAAGAACAGAGGAAACTAAAGTAGGTAATGTTAGGATGTGTGAAGGGCCCAGTCAAAAATATAATCTATATCACAAGTGGTTACAACTAATTCTTTTTTTTTTTTTATAAATTTTTATTATTTTTTTAACATAAAAAACACAACAACAAAACATAAAAGTATCAGCTCCCCCATATTTTTGTACACACCGTAAGTCGGTTGGTCCATCGGTTTTGTGCATTTAAAATATAGTTATCTCATAAAGGCATGACCGAATAAAAGTTTAGTCAAATTTTTTTTTTTCTTTAATAGAGATACTAGGATTTATAAATTTGTATTGATAAGAGTATTATATAAAGTAACTGTAATTGTGACTATGAGGTGAATGCACAAAACCGTGGTTACAACTAATTCTAAGTAAGCTGCCTAGGATTTATTTGTCCTGAATAAGTCACTCAAACTCACATCCTCTGCAGATTTCTCACTTAACCCCTCCTGACAACACTTTTTTGTCTTAAACTATTTAAAATTGAGAGCCCAGATTTATTTTTATGGGAGAACAATTCAACCTTTTCCCCCCAGTGGCAGAAGTCTAGTGCTAACCACAAATTTTTTGCTATCTAGTAAGTTCCTTTAGTGGTTAAAATGACAGCTTAGTACATCTTCCTGATGTGTTTTGTCAAAGTAGCAATTCTATAATAACACAAGACAAAAAGAAGAAAACACCAAATGTCTGTGTTCTCTTTTGTTTGTTAAAATGACCCTGGTCCTTTTCAACATAAATGACTGACAATTACTTGGGAGACAGCCCACGTAGATACCGACCTTGAAAAAATAAAGGTAATCTGTTCCATAACTGAATGTTCTTAAAAAAAATTTTTTTCTGAAGAATGAATGCAGAAATGGTTTTTTTCTGCTGTTGTTCATGAACATTCACTTATTTTAATCTCTAAATGTGGGAGAGATAAGATTCTTACTTCCATGGAAGGAAGAATAAATAGTTTACACCTCCATTCTTTGCCTCCTTCTATAGGATGCTGTAGTATAATGTACATATAATTAATGATAATTGAGTTCAGTTTAGCATCAAGATGCATGGACCATCTCAATTACATATTTTGTGGTCCCTAACTAATTCAGCTTCCACAGAGCCAGCATTTATAAATAACATTTGAAAGGTTACATATTAGGTTACTTTGCTTTGTATCGAGGCAAGTACTGTATTGGTACTGGTACTTTCTGACCCAAATGGCAATAATTTCTTCAGTATTTGAAGTGCAACATTTTCTCAAACTGCTCCTTCTTTTCTCAATTGCTTAATAGTGCCAAGACTGGCCAAAGTAGTCTGAGGAACAAAGCATTCATCTTCTTTCATTTTTGTAGCTGATGACTGTCCAGACAGTAGGTAATGTGAAAACTCACTGGCTATTGCCAAAGATTTGTACTTACAGAGAAGGCTGTGTGTGTGAGAGAGTAAAGGTTACATCAGCCTGTTATGAAACAAATTATTTCACATATGAGAGCCTAGCATTTGAAAAACAGATCTTGGCTTATTCAATATAACATGATTAAACAGTGGTATAACCTTATATCCAGACAAGTCCAGTGTATTTATAAGAACCCTGAATGTGGATTAAACCAGATATAAAAACTAAACAAATACCTTTATCAAGACCAACATGACAACTTTTTTGGTGGCATTTTCCAGCCATTTTCACATATTTTAAACACTTTTCTCCTCAGTGTTAAACCAATGAGCAATAAGAAGAAGCATTTTAAAGCATTACTTACAAAACATGAGTTTGAGCTGCACAGTGGATGACAGTATGGTATAAGTGATTTTAGCCTTAAGGCTTGAGAGCATAGCATTGGTATTCTTCCCCCCAAAGTAAAACAGTTTTTTTTAAAAAAAATACTAGAAATATAAGAATGGAAATACAATTATTATACACTCAGACATTGCCATATACAAGTTATTAAAAATAGTAAACTGAAATAGAAATCATTTATTTTTGGTAGATAAAACAATAACATTCTTGTCATTTATTGTTGTGAAAATGATTGTAGGAGTCAGCTCTTTGATCATGTGTTGTATTTTTCTTTTGCCATGCAGTTGACTTAATCATATGATATACTACAGGTCCATGTAGCTTTCAGGAATGAGTATACATAAAAGCAAGGTAGCATGAATTTAAAAAGATAAAATATACAGGTACAGTAATTCAGGCAATTCAGCAATATGTAATATAAACTTTAAATCTTTAATTTTGTGTTTCCTTCGCTACATTTGGAATTTGTATTCTTATAAATAGAGAATACCTTAAATTATATGATAGATCATAATGCATCATTTTTATCAACACAGCGAAATATACATTTGAATTGCAATGCTATTTTGAAAAATATATAAAAGTATTTCAAGTGAACAAATGATATGACAACAATAGATTCTATTTAGTGTATCAGCATTTTTTTAAAAAAATGGAATACAATTTTTAAAAATCATTTTAAAAGTAAAGATATCCACAAATCAAGCTTGAACACTGGGGGCTGCTTTTATGCATATTTTTTTACCATGTTTCTCACAAAATAAGGCTGGGCCTTTTTTTGACCCCCCCAAAAAAACGGCTAGGCTGTCTTTTTGGGGGTGACTTAATTTCCTCCTCCACCTAGAGTGGCCCATGCGCACGTACCTATCCATGAGGCCATTTCTATCAGCTGAAGAAAGCTCCCCAAAAGCAAGAGTCACCAGCCACTTTGGGGTGAGGCATGGCTGCCCACGTACCCTCACCATGAGGCAGTGTCTTTTGGGCAATGGAAGCTCCCCAAGGGCAGACACTGGCCACTCCGATCGGCTGGTAGAAGTGGCCTTGGGGCGAGCACCCACACACACTCCCCTTGCCGTGAGGCCGCTTCTATTGGCCAATGAAAGCTCCCAGAAGGCAGAGTCACCAGCCACTTCGGGGCAGGGCGTGGCTGCCTGACAGGAGTGCCCCCACACACTCTCCTCACCATGAGGCAGTGTCTTTCAGGCAATGGAAGCTCCCCAAGGGCAGTCATCAGCCACTTTGATCAGCCGATAGAAGTGGCCGTGCGGTGAGGGGAGTGTGCATGCGTACTCGCCCCGAGGCCACTTCTACCGGCTGATCAAAGTGGCTGGTGACTGCCCTTGGGGAGCTTCCATTGCCCAAAAGACACTGCCTAATGGTGAGGGGACATGGGCAGCCACGCCTCGCCCCGAAGCTTCTACCAGCCAATTGAAGCAGCTGGTGACTTTGCCTTCGGGGAGCTTCTATTGGCTGATGTTCTATCAGTAGTAGATCAGTAGTATTTTAGCCTAAGCTACCTGCAGGGCACTCCTAAAGGCAAGTTTTCTCCCGCCCCGCCCTTCCCCCCCATTTCTCTTCATCTCGTGTAGTTCTAACGAACGATGTGAGAAATGGTGGGGAAACGCATGGTTTAAATAAGCCTAAATTTTGGGGGTGGGGCTTAATTTTACCTCATGCCTAAAAATCATGCTGGGCCTTTCTATTGGTGGAGGCCGTATTGTTGGAGAAACATGGTATCATTGTTAGGCTATTGTTTTATGCTAAGATTTTTTTCTTACTTTATAATATAGTCTGAAATTCCCAAGTGGTTCCCCCATTCAAGTACTAAACAGGACAAAACCTGATTAACTTTTCAATTCAGGAGCAGTCAAAGTTGGCTAGGTACAACCATTGAGACATTTTATTTTATTATTATTAATAGTTTATTCTGGGATGTTAAACTTTCTAGCAGCGAGCATGTTAGTAACCTTCACTCTCTCTCACGGTCTTCTCTGTAAGTACAAACCTTTGGCAATAGTGAGAGATGGTTTGATGTAGTGATGAAGGCATCTGACTAGAAACTTGGAGACCATGAATTCTAGTCTCACTTTAGGCATAAAGCCAGTTGGATGACCTTGAGCAAGTCACTCTTTTTCTATCTTGGGAATCAGGTAAGGATAAACCACTTACAAAATCTTGCCAAGAAAACTGTAGGGACTTGTCCTTGCAGTAACCAACATTGATTTGAAGGCACAAAAATGAAAGGCAAGAAAGAAAAAAGTGAAGAATACGTTGTTTTCAAATTCATTTCATGGTTAGAGAAATCAAATTATTTCAATCCCATTTCAAAATTAGGTCTGTGCCCGAACAGGCTTTTAGATTGTATAATCAATTGTTAAAATTGGATGCAACTGAATTAGGATTAATATAGTCTGAGACCTGTGACTTGTTTTTTTATTGAGCTTTCAACATTCTCTACCAAATTCATGATCAGAAAAATTAAATCAAAGAATTATCTTAATTTTTTTCCAAGGGAAAGAGAACTTCAGCAACTTTTCCAGGATAGCTTAAAAAACAGTATCATTACTGGGGGTGGGGTGTGTGTGTGAAAACAGTGGGCATGGTTTCATGTTTTTTATTTGGGTATGTTCAAAGTATTGGAAGTTAGGAAGGGTGCAGTTTATTGGAAAATTATTTGATTTAAAAAACATTCCTATATACTGATTGACTACCTAATAGCTATAAACCTACACTCCATGTATAAGTATTTCTCAAAAATTATTTTCTCTTTGGAATTAATTTCGATAGTATATCGTATTCATTCAATATAATGAATGAGAACTTGTAGGAAAAAAACACAGTTCTACAGAAATTTTAATTGCTACAAGCTTTCTTCAGTGCACATACTGTATTTAGAAAGTATTAATTTTGCCTTTGCTAATGTTAAACAATTGGGAGTGAGACATCTTGTTGATCTGCTTCAAATCACTAAGACTGTTTCCTGACTTGTGATTTATAACGTCACCTCTCCATCGCTATGGTGATATAAAGCCTGTCTGCATTAGTGATTTGTTATCATGGAGATGCTTGGATGACATTATAAATCGCTAGTGTGGAAATCCTTCCAAATTTCTATCAGTTGATTTTCATCTGCTTTCTCTCCATCTTTAATCATGAGCTCTGATTAGTTAGCAGGACTAGCAAATACTGTATTTAACCGTAGACATGTCTGTTAAAAATAATGTTTCAGAGAACATTTATTTTTAGGGGATTCCAGAAATACAGCCATCTTTATTTGCACATTCTGCTATAATATAGAGTGGAATCATTTCCCATACTAACCCAAAAGTGAATGTAATACATTATAGTTTGGTGTTATGTGTGTACTCTGCCAATAGTGAATAGCCTAGCAAACAATTACAATTCCTGCTCACATGTCTGGAATTCTTGTCAGCTTCCCCATTTGCTTTGCTTGTGGAAACCCTTCAGGGAGAAAGGCAGTGGGGAAGCTGGCAGGAAATTCCCCAGTTGCATTCATGGTGGTGTAGTGGTTAGAACGCAGTACTGCAGGCTACTGACTGCCAGCTGCCTGCAATTTGGCAGAACAAATCTCACCCGGCTCAAGGTTGACTCAGCCTTTCATCCTCCCTAGGTCAGTAAAAATGAGGACTTAGATTGTTGGGGGCAATATGCTGACTCTGTAAACCACTTAGAGAGGGCTCTGTAAACCACTTAAAGCACTGTGAGATGGTATATAAGTCTAAGTGCTATTGCTACATCTACCTGATCCATTGAAGGGGGAGACAGGGTATGTTATGGGTTTCTTCTCTTAAGGAGTTCCATCTAGTGGGATCAAGAAGAAGGGCCTTTTCCATGGTGGCTCCTTCCCTGTGAAGAATAATCCCTGCAGAAATAAGATTGGATCCTAGCTTGACACTCTTTAGAAAGGCCCTCAAGACCTGGTTTTGCCAAATTACATTCCCTTGGAAGTTATGGGTCCCAGATTTTGGACACATTCTGTAAGTTAGCCCATTTGAGTTGGTTCAATCAAAAATTGTTTCCCTATCATGCAACATTTTGTCCAGTTAAAGGCAAAACAATCTATTCAGCAGCATTTGCTGTCTCTTAGTATTGTATTGTAGCTTGTATTAGTTAGACAGAAATAACATCTTGCCAGATAGATAGATAGATAGATAGATAGATAGATAGATAGATAGATAGA
>NW_020769336.1:1064330-1079644 GCF_900518735.1 Pseudonaja textilis
AGATAGATAGATAGATAGATAGATAGATAGATAGATAGATAGATAGATAGATAGATAGATAAAGGGGAGAGGCACAGAAAAATGCTGTTCCTAGCTTAGAATGTCTATGGAGATTCTCAGTCATTCATGATTATCCCAAAGGTGCTTTTTCAAGAGGCAACTGAACTTTCTTGATTTCTTGGAAGATGTTTTGCTTTTCATTCAAGAAGCTTAGCTCCAACTGGATGGTGGAGAATGGAAGGATTTATATTTCTTGTAGACAGCTGGTCATTTGCATTTTAGATTCTTTTAGAGAGGCCAATTTAAGGCTGCTTTCTAGTAATACTAGAAAGCCTCTATGGGCAAACCCTTCTTATTTGATGATATTTTCTATATGTATATATTAAAGAATACAGATAGTCCTTGAGTTATGATTGTAGTGGAGCCTGCTCATCATGGTCGTAACTTGTGGCATCAATTCCCAGTCAGTTTGATTAGATTTCTTGCAATGTTTGATAAGCAAATCATCAGTTAAGCAAATCTTTAGTTGTTAAATGAGCCAATGGTTTGCTGTGCTAAAAACCAAAACCTGGAAGTGAGAGAGTTTTCAGGAAAACTATCACAAAATTGTGGGACACTTCAAATGGCTGTAAATGTGGCCTAGTTGCCAAGCATATGAAGTGTGGTCATGTGACTATGAGAATGGCGGTTGTAATTTTGAATGCAGGTTGTAAGTACCTCCCAGGTAGGTTTTGGAACTTTAAATGGTCATTAAGCGACTGATTATAAGTTGAAATTATCTCTACATGTCAGAAGTCTTGGGAACAAGGAGTAGAGGGGAACATTTCACTCCTTTTTAAAAATAAATAATAACATATCATTTTGCCTGAAGACAAGCAATAATCAAACATAACAAATGCTTTTTCTAACATTTGAAAAATCTAAAATCGGCTTGTTGGAAGTTATCAAATATTTGTGTTTATATAAGATGTTAATTTTAGCTAGTTAACATGACCATGCAACTTCTCATCAGCACTTTCTCAATAATACTGAAGTATATTTGAAAAACTATAAAATGAAAACTGAAAAATTTGAGGGGCTGCCACAAAGAAGAGGGGTGTGTGTGTGTGTCAAATTATTCTCCAAAGCATCAGAGGGCAGAACAAGAAACAATGGTTGGAAATTAATCAAAGAGAGAAGCAACCTGGAATTAAGGAGAAACTTCCTAACAGTGAGGCCGATTAACCAGTGGAACAACTTGCCTCCAGAAATCGTAGGCGCTCCATCACTGGAGGTTTTTAAAAAGAGTCTAGAGTCTAGACAGTCTCCTATCTGAAACGGTATAGGCTGTCCTGCTTGAGCAGGGGGCTGGACTAGAAGACCTCCAAGGTCCCTTGCAACTCTGTTATTCTAACCATAATTTGCCAGCATTTAATGTTTGCACTTAAAACTAAAATGTGCTGTTGATTTCTTTTTAAATGGAAATTTCTGCTTTTTTCTGGTTGCATCGGAAGAGGAGGGCTTACAGTTTATCTTGATGATTCAAGTGTCCCAAAGGGCGGGGGGGAAGTGATCTGATTTATGACTTTGTTTTAGTATTGCAGGTTGTGTGGTGCAGTGAACATTGACTCTATGCCAGAGTAATTATTGGGTGGCCTTACCTTACATTCAGTTCATTGATCACTAAGCAACTTCCCTTTTTGGAAGGTTTGCATAGAAACATGGAAAAGCTGGAGGATAAATCTTATTTTCTGAGCTGATTTCTTACTGTCAGAGGTGAATTTCTATGAAGGAAATAAAGGGAATAAGTTTGTACATCTGCCACAAGTTTGGGCCTTCTTTGGTACATAGGGAAAAAAAAAATATTAGGATCAAATCAGAAGTGGTCTAATTTGTGTCTGCTATTGATTAGCATGGAAAACTCATAAAGGAAGTCAATGCTTTTGTTGTTTCGATGGGTTGAAATCAGACCAAATTCAGAGGAAATGTTGAAGAAATATTAAGGCAGGCTGATCCCTTTTTGACAGTACCTGTAGTGTTTTGCTATGGACAGAGTTACATGACATTTACTTGCATAATTACCCCTTATGTGAGGATCAAAACTGCTGAATATCAGGCTGATGTTTGTCTTATTTCTGTGCAGACCACCAATCGTATAAAAAACTTCTATCTATTAACAGGCAATGTTTTTTTTTTTAATTAAATAAACATGGAAAGGATCTCAATAGACAACTTCAGATGAAAAATTAATCAAAGTATACTCATTATCATAAAATAAAACAATACATTTCCTGCTGTGTGATCAGTATGCCTGGCACTTTGAGAACAAAACTGAGTTGTTGTTGTTGTTGTTGTTGTTGTTGTTATTATTATTATTATTATTATTATTATTATTATTATATCCTTTAGGGATGTTATTGTGTTATTGTTGTCAGGTTTTTCTTTAACAGACTAAGATATTTATAAGGTAGTCAATGTTGAAGAACACCTTGGCTTTTTCTGTACTCAATCCTATTATTGTTTTTCCTTTCACCTTTATTTCAAAAACATTTATATATTATTTGACACATTTCAAAGGGAATCTGTAAGAAACTAAATAGGAAATTAAGCCAAGTTAAAAGCCACTACTCCATACACAGCTTCTCAGGAAAGCTAATATTTTTAGCTTAGTCATAAAACATTTCGAAGGCCAAAAACTGCTGATATAGGTAGTCCTCAACTTATGACCACAATGGATCTCCAAATTTTTGTTGCTAAGTGAGACATTTGTTAAGTGAATTTTGCTCTATTTTACGACCTTTCTGTCCACATTTGTTAAATGCATAGCTGCAGTTGTTAAACTAGTCATACAGTTGTTAAGTGAATCTGGATTTTCCCATTGACTTTGCCTGTCAGATGGTTGCAAGAGATGATCACATGACCCTGGGACACTGCAAACATCATAAATGTGACTCAGTTGCTGTGATGACCCAGGGTGGGAAACAAGCAAGTCACAGAAAATAGGTGAAGCCCCTTTTATTTCTTCACTTTGCTTCCAAGCTCTGAATATTCTTGACGGAAGCAAAAAGAAAACCTTCCCACACAAACAGTTACAAGAAGAAGGGAAAAAGCAACCCAAACCAGGCAAGATAAGGGCTGGAGGGCATCCACAGATAACACACACTGGGAAGGACGCCAAACTCAGAGAGGAACCATAAACGAGAGATATTTCCATGCTTTGTTTCCAGCATTCGTCCATACACAGGTCTGTCCTCTAATCCAGTTGTCACAGCTGCAGCCCACGAAGAGGATCAAAACCCTCTCCTCCCGAGTAGACCACGTCTCTCCCTTATTGTCTCCTCCCTGCATGCCCTAGGATGGATAGGGGATGGGCCTGGGTCCTCCTCTGACTGCTCAGCTGGCCTCTGCCTTTCCCCAGCCTCCTCCACAACCTCCGGAGTGACACTTCCACTCCCGGTCAGCTGTTCCTCCTCTCCCTCAGAGTCAGTCTCCACCAGGGGGCATGACAGTTGCCAAGTGTCTGAATTTTGATCATGTGACCACAAGGATGCTGTAATGGTCATCAATGTGCAAAATGGTCATAAGTCACTTTTTTCAGTGCCACTGTAACTTCAAACAGTCACTAAATGAACAGTTGTAAGTCAAGAACTACCTGTACTGTAAACTGGGAAAATATACTGCAATGGTCCCCAATTCTAGCTTTGTGGCCCAGTGGCATTGGCAGTGGGGTGGGGAGAGGGGATGATGGGCATGAGCAGCAGCACGTGGGCTTGCCTGGGCAGCCCCATTTGTGCAAGTGGCAGGTGCGTATGCCCACTGCTCACACGAATGGAGCTTCACACATATGAGCACATGCTCACTATTTGCACAAGTGGAGCTGCGCACGCCAGTGAGCTCACTCACTACTTGCACAGTCTGGTTCCAAATGGGCTGTGGCCCAGTACCAGCCCATGACTTGGGAGTTGGGGACCCCAGATATACTGGAGACAAGCAGGACTCTGGGAAAGTAGAAGAAAAATTCTCCCTAGAAAGACACAGTGTTCATGAAATCCTGCTTCTTTGTTCTTTCAAAGCGCTGTTGTCTTTGAAGACCTGCCCCCTTGCCTTACCTAGGCAGACCATCGTGGCCTTGCGATCACAACCTGGGTGCTTGATAACCAGCTCACCCTTTCAATGGTTGCACTGTCTCATAATCTCCTGATTACCACGTGCGTTCTTTGTGTGGCTTCTCACTAGCAACATCAATGGGGAAGCCTGCAGGGAAGGTTGCAAGTTGCTCCCACTTGTTCTCCCTGCTAAGGCATATGCGATCCCATACACATCCTCAGAGATGTCTTCCTCAGTAGCATGCAATTCCACCGCATCATCCTTTTCTCATCCCACACACATTCATGTAGCTTCACAGCACCCCATCTCAAGCCTGCATACATTTGTGTGGCTCTGCAGAATTCCTTCCCCAGCTTGCATGCGCTCGCTGAAGCATCCCCTTTCCCATTGCATAGTATCTATCAACACTCTGGCCTACTTGCAAATCATCCGGGATGTGCAAACTTCCTATTGGCTCCACAGGATACCTAAGTCTGCATGCATTCCTGTGCAGTGGTGGGATTCAATTTGTTTACTACTGGTTCTGTGGGCATGGCTTGGTAGGTATGGCTTAGAGGGCGTGGCAGGATACTGTAAAATCTCCATTCCCTCCCCACTCCTGGGGGAAGGTTACTACAAAATCCCCATTCCCTCCCCATCCCACTAACCTGCTTTCCAGCTCCATTCTCCTGTGCATGGAAACAAAAGAAGACCCAGCCAATCAGCCGAGACTCAGAAGGCAGAGAATAGGTGGGGGTGGGGCTAATCAGAGGTGGTATTTGCTGGTTCTCTGAACTACTCAAAATTTCTGCTACCGGTTCTCCAGAACTGGTCAGAACCTGCTGAATACCACCTGTGTTCCTATGGATTTGCACCACACCTTCCCCAGTCTACATGCACTCTTGTGACTTCACAACATTACCTTTCCAGCCTACCTGCACTCTCATGTTGCGGTGCAAAAACCTCTCCAAAGAAACTTGCTGGAGCATCTCCCCTCTAACCTAATATTTACCAACTGTCCAGCCTGCTAGCAAGTTGTCTGAGACTTGCAACTTCCTTCTGACTTCCCCATCGATTTTGCTTGTGGGAAGCCAGCAGGAAGTCATAAATCAGGGTCACATGAGGTCTTTGCTTAACAACTCCAATCCTTGTTCAATGGTGGCAATGGGGACTACCAGGGTTGCCATCTTTAAGTGATATGGTGATGTGAAGTCACAATTTATGATTTCATTGAAATTCCAGTCTCAATTACTGTCATTAAGCTAGGATTATCTGTAGTTACATCCTAATGGCCTCATTGATTTTACTAGACACATGATGAAATGCCTACTTACTCAATGTAATCACATGCAAATTCTAATTTGTATAGGTCTATAAAGAGACTATAACATCATCCCTCTTTAGAACTATCTTTATTTCAAGCACTGCCAATAAAATCAATATGTATGTTCTGGTCTTCAGTTCATATGTGCTCCTGAAATATTCTAGTATAGAGCAGGATATTAATATAATCACTAATTTCACAATTAGCTCCAGTTTTAATGATTGCTAGGCTAATTACTATTTGGCACTTTGGCTTTAGCATCTATCATGAATTATGCTCACATAACTAGACAGACTGCTTCCTTCAGCATTCAGACAGCAACTCCGCAATCTCCCAATAAACCTCACTGGTTTGGATGGTTTGGCATCTTCATGTATTTATCTGTGGCATTTCTTATTTACTAAGCAATTTTTTGAATATAGGCGAGGGAAATCTAGCTTAGAAATCTACACATCCTGCTGATCTTCTTCACTTAATCTCTTTCCAAGGTTAAGCTTTCTTGTCCAGATATATTAATATGGGATATGCTTGGCAATTTCAAGGCAAAGTGGACTGTAATTTGTTGATCCCAAGAGCTTTTTCAAAGATGCACATTTAATTGTGTACTGGAAAACCATATAGGCTTGGCTATAATATAAAATTTGCCAGTAAATATTTGGGACATGTAATCACACTGCATTCCTCAGAAGCAAAATATTCATTTCTTCTGCATAACAACTAAAACATTTGTGTGTATGCCATGACTTTGATTTTTTTTTAAAAAAAACCCCAAGATCTGAGGATCAACTGATGTATATTTATAGGAGCATTCTGGCATATTTGGGGAAGGGAATAGAAGTTACTGCAAGAGCTGGAAAAGATGGACTTCTGACCATTTCAAGCTAGCAGCCCACATGCCTGATGACATTATGTCATTTGAAACTTACATCCACAGGAACAAGAACTACTTGGACTCTTTAGAATGATCTTTATTGCTAGTGAGGTAGCAAACAGTTCTGCAGATCAACTTATACCTAGCATAATTAAGGTGGAATCTGAGTCTGTTTAACATGTTTTCCCCCATCTCCTGTATCAAATAAACTTTTCTGTAAAGGCATGTGAAATTTAACAAATCTATCTGCCATACAAAATATGGGAGATAGCGTCCTGGCACTCACCTGCAATAGATGGACTATGTTTATCTGTTTTTCAAAGATAAAGCAGACTTCAGCTTGATAACATGTCAGCAGCTGGAAACTTGGAAGACAAAGATCAATGAATTGGAGGCTAGCCCATCATTCCTACACTCATTTCAGTCAAAATAACTACTCTTTGTCACCCTTTTCAGATAGACCAGATCAGGAAATAGATACCACAAGAACTACTGGTACTCTATTGTCACAGAGAGCAATAATAGAATCTAGAAAGTCTGACAGAAATTTTCTTTCATCCCTCATATATAAAATCCTCACCCCTCTTATCTATCCAGGTTAAGTTAATGTCTCCATAATCATTGTTCAATTCCTCCTTCAAGGTAACTGCCATTCTCCTTTACGCATCTTGAATAATAGGATAAATTGAAGGAGGAACTTATAGGCCTTGTTTATTGGGACAGCTGCTAAGTGATGCACCTTCTAAGTGGAAAATCATGTGACTGCAACCAGGAGTGGGATTCAAATTTTTTAACAACCAATTCTGTGGGCGTGGCTTAGTTGGTGGGTGTGGCTTAGTTGGTGGGCGTGGCTTGGTGATTATGTGACTGGGTGGATATGGCTTGGTGGTCATGTTACTGGCTGGGTGTGGCCAACTCAATATCACTCACATCGAGGCACGCATCTCCTTGCCTGGCCTCTCATGACTGTGGGGATGCTGCAACAGTTGTAAGTATAAAAAACGGTCATAAGTCACTTTTTTCAATGGTCACTCGACACAAGCAAAGTACCAGCAAAGGAGAGGAAAAAACCTCCAGAGAAGTTCCAGAGACAGGAAGTGTAGTCCTGCCAAGAATGTAAAAAGGGTTAACGGAGAGGCAGTTTCTGTAAGCAACACCAGAATGTTTCCTTCCTGCCTTCCTTACAGGATTAGGCCAGTAATTTCTTCTAACAACCAGTTCTCTGAACTGCTTAAAATGTTAACAACCGGTTCTACTGAATAGGTGCGAACCTGTAGAATCCCACCCCCGACTGCAACTGTGTTTACAATTTTACTTCAGCTTTCTTTCCTCCCATTCCCCTGTACTGTGGGATGCTCCTCCTACTGCTGGGATAATTAGCAGAAAGAGAATTAAAGTAGGTATTCACATTTATTGGAGAGAAAGTGATTGCAAGAGAGTAAGCAGGCACATAGTAGTGAATACACATTGAAATAAATGCTACTGTTTATCTGCCTAGTGTGCTCCTGATTCTGATCCTCAGCTGCTTAGGAGGCAAAAGTTATGAAAGTGATTAAAATATTGTCAGTTACAGGTAGCAGCTGCAAGCCAGCTAATTAGGGTAGTAGAAGAAGCTTGTTAACTTGCAGTCAGGATCTTTTGGGAGGGAAAGTTGCACTGTAGAGAAAAGCAGCTCAGGAACAGATAGCTTGTGTAAATAATCTGTGGGGGAGGGGGAAAAGAGTCAGACACAGGGCAATGTGTATTGAATGTAATAATGAACATGCATTCATCATTATACTTACAGAGAAAGCACCAGTCATAAATGGTGCTTTGTTGCAAAAAGTTTTTTTCAGGACTGTTGTAACTTCTAACAGTTGCTGCTGGAAGCAGTTGTTCATGAAACCTGAACTATCTGAAGAAAACAGTTTTAATAAAAAGATAAAAATGATGATTCCCCTGAACCATGGCAACTGATTCCAACTATGAACATCTCAGGATTCTATAATCCTGAGTGAGCTTAAGAGGCAGAGAACTGCCTATTTATCATCTGGATTTTTCATCTTGACATGTATTTTATGTCCTTGGAAGCAAATCTAAGATGTGACAGAAAGACTGGCAAAGCTCAACCAAACCTGCTGACCTGTCCACGTGGACACAAATGAAACCGCAAGCCAAGACTTCTGTATATCAAGAGCAATTTCTTGGCTTTGGAGAGGAAGGAGAAGGATCTTGGGACCCAGATGGTGTTTTCATCAGAACTTCACGTTGAAGGCAAAAGCCCTGCAAGATGAAGCTATTTTTTCAAAGAACAGATCGAAAGATTGATATAAGTGAAAGAATTTTGATTTTTCAACAGTGGTGCAAACTTCAGGGATGAAGGGGTCCTTTGCAGAGATTAGAATTCATCACACTAAGAGGCAAAGTACATCTTTGAACAATACCTAGTTGACTAGATTTGGAGTGCTTGTGGCTGAAATACAGGAAAGTCAGAGACATAAGCCCATTAGTGAGGAATCAGTTTGCATCTAATGAATTAAATGCAGCAGTAAAATAGTGTTTGGGAATCTAATGATTTAACAAAGAAATAGTGGAACTGAAAAGGAGAGACTGAACAGAGGAAATGAAACCCATTATCACATATAATTTATAATGTATTAAGTATGGGTAAGATAATATGAATATTATTAGGCACAAAGGCAAGTATGTTCTAATATGGAATACAGAAATATAGTGGAATAATTTCCACTCACAAAACATTAAACTTAATAAGTGTGCACAGGGATTTGTGTGTCAAAATTTGCAAGATGGTGGGAAAATTTGTAAATTGTGAAACAAATTAAGATAAAAAGCAAATGAACATAGTGCTAAATAAGTTAAAAAAGATAAATGAAGACTTATTAAAGCTGATTCTGAAGCTTCAAGAACAAAAATATCTCATGAAGTGGTTGGAATGGGATATTTCAGTTATTTTGATGTTTGGAAAAATACTCTACCAATTGTAAGATGTCACATAAATTGACAAGTTTATGACAAGTCTTTCTTTTTCAAAAGTTTGAGATAAGTATTAGGGTTCTGCTGCTTTTATTGGTTCTTATTAATAGGAGTACTTGATTGAAGATATTAAAGTGAGTTTGAAGTCTTCAAGCCTTGATGAAATACACTCTGGAGAACTGAAAGGGAAGACTGAAGAACTATCAGGGCTATCTGCCAATTATCTCTGATGGATCATAGAGAACTGGAAAAGTGCCAGAAGACCAAAAGAAGTGCAAATACAGCCCCCCTTCTTTAAAAAAGAGGAAGATCTAGCAATTTTCCATTAGCAAACTTAATGTCAATATCTGGAAAGATGTTATAGAAGGTAATAAAACAGGTGATTTGTGAGCAGGTTGAGAGGAAATGCTGAGAGTCTTAAGTGTCAGCAATGTCAAAAGCAAATCATGTGAGACAAATCTCTTTTGATAAGGTATCTACTTTATTGGATAAGGAAAATGCTAGGACTATTATCTATTTTAATTTAAGCCAAGTTTTTTGATGAAGTTCTTGATGACTTGCATGGCATTTCAATAAGATGGGTCCACAGTTGGCTGGCTAAGCATGCTCAGACAACTAGAACAGATGTATTTCCTTATTGGATTGGAGTAACAGCTGAGTGTTAGTCGTCAGAATTTTAGTTGACATAAAAATTGGATCAGCCAAAGTTTGGGAACCACTGGTCTAAGAGGAATGAGATATCCTTCAAAAAGACATTACATATATGGAGGAAAAGTACAGATCATATATATAAGTTTGAGTTTTATGGCTACATTTGAGAAAGAACCGGATGTGTGATCATTGAGCCAGTGGTGAGATTCAATTTTTTTTACTATCAGTTCTGTGACCGTAGCTTGGTGTGCATGGCAGGGGAAGGATGCAGTAAAATCTCCAGTCAGAACTGCTCAGAACCTGCTGAATACCACCTCTGCATTGAGCTTAGTGTAAGACAGCTGATACAAGGTTTAACACCATTCTGGGTTATGTTAAAATAAGCATTGCACAGACATGTGAAATCCTTGCTTCCTTAATCTCAACTTGACTGGTAAGAAAACCACATTTGGAGGTCTCTATGGTTCTAGACACCACAAGGACATTAACAAGTTAAGAGGAGGATGACAAACATTATTCGAGAAACTGAGGATATGTATTATGAAAATAGGTTGAAGGAACATATGTTCAGTTTAGAAAAAAAAAGACTGAAGGGGAAACATGATATCAGTGTTTAAGTTCATAAAAGAGTACTGTTACGAATATGGTCAGGAATTATTTTCTATTCACAGGTAAACTAGATCAGAAATAATAGGTAGAAGTAGTAACTCTGTCTATTTCACTTAAACATAAAGGAAAAACTCTTGATGGTAAGACTTGTACAACAATAGAATAGTCTACCTTCATAAGTTGCGGTACTCTGTTTTTAACAAATAATTTAAGAATTTGGAAAGCCATATTTCAAGGATGGTTTACAGTAATTGGATTCCCTGTACATTGCAGAGAGTTAAACTAGATGAATCTTGCAATACCTTCTAATTCCATAGTTCAGTGGTAGTGACTAAATCAGGGATTATTTCATATGTAGTAGGTTACAGACCATTTGGGTGAAATATGATTTATGCATCTTTTTAACTCGCATCTTTACAAAACCTTTGAATCCTGGTATTTGTACTTTTTAGAATCCTTCTATCTGTGCCAAATCTGTTCATGCCTATGATTTCATCTGTGTAACAATGAAGTACATTTAAAGATTCAAAGAATCTGATTAAAAAAGGAAAAATGTGCACCTTTTCATGTTTTTAATACTATTCACTTGAGACAAGACATTCAGCCAAACTTTTTAGAATAATTGTTTTGTATTTCGTTGAAAAGTATAGGAGAAAATATTTCCCCTTTACTTTAATATCAAACTCATACCTTTTATAAGTATGATGTATAATGTATATAACATTTTATGTTAACGCTTTCTGTCCAGAGTTAAGAAATGACTTAAAGCAGTATTGGTTGGCATTTCTATCAAACAGATTGTCAACTGACCTTTCTTTGACAGATGAATTTTTGATCTTCTTATTAGAGAAGTGATTTCAGTTTTGCCTGAATATCTGCATGGATATATGAAGAACCAGTAAGACTAAGGGGGAAGCAGACTCATCTCACCCTTGTTTTCAAATAGCTGCCTGAATAAAAATGAAACTTCATTAAAAATCAGATGTCCCTTACTGTATTTATCAAAGGAATTTGGTGGTTGAGTGCCAGTTGATTACTTTACCATCATGAATGTTTAATTTAAAGAATATCTTTTCCTTTGGACAGCCCTGTAATCCCTTGCATTTGGAGTGATGTTGGGGTGACTGATAGCCTCTTGGCTGGGAAACTAACCATCCTAGACCAAGCTAAATCCAAAAATGCTAGGGAATTCCTGGCATCTTGATATTTAGATAAATCAGCCACCAACAGGTTTGTTTACATGTGTGTTTATTTATTAAATTTATATGCTGCCTTACCTGAAGATATCCCTGAGCAGCTTACAGTCATAAAAATAAAACTATATAAAATAAAAACATAAGAAATATAAAATCCAGCACACCACAGCACGATTAAAAGATGGGGGTTGGTGTAGGAACAGGATGGGGTAGGGAGATGGGATCTGTTGTTAATCAATCATCTTCACTCCAATTGGGCCCCCAAGCTAACCAGCAGAGCCAGGTGTGGGCTCTTTCAGAAGGTCAGGATGATTGGGACCAACTTCACACAGGGGTGGGGGGGGGGGCAAGATGTTCCCCAGGGCAGCTGCAATGACAAAAAAGGCCTTCTGGACAGCTGGAATAATCGTGCTTACAGGGCCCTCACCATACCTCATTTTCCAGCATGGGTATGGCAGGCCAATCCCAGTGGGATGAAATGGTCCCTGAAGAAGCCCGGATTCATGCCATGAAGGGCTTTGAAGGTGATTACCAAATACCTTGAATTGTACCTGGATTAGACTGGCAGCCAATATAGCTTGCGGAGGTGGTGTTATATAAGCCATTCCTGGGACCCCAAGAACTGCCCACACCACTGCATTCTGCACCATGGAGCTCCATGTAGAGTGCATTACAGTAGTCCAATCAAGGGTGGGTTTCTACCAGTTGTGTCCACCTCTGTAGAACCGGTAGCTCTGAAGAGCAACAGACGTAGAACCAGTTCTATGCCTGCTGATGTTTTTGCCCACCCACCCACCTGGACTCTTACCTGATCTTTATTTCCTGATTTTTCAACTTCAGCTGCCGAACAAGCCACAGCTGCAGTTAAAAAAGCAGGAAAAGCCAGCTGTTTCAAAGGCTGTGTATCTGCACACAGCATGCTGATGACGATTTACAGACGCGCAGCTCACAGCATGCAGGGAAGCTCGTAAATCCCAAACCGGTAGTTAACCCTGTTGTATCCCACCCCTGAGTCCAATCATAAGGTAACTATGGCCTAAATGATTGACTCTTGACCCAGGAAAGGTCGCAATTGGTGCATAATCCAAAGTTGTGCAAAGGTTCTCTTAGCCACAAGTGCCACCTGCTCTTTGAGCAGGAGTCACAAGTCCAGGAGAATTCCCAAGTTGCAGACCAGATCTGACTGTGTAGTGAAAGCACATCCAAAATTAAAGAAGACAAAGATAAACCAATCCATAACTATTCAAAAGAGAACAAAAAAGGTAAGGAAGAAAAAGATCAGAATACTTCCTGCCAGCAATCAACATAAACAGGAACTAACACCAGAAGCAACTCCAGACAAGCAGTAAACAATACTCAAATCAAGGAACTACCAACTCAGACAAACAATCAAGCAATAAACAACAGTTTAATCAAGGAACTACCAAGGAGAAAACAACATCCCTATTCACCCTGACAAGGCAAGCTACTGTGTATAAACAGAGAGCAAAACCCACTCCTTTACTGCACAGAAGTTACCTAGATTGGTAAAGAAATGTCCGCAAGAAAATAACCAAGTTCAGAGAGCACCAAAGACCCCATAATTCAACCCTGAGGGAGATGTGTCCTCTTCTATTGGTAGCTTAGATGGATCTAATCTATTTCTTGTTGTTTATTTTAAGTAACATAGGCCCTTTAGCTTAGGAATGGCAGAAGGGGAAGGGTAGAATGGGAGAGGAGGACACTTATGAATATTTCATATTTGCCCATATTATACAACTGTAATATAAATCTTTTAAAATAAATAAATAAATATTATATGACCACACTTTTTAACATGAAAAAATATCAATAAATATAACTCTATTGCATTGGTTGCAACAGCTGCAAGGAAGATACAAAAACGCATCCTGACAAATAGTCCTGTTAATATTAAAGGGGATGTATTGAACTAATGGATTACAGCAATTTTATTTGAATTTTTCTAATACCTATAGTTAAAACCTACAAAGAAAACCTACCAACCCACATAAGCAAACGCTTTCCATATTTTTTAAAACATGAGAAGGGGTCCTTGGAAAAAAAGAATTTAAGAAACATAGACCTCAATAATAACAATTAGCATAAGAGTTATGAAGTAAATGTGGACAAGGGTGGACAAATCAGATTGGTTTCTATAATTTTGTAAAGTAATTTTTCTGCATTGTATCGTTTCATTTTTAAAGTCTGCAAATATGAAAAGGTATACCTTTTCCACAGTGAATACTTGTTTAATTATTAAATTGTATTGACAGGAGCGCAATTTGTATAAAAAAAGCAAACCAAGTGAATTTCCCCTACCTCCATATCATTCCTTGAATTGATAGAAAATGTAGGGCCCCTTGGCTCTGGTACATTGGGATAGAGTTTGCCTATTATCAAGATAAAAATATGCTTTTGGCCTAAAGAAAATGGCAAATCCATATGAAGGCAAGGTTTTGTGCAATAAACACAGCAGATGCTCTCAATTACAGGCAACAATTATCATAGATGGGGAATGAGAAACTCCATACTACCTAACAAAGATCAAATAATCTCTGAAAACTCCATGGCCCTAGTAGTGTTTTCTTATAAGCCCACAGAAAATATACTTATAAATATGTGTGTAATCACTAAAAGTACCTTAATAATGATAGCCATTTGAAATTGAATAATAATAATAAAAAATATGACAGTGATAAATCAGTCTATTACAGCCTTGATGCAGTTGTTATATTTTGCAATAGAGACAAGCTGACATCTGCAACTACGGCTTATGCAGCCAAAAATAATAGCCATTATTGAGAGTGAGATAATGTGTTACTAGAAATCTGCCACTGCCTGTTTGTAGTGACATGATATTAAGAAAATCATTTGCTGTTTCTGTTAATGTTTCCAGTTCCATAGTTGTGGTTCTAGAAGAACTGTGGCGGTATTTTCATCATCAAATATCAAATTCAAATGGCAGAACTTGGAATTATTCATTTAAGTCAGTCACTGAGTCTCTTAAAATATCATTCCCAGTTTTTAATTACTTTAAGCTCTGCGGCACACTCTTTTTCATTGAGGTATTGGGTTCAAAACACAAAAAGCGATAGAGAATATTACATTGACAATGATCTGTTATATACTATCATCTATCATACTTTCCAATATTTGAAAGGCTGTTACAGAGACGAAGGGGTCAAGCTATTTTCCAAAGCACCTGAAGGCCAGTCAAGGAATAATGTATGGAAACTGATCAAGGAGAGATTCAACCTAGAAATAAGGAGAAATTTCCTGACTGTGAGAACAGTCAACCAATAGAACAGCTTGCCTTCAGAAGCTTCACTACTGGAAGCTTTCAAGAAGAGACTAGACTGCCATCTGTCAGAGATGGTGTAGGGAAGGGGTGTCAAACTTGATTTCATTGAGAGCCACATTAGAGTTGTGTTTGACCTTGGATGTGGCCAGGGGTGAGAGTGGCCATGGTGGGCATGGCTGGCCTGGGCTTGGCGTGACATGGGACTTGTGTCAGGAGGCACCTGTGATGGCCAAGTGCTAAGGCAGGACTTACCTGAGTCCCTCCCTCACTCTCATCATAATCTATCTTCCTTCCTTCCTTCCTTCCTTCCTTCCTTCCTTCCTT
>NW_020769336.1:1086449-1101244 GCF_900518735.1 Pseudonaja textilis
GATAGATAGATAGATAGATAGATAGATAGATAGATAGATAGATAGATAGATAGATATTATTTTCACAGGCATGAGGGACTTAAATTCATATTCTACTTTCAAGCAACTGTTAACTTGCACATTGAGATGGCAGTGGGGGTCTTCAGGTGTGAAAGGGACCTTTCATTTATTTATTTACAGAAATTATATCCCATTGTTGGGCTCTAAAAGCCAAGAAAGACACATGGAGATTCTTCCAAGCAGATTTCTTTATTGTTCCACACCTATCGACAGAATGTTGCTAGACCAAGTACTATCTACAACACATATATGTTCAGAGAACTATTACGGAGAAGCTGTCTTCATCCTCTTTCTCTCACACAAACTATCTGAACTGAACTGCCTCTTACTTCTTTGGAATGTACTCTTTCTCTCCTGGGAATCCAGACTGCATTCCATCATATTCATGTATTTAAACATGATTCTGGGTAGCTAATAGTAATAAGCAATGTAAACTATCAATAATAAATATAAAGTAAACCATCAATAATAAATATAAAGAAAAAGAAGAAAACTGAAACTATAGAAAAAGATAAAAGTAAAATAAAAATAAAACCAACCATTTTATTTAGGTTTCATAGACAACACTTTAGTGTCATAATTATCCAAGTTTACTCTCCAATCATTTATGCAGAAGAGATTTATGATCAAGTTCAATTTGAAATTGGTAGAACTTGCAAGCAAGATGTTGTCCATACAGTTGGAGACTGGAATTTATGCTGCTGGACTCCCAATGATTTTGGACAGTTGATAAGTGTGGCAAATTTGGAAATATTAAAGAACTATGTGTAGTTGGATTGTATGGTTTAGGAAAATGAAGTGAAGAAAAAGGAGGACATCTTTTCTGCTTCCTCCTTCTGATTTTTGCCAATCTAAACAAATCCTTCAAACAATAAAAACAACACCTGTACATTGACATCATACATGTACATTACCAAACTTAGTATATGGAAATCAAACTGAGTATATTGTTGCCAAACAGAGATGGAGGAGTTCAATTATATTATCAAAGAGATTGCCAGGTACTAACTCTGGAACAAAGGCATTTGATTATGTTGATTGTGTCAAGCTGTGGAAAATGCATAGAAAATGGGGACTCTAGAACACTTCATTGTTCTCATGTGAAACCTATATACTGTAGAAGTCAGGTGTTTATCTAAAAACATCAGAATCATGCTGTGACACTGTATGGAAGTGAAAGTTGGACTTTGAATAAGCAAGATAGAAAGAGAATTAGTGCTTCTGAACTTTGGTGTTGGAGAAGAATCCTGAGGATACTTTGAAGATTAAAGAAAACAAACACATGAACCATCAAACCAATCAACTCAAAGTTCTCACTCAATGCACAGATAACTAGGTTTAAATTATCCTATTTTGGACTAGCATTATGCAAAGGCCTGGCTCTCTGGAGAAGGCCTTAATGCTGGGAAAAACAGAAGAAAAGAGCAGAGGACAACCAGTAGCGGGATGGATGGACATTTTTACAGCGGTGAAGGATGCATTCTTGAAACACCTGAAGGATCAGGTGAAGGACAGCTCATCATGGAGAAGATCTATCTATGGGCTTTCAAAGACTTGTTTTCAATTTGATGGCACATAATTATTATAATCAAAACCAACATTGCTTTCATAAGATCTCACACCTTATACATCTACAGAAAAGCCAGATTTTAATGGCTTTGTAACAATTGGCAGAACTGAGTCCTTCCAAGTTTTGAGAATAGTAATATTCCCAAGTAATGGTTCATCACCAAGAAGGGCTGCCTTGTATTCCCTATTTTCATAGAGAATGAATCTGAAGTATCCCTCCCATCTTAACATGCTTGAATGGGATACATGGATTCCATAGGTAACCTGAGCCTAAGCCAAATATTAAATTGAATTTGGAGAACTTTTGCCAACCTATGCAGCAACCATAACATAGGTGTAATGTTGCTGCAGTGACTTTCATTCAGTTAATTGCATTTTGTATTTACTATAGTTTTCAAGTGCTCTTCAAGGGCAATCAAGGATATCCCCAAGGAAGTGTGCATCCAAAAGTCAAGATAGTGGCCGTGGCTAGTGCAAAAGAAAGGCAATAACACAACCATGGATACCAATTTGATTTTTTTATCCTCTTTCTGAACACCACTGAGAATAGCCTTTATCTTCTTTAATTTAAAAGGAAGAAAACTATCGAACCTGCTGTACATTTTAAAAAATAGCAGAATACTGTTGCCAGTCTCTGTCCAACAGATGATACAACATGCTTTTATATTTTGAAAAAAAAAACATATTATTTTATACTATTTAGTTCTTGTCTATTATGGAATGATTGTGGTTAACTTCTTCTGTTTGGATTAGGGCTGAGTATGTGTAGAAGCTTGTTGAAATAGATATTTGTTATTCTGAGTAAATACTAATTTTCCTCTTCTAAAAGTGCTATTTCAGAAGACAATTAAATGAGCCATATCCTTTGTGCTTGGGAAAGTTGTCAAATGACTAGGGAGAATGTTCAGATAAGTTGGAATGGATAAAAAGAGATATAATTCCTTGGCCATTTTCCTGGTAATTAAAATTTCAATACAAAAATTAGATGGCACTGTCTTGAAATATTTAAAACTGCTTTAATCTAGGACAGATTCACAAATCTAATGCTGATAAATGCCTCACATTAAATCCAGTACTCCTCAGTGACAATTGCTGAGATTCTGAGAAATAAAAGTTTTCATTTTCAATTTAAAATTATGTTGTGTGTATCACAATATGTAGTTAAAAATTATGTGATGTTTTAAAGAGAAAGGCAGAATCTGTCATAGACATCTTTGTTGTATTTTGGTCAGAATGTCTGCTCTTATCTCTGTTAAAATCATATGTAACATCCATGTTTAATTCCAATAACTCTTTAACTGCTTCAGGCTTTAAATATACCTAGCTATACCTATTTTTGCCACTGATAATTTCTACAAATTCAGTTAGGGAACAGTTGATTTGTCATGCAGCTTATTTTAGTGGGAACACAGTTAGGAGCAATGGCTGATTTTAACAACCACTTTTTGCAAATCCATAGGCCTAAAGTATGTGAGGTATGTGACCAATTGAAAGGGTGAGATGCATACTCATAATCTCCAAATCCTCTAAGATACCAGAGGGGTAGTTAAATGGAGGATTGGGTGCTTTAAAACTCTGCAAGGCTTAAGGCAAATCTGGGCAATCTGTAACCTTCAAATTCCCATTTTGCTTTAGAGCCCATCTAGTCATAATTTTATTGGCACTGTTTCCTGCTATTTTAAACTGGGGGAAAGAATGATACCCTCTTGTACACAGTGTCTTAAAATAGACATATTTGAGATGTCTATTTTAAGATATTACCTTTGGGTTCCAATCTCTATTTTAAGAGATTACCGTACCTTTGGGTTCCTCCTAAACAACCGAACAGTCCAGTTCTCACTGTTTGTATAATGGGCTCTTCCCCAAATGTTAAATGTTCCATGGTTCTTGATCACCAAAAGCTTGCCTGCTCTGATCAAGACATCCCAATCCATCCACCCCCTATTCTCCAATAAAGACCCAAAAACTTTAGACTTATCCTGAGGATTTCTGGAATGTAAAAACTGAAATTGAAAAAATAAAAATGGTTGCCATTCTATTTGAAAGATAATCCAGTTTAAATTTGAACCATAGTCCATAAGTTAGGAGACTAGGAAAAGTTGGTTTTTTTCATTAATAATGAGTGGGTTTACAGGAAATATCTCACAGTCCTCTCCATGATGAAGGAGAGTATTTCTCTGCATTTATAAATATTTCTAAACTTCCACCTATGCACATAAAGTAGTAAGCATTTTAAACGTGCCCCTTTATCCTCTTTTCTATCATATATTAGATTAGAGGAGAGGAGAGGAGAATAGAATAGAATAGAATAGAATAGAATAAAATAGAACAGCTTTATTGGCCAAGTGTAACTGGACAAACAAGGAATTTGTCTCCAGTGCAGAAGATCTCAGTGTACATACAAATGACAAAGTAATACAGTCATAAAAGAAGGCAGTAGGAAAGATGAGAAGAATAATAGTAATACATCTATGCTACATTAGTAGATATCCTTAGATATTGGGTGTTCAGCAGGGCGATGGCCTGAGGGAAAAAACTGTCTTGTCTGGTTGTTTTGTAATGCCCTATAGCAGCATTACATGTAATGCCCTATAGTGCCGTCCTAAGGAGAGGAGTTGAAACAATTTATGTCCAAGATGTGAGGGGTCTCTAGTTATTTTCTCAGCTTTCTTTCTGATCCTTGTATATATAGATCTTCAATTAAAGGCAGGTTGGTTGCAACTATTCTTTCTGCAGACCTAACTATTCATTGAAGTCTGTATCTCTCCTGTTTGGATGCTGTAGCAAACCAGACAGTTATAGAAGTACAAATGACAGATTCAGTAACTCCTCCATAGAACTATATCAAGCTCCGGTGGCAGTCAAAACTTTCTGTGTTGATGTAGGTAGACCATTCTTTGTTCTGCTCTTTTTAAATAATGGTTCTAATGTTGGATGTCCATTTCAAATCATGGGAATATACAGAACTCAGAAACTTGAAGGTCTCTACTGTTAATATTGTGTTGCTTTCCATCTGTCAAAAAGTTTATAACCTACAACTGTGGATAGGCACAGCTAGCTGAGTCAGTTTAGAGCAGGGGTGCCAAGCATTGTCACGGAGTTGTCATGTGATGTATCGTGACTTTTTTCCCCTTTGCTAAACTGGGCATGGGCATGGCCAGCATGTGACACATCTGTCCTGTGAGCTGTGAGTTTGACAGTCCTGGTTTAGCATGAAGAATTTCTGAAATGATAGTATTGAATGCTGAGCTGAAGTCTACAAAAAAGGACCTCCCATAGGTGCTTGGGCATTCAAGATGTTGTGAGAAGTAATGCAGTGCCACGTTAACAGCTTCATGATGCCATTGTCACAATCCTTTCTAAATAATATTGAACCTTCTAAAATAAATCCATCAAAATGCTGAAAAATTGACTCCCAATCAAGTACTTATCAGAGCAGTACTAGCATGACTTACGTTGTAATATATTTAAAAAAAAAGGGGGGGGGGGAAGGCAACTCGATTAAAGAAGGTCCTCTTATAATAAAATGATTAATATGCTGCCAATGTTTCCATTTTTCTTTTTTCTCTCTCTGTCCCCATCCTCTCTTGTTTACTTCAAAGCAAAGGTCTCTAAGCTTCTTTCCCATTGATAATTAAGCTCATTACTGAAATTATCTCATCACTCATATCATCAAAATATGTTTACTTTAAATATTAAGATTTAGATATTTCTGAATCATTATAGAAAATTTTCACTAAGTATCCCCTGACCTTTTATGCTGCTAATGAATTTGCCTTGTGTTAATTTTTAATTTGGAAGTTGTCTTTGTTCTGACAGCACATTAAGGCATTATACCATTTTCTTAACTTTGCCACTCTTAATAATGCCTATCTTTTTTCCTACTATATATTTAATGTAATTTCATTGTTTGTTTAATGTTCTATTATTTTGCAGTTTTACTAAATGTACCTTTCCATATTAACTTAATACATACCAAATGACACAGAGTAGAGTCTTTAATAATATTTATTTTTTAATTTTTAACCTTTCAATTTTTATTCTGTTCCATTTTCAAGTAACTTACCATCCTCAGCTGCACTAATGATGTTCAGTTCCAAATCTTGTGATTCAGCAAATACTACTAATATGTTTCTTATGTTAAATAAAGCTTCCAACTTATAGAAATTCCAACTTGGTCTCTTATCACTGAATTAGTATCTTCTTAAAATGAACGTTTGCTTTCCAGGCTGGTATCATCTTCTTACCTTTATTCACTTGCTTATCTACCATTATCTATATTAATCTCCATCTTCATCAGTATAACTATTAATTTCCCGTGTGGCCCAATATCAAATAGTGCATTGAAATCCATGTAGACTAATCCACAGCATATCTTCTATCCAGATATCAATTATCTTACATAAAAACACTGATTAAACTATGGCAGAACCTTTATATTTTGTCCCAACAGTATTTTGCTTATTATCTTTATGCAAGATAAACTTAGCTCAAAGCTAATGCTGTTTCTTCAACACCGCCCTTCTTTGTTTTATAGTGATATATAATATGTTCTGTATCAGTATTTCAAGTTCACATTATATTCTAGAAATTCAATTTCTATTCTTTAAAAAAGTTACGGTCTACATTGCTATATAATACCTTGAGTTTCCCAGTATTCTACATAGGCGATATCAAAGCTGACCTTTAAATCTTGACCAATTAAGAAAATTTAGCAGGAATCCAATATGTCAGACCAATATTTTGGCTGTGCAGGCCTTATAGTTTCTCCACCATCTCCTGTGCAGGCCTTGTAGTTTCTCCAATGGCCAATGCCTTTCCAAGTTATCTCAAAAAATTAGGGATCATTCTGATCAACATTTATAAGACAGAGTCAGCTGCCAACAAGTAGAATTGGCAAAACCTGTGTCTGTGTGTATGTATGTGTGTATGCACACACACTCTCATACACATTCACATATGTAATTGTTGCAATCAAGCTTGGGGTCTTTAAAAATATTGATCTTTATATAATAATAGCTATAACTACACTATTGACAATATCATCATAGTGTTTTATCAAGAGAAAAAGGAGACATGATGAAGCTGTGGCTAAAATCAAACTGCCACTATTAGATCAAACAATTCCTCTATGAATTATTCCTTAGATCAGATCTAGTGTGTATACGTTGAACTTCCTGCACAGTGCCATCATCCCATTATTTTAATTGCAATGATTGAATATTAAAAGGCATTATATAACATATTTGTCAAAACGTGTCAAGCCTTTAACTTTATAACATTCTTAGTTTCTGAAAATTCTAGAAATATCTGTTTTCTGTTTCAGCTCTGCTAGTTACTTCATATGATTTACTGAGCTTTTCTATCTATATTTTCTGTGTGTGTTATGAGTGCATTTTCATTTTATTTTTTTATGTCTGTTCAATTTGGCTCACACTGCAAATTGCTTACTGAGAAAACAAAGGTGATATGCTTTCAGTAATAGATGTGTGGAAGTACAGGTGATATATTTCAAAGGCATTGGTGCTGCTGCTAGGCATAAAGTTAGATCCCAGAGCCCAGATAATATCTAAATTCATCACCATCTATATATGAATGATGAAAAATCAACAGAAATATAGTTCTCCCCCTTTCGTTGTGTATACAGGACAGTTTCTCCTTCCATCTTCTCTAAACCAGGATGGTTGACAGAGTAACCCTATTTATTCTGGTATGTTCCCACCAACATTTTGACTGTAAAGAGCCTTCCTGCTTCATTTTAGTTACCACATAGAGGAACCAGAAGGAGTTTATATCATATTCTTTGTTTTTCAAAATGGTATGCCAAGAGATCAAGTCTTTTAGACCTTTAAAAGACATGTGACTATCAGAATGTAGCAAATCATAGCTACAAAAAACATACACATTTATTTAAAATAATATAATTCATTAATTTGTGGAAGATGCAATTAGACCAACACTGATACAGCTAACTTTTTCTTTCCAGATTGGGCAATGCATTCAAAATCCAGAGGCTCTCTGAGGATAAACATGCCCAAGTCCAATTTGGTTCTTCAGGATTCCCAAGACTCCAGTGCTATCACCTTGTAAGTAGAAAGTATAAGAGAAAGAGTAGGAATGAGAACCCACCAGGTTGAGGGGGAAGAAAGAATGCATGCATCAGGAGGAGGCTCTGGGGGAGGAAAAATTTGGAGTTTGTTGAATTCCAGATGGATTTCTTGTGTGGGAATTGCCTTGCCTAGGAATTCTGTACATTGACAGGGCCCTAGCTCAGAAGTCTTAAGCAATGTCTCCAAATCTCATTAGGTTTTAGGGATATTGCCAATGGGAGTTTAGTTGCTTTAGTTGTTACACTGCTAGTTGCCTAAAAGGATAAGGCTCTTTCACTTCCAATCACAGAGTAACAGAGTTAATCTCAATGGGTACAGTTAATAGAGATATGAAAACCAATCAAGATTTGATTCCATTCCAATGTAAGAATTGAAAACAGCACGATTCAATTTTATTTGATATTTGATCTGAAAAAAGAATTAATCGTTGGCTATGAAGATGAGGAGAAGATAATTCTGATAAATTTTAATGCTGACAAATTTTTGGCTATAATGGAGAGTATCAGCACATCCGCAATATTGTTTTTGGTGAATGGAATTCAAATTACAAAAAATAAAGATCATTAATCTTGCAAAGTTTCAGCCAGAGAGCTCCATAGATTTTACTGCAATAATTTTTTTATTCTTTGCTGTACCTTTTTTTTTTAAGGCGAGGAAAGGAGAATTTAACAGCCTCCAATTTATCCAACAAATAGCCAATGGAGAAATTGTCAATCAATGTGTCTTAAACCAACTTTCGAATAATCGTTAAAAAGCAAAGTCTTAGAAAAGATTTAAAAGTCCATAAAAGGGGAAACTGAAAGTGGCTAATAGGATCTGCTGTACTGCAGACAAATAGATTCAGAATATGAATCCCTCTTTGGGTAAACCTGACTAAACAAATTCTAACAGAATAGTAAGAATCAAGTCTTTCCCAAAGAGTCCGATAGACAAGATTTGCAGAGATGGTAAAAACCATTGGCCCAGGGATTCAATTTTTTTTTACTACCGGTTCTGTGGGCATGGCTTGATGGGTGTGGCGTGGCTTGGTGGGCATGGCAGGGAAAGGATACTGTAAAAGCTCCATTCCCTCCCCACCCGATTAACCTGCTTTCCAGCTCTGTTCTCCTGTGCAGGGCAACTAAAGAAGACCCAGCTGATCAGCTGAGACTCGGGAGGCAGAGAATAGATGGGGGTGGGGCCAGTCAGAGGTGGTATTTGCCAGTTCTCCGAACTACTCTAAATTTCTGCTACTGGTTCTCCAGAAGTCATCAGAACCTGATGAATATCACCTCTACATTGACCAGATACTCATGTCTAAGTAAATGAGTAGACAGCCCATCCTGTGACTCACACTCGCCTCACACCAGCTTTTCCCATGCACTGAGGAAAAAGCTGTAATAATATTTCAGACTTCACAAAGCCTGAAGCACCAAATCCTACCAAATCATTTTCAAAACTCTCTGAAGAGTTCTAGAAATTCTTGATTTGATTTACTATCTTGAATCATCTTGGAGACTGCAATGAATATGCTCCTTCAAAGCTTTACACTACTCTGGCAGTTAGCCATTCAAGCTATTCCTGTGGGAATTTCTTCATCCACACAAGCCTAAAACCAGGAGGAAACCTTTATTTATTTTTGGTCAACTCAGGGCAGCATGCATACTTAATATTCCCACCTCCTATTTTCTCCACAACAGAAACTCTTTTGATGTAGGTTGGGCTAAGAAAGAGTGACCGACCCATTGTCATCCAGTCAGTCTCTGCAAATTCAGTCTTCAGCCCAGGAGGGTAGCCACTATACCATAGCGCCTCTCATCCAGTGGTGGGATTCAATTTTTTTTTACTACCGGTTCTGTGGGCATGGCTTGGTGGGCTTGGCAGGGGAAGGATACTTTAAAATCTCCAGTCAGAGGTGGTATTTGCCAGTTCTCTGAACTACTCAAAATTTCTGCTACTGGTTCTCCAGAACTGGTCAGAACCTGCTGAATACCACCTCTGCTCTCATCTCTTTCCACACTTCACAATAACAATTGTAGAGGGCATCTTTCACCTGAATTCTGTAGGGAAGAAGGCCGATTGAGAGTTCGAGCCCTATAGAGTACTTAGTAATAATAATTGGTAGAGCAGAGGTTAGGAAAACCACACATCTGCTGCAGCTTTCTGTATCACAATAGAAAATGTAGCAGAATAAATCCTTGTAAGGCCTAAGGAAATTGAACAGTACAACTACTATATTTTCATATACTCCAATGTCTGTCATTTTAGAAAATATCATCTATCACAGGAGTTCCTGAAGGTAAATAACCTGACATTTTTCAAATGGATAGTTACAAGGGATTTTATGCAAGATAAGTTTTTTTTTAATGTTGGGAAGAAGCTGACTTTTCCCATTGCGCTCTCTTTCTCTCTTGCTCTCTCCCTCCCTCCCTCCCTCCCCCCTCTCTCTCCCCCACCCATTCTCCCTCCCCCTCCCTCCCTCCCTCCTTCTCTCCCCCTCTGTATGCAACTTTGGAAAGCTGCTTCAGTCTGTTCAAATTTTTTTTGAAGACTGAGATTTTGTCAGCATTCAACTTCTGGCACAAAAGTACCCATTCATGATCCCAAATTATTATTATTTGCTTAAAAATGGTAGAAGATTGCACATACTTTTATGAAATTGCACAAGATCTCAATGTGTGAATGTCACTCTTTTAAATATTTTTAAAATTATTTTGGAGAATATACAAAAATTTCTGGCTCAAATTGTTTTGAAATTTGCATTGGTTTTGGTGCATACCTTATGTTTATGCTGATCATTTTATCAGAATCATAACTCAAGAAAGTGCATTTCCCATAGATGATATATCATGCCTGTTGTGAAGGCATTACCTTGTCTATCATAGACTCAGTTAGGGTGGCACCAAGCATAGGCTCCCTGGCTTGAACTTGGCAGAAGCTTTCCAAATACTTGGCATGGCACATCTATTTTCTTTATTGTATGCTGGAATGAAGTCATTTGAAGCAATTGTTTGCCCACTACTGTATGACAGCACAGTCTTTTTGCAATTTAAATTCAGCATTTATTTTTTCATAACTTTCCCATAGCTTGGTGGATTCTTTGTTTTATGTGTTTTGGTTGCTACTGAACAACAGGCCTCAATGCTTTATCTAAATAAAGGCAGGCCTCAATGCTTTATCTAAATTAGGCAAAAATAAGTTCCAAGACTAATTTCTGATGCTACTCCTTCAAAATGAGACTTATCAAAGTGGTTAATCAAAAGAATGTATCAATGTGTCTTTAAAAACCGGGTTATCGTAACAAACGAGAAAACAGTGATTCAGCACTATATCAGTAAGACAAGGATTATCAAACTTTAAGATTTCTTGACTTACTTGACCCAAATAATTAAAAATAAAATAATTAAAAAGAGGGTTGATTTTGCTCATCACCTCGATGACAAAAATTCAGGAATCTGCAATCCAACTAAAATTAAATTGAACCTTTTGAAAACCACAGTGATTTTGGAAATTAAGTTTGACAGGAACACCCCCCCCCCAAAAAAAAAGAATTATCTTTCTCTCAATAATAAAAGAAAAAATGATGGCTGCTTTATTTAGAAAATTTGAAAATGTAAGGAGAAATCACTTGACATCTAACTTGATAGCAGACAGTGAAAATAGGAGTGATTGGAGATACATTTTCCCTATCTTTGTCTCTCCCCGCTGCTGCCCAAATGTGGCTTTGATATTGCTGACAAGCTACACAGTTTGATAAAGTCATTTTAAAAATCTACTTGGCTGAAAGGCATCAATCGCAATTCTAAACTTACTGGCTGCACTTTTAATTTGATTGTACTTAAACTCTTATCAATTAAATAGGTGTATGCACAAAACATCTGCTTACTTGTTTCTGTCTTTTCAGAATTAATTTAGAAAACTTGAATAATAGTGGCATTGTGCGATGTATTATTATTATCTTTATTGTCAGAGTACAACATGTGTACAATGAGATTGACTGACCCTCCCTTCATGCACACACCCCAACACAACTCACAGTGAGGACAGAAGTCCCTAACCCAGTCTCAATCTTATTACACTATGTGATCTTATTGCACAAGGCGACAGCCCCGCAAGTCTATGATACTATGTGTTATATATATATATATATATATATATATATATATATATATATATATATTAAAAAAACCAAATGAACAGAATTCTAATTTCCCTGGAAAGTAAAATGTATTTTTGCACAACATATCCATGATTAATAATTCAGTTAATTCAATTGTGGGCACTACAAAATACGTTGAACCCTAAAATGAATGCATTATTCACAATGGACTAAACAATTTTTGTATAGATTTTTTTTGTTCAATGTGTTATGCAGATAAAGATAATAGAATAGGAGTTAACCATAGCAAAGTTAGTTAACCCACTGATAGTAGGAGTTACTTATGATCTATTTTTCCCAAGTTCTGTCCCAGACAAAATGAAAATTGCAGGGCAAGATTACTAATCCCTGTTTAACCATTTGATCATATGGTTATCCTGAGATTAAATTTGTTGTAAACTTACAACAAGTTCCCTGGAACAAGTGCATCAATTCTTCAGGTGTGTGAATGGCAACTTCATAAATTCCCCATTTAACAGTTGTCAATGCTGAAAATTCTGAGAATTGAAGTCTGCATAGCCTGCATACATTTGATTTAGAGCTTCCATTTGCTTCAACAGTTAGTCTTATTATGCATCTTTCAGTAAATGTTTGACTCCTGTACTAGTCCCTGCAGTTTTCTTGCTAGGTTTTCTGAAGTGGTTTGCCATTACCTCCTTCCTAGGACTTAGAGAAAGGGACTGGTCCAAGGCCATGCATCTGACTTCATGCCTAAAGAAGGATTAGGTCTCAGAGTCTCCCAGTTTCTAACCTGACACTTTATCCACCACACCAAACTGGCTCTTGGTTCAACAATGGACAATCATTTTCCAGAGAGCCAATGATTAAAATTATGCTTGGATCCAGCTATTCAGTTTGTTGATGGTTGGTTTTTTTTTTCCTCCAGTACCATAAATTACTTTCTTTAACTGCTTGTTTTAGTTTGTAAACATGTGGACCTTGCTTACTGAAAGTTCAGAAAACAATTGCACCATCTATATATGGGTCAAAGGCGATTTCCATTGAATTTAAAAGATAATAGAGATTGTATCCTGTAAATATAAACTGTACAGTGAGTGATTTTATCTCTGACTCCCAGTCCCAGGGGTACAATTTAGTTTTACAACTCCTCCCATTCCCCCGAGGCTCAAGATTGCTAGCAAATGACACACAAGTGAGTAGTGAGCAAACATAAGGGTCATGGTTTGGCATTTATTAACCAAAGAATGTACGAAAGCAAGAAAGTTTAACTTAGTGGGGAAGGGGCAGGGAGGTTTAAAAGAATGGGGGAGAGAATTTGTAACTACTTGCAGTAATATTTTGTGTTGCAGTAATCTAATGAGTTGCCCAGCATGAAATAAATTGCAGGAATGTGCGTGTGTGTTTGTGTGTGTAAATGCAAACATACTTTCAGAGAAAAATATCCAAATCATCGAGTAATGCTATTGTGTGTTTTATTATTTTATAGTAATGAAAAAAACTAACACCAAATTATTATCTTTAATATATGCATTACCAACAGAAAAAGAGGAAAAGTGCAATTATCCAATCTCCTATTTGATAGATTTTGTGTCATATTTTATGTACTGTTCTTATATATTCTGTGCTATACTTTGAGAAAAAAATTCCTCTTGCAGAGAACAAAAAGTACTTGTTTTCTTACATTGCCTCATATAATTAGAACTTTTTTTCAATCTACACTGCTGGCACTTATGTAGAGAATACAAAAAGGAAATGGGAAAAGAAACCTTCCTAGGCAAGTTGTGATTCCCCCCCACCCCCTCTTCTTTCTTCCCATTCTGTGAAGTCCTCTGGATTGAATCACAGAATGGATGGGGCAGTTTAACTGGGGCAGGAGAATAAGAGACACAGTTTGGGAAATACAATGTTGGTATTGGTAGATTTCCTGAAAGGGAGTAGTATAGGTACTGGTATCCCATAATCTTTTTTTTTTTTTTAATAAAGTCTTATTTGGGTTTTCACACATACAAAATACAAGTAAAACATCTTTTTTGAAAATAGCATGGTCCCGGGTTGAACTTCTTTATACAGACACAAAACTCAATTTCATGCTCCTTTTTGTATTCTATTCCATATCTTATGCTATTTTACATTTTCTATATAGTTTTTCCCCTCTTTTAATTTTCTCAATTTTATTTTGATTATCTCATCTCA
The DNA here is from genome assembly GCF_900518735.1 of Pseudonaja textilis. Next base: position 1,100,481 of record NW_020769336.1, read on the forward strand.
ATTCAAATAATTATATTTATACTTTTGTCTGTTCTGTTTCAATTTCATATTATCTTTTCTCATTAAACAAATTTTCTCCTGTAGTTACTAATTGGAGTATGACACCTTAATACCCTTTAATTACATCCATTCAACTCTTATTTAAACTTCAATATATACCTTAAGTTTATGACCTTCAATATAATACATAATACATAACTTCCAATTGAATTCTGCTTGGTACATTCTTATAATACACGCTATATTCTTTAAAAAAGAAAGAAAGATTGTAAATATATGTAATTATAAACCCTCATTCCATTCCAGTTCAGTTCTATCATTAATAATCATAAAAATCTTAACATCTTTAACACTTCTTTTCACTTAAATATCATACTTCCTTAAAAACATAATCTCCATAATTAATTTTTCCCTTATTTGTCTTCACATATGTTTTATAAATCATTAAATATACCTTTTGCTACAATTATTTATTGACAAGCATTCCACTGAATTACGATAGCTATTTTATCAGACATTTTAATCATAAATTGTTTCATATTTTCTAAAATTATTTCTGTTTCTAATATAACCATACTATCTTATCTTTTCCTTTCTTTCTTCCCTCTCATCTTCTCCCTCCCCTTTTTACCCCATTGTCTCTCTATTTCTAATTCTCTCTTCTACATTTCCCTCTTCTGTTGCTTTCTGATTTTATATTTATTTTTCACTCTATTTTTTTTTTGGGGGGGGGGAGTTGTTTTTCCCAATCTCAAACTTTCCAT
>NW_020769336.1:1101344-1126582 GCF_900518735.1 Pseudonaja textilis
TTTTTTTTGGGGGGGGGGGAGTTGTTTTTCCCAATCTTAAACTTTCCATTCTCTTTCCTCCCTTTCCTTCCCCCCCCCATCTAAGATTACTTGTTCATTAAAGATGGCTTCTTCTTTTTCGCAATCTTCTTGTTCTGCAGGCATTTCTTGTTGTTTTTCATAATTCGAAATCTCCATTTCTAAAAACTGAAATACAAAGCCAAAAGAACCTCTCCCTTCTTGTGCATCTTCTTTGTACTTTTTAAGTTACATTTTCAGTTCTTCTAAAAGTGGAGCCATTTTAAACAGTTTTAAACAACCACCCGATTGATTTTAGTCATTCAAAACAATAACCAAGAATCCAGAAATCATCAAGTAATCCAGATAGTCCCGAGTTATATCTTCTTATTTCTTTTTCCACTTTCTCTTCCTGGGGTTTTTGTTGCGATATTTCAGTTAGAATGTATCTTTTGGAAGTCTTGTTGAGATTTTGCTGTAAATTCTTTTTTAAATTCCAGGCAGTCTCCTCCCTTCCAGATCCTGCCCTTTTATTCTTCCTCTCTCCTTTCCTGTTTTCAAAAGCTTTTAATTATCCAGAAATCTTTATTATCCCTTTGACTTTTTATTTTCAGCATTAAATGCCTATTGATGTCAAAGTGGATTTTTTTCCAATTTCTTGTTTAAGTCTCTTAGCTGTCAGCATAGGAAAAGGAGAAAACCAAATATTTTCCCTTTTCTCTCTCCTTCGCAGTTTAAAAATCTTCTTAGGGAACAATGTTATTGTTTTTTAATAGTTCCAATTCCAGGGTGCCTTATTTGTTGCTTTTGCTGTTTGACCTGGTCAACCAAAACTTTCTCTTCTTATCTTCCTCCTGCACATTCTTTTCCGGTCAAGTTCTTCTTTGTGGTGGCCATTTCTGACCACCGCTGCAACTGCCTTCGGGAAAGGGAGTAATGGCCAGCTGGGGAGGAGAGATGCAGTTCTCCTCAACCCTGATACCAGCCGGCTCTGGGCGCTCGTGGAGACGAGGTTTCAGTCTGTCGCTGAAGAAACTTAAACCAGAAGTCCTGGTATCCCATAATCTAATCCTCCTGTGTAATAGCAGGTCCAGGTAGCCATTGAACTACAACCATTAGTTTTATGAGTGTTCAAAGTTACAACCAGGGTTGGGATTCTATCAGTATGAACCGGTTCTATAGAACTGGTTGTTACAATTCTGCACAGTTTGGAAAACCAACAAATCATGCCACTGGCTAGCCCCTCCCTGCCCACCCCTCCCCACCCCACTCAGTCACTCCTTACCTGGCATGCATACCATCCAACTTGCCTGCATTGTACCTTCACCTAATTTTTGGTAAGTTGCTATTTTTCCTCCCCTTGATGATCAGCTGTTCAAACTATCAGCTATGTGGGTGATTTAGATTAGCTAGAAAGTAGGAAATCATTGGATTTCTTGCTTTCTAGCTAATCTAAACCACTGTTGTACTGCTTTGCCTTCGCCCAGGAGGCTTCCCTGAGGCTCAGTCAGGTGTGGTACTCAGGGGGTTGGGGAGTGGGAGAAGTGGCCTGAGAGCAGAGCTGAACCTTCCTTAGGACTGAAGCCTCTATTTTTCAGTGCAGACTCAGGCAGCAGATTGCAGAATGGTAGATCTGTGAGTGAATCTGTGATTCTGCAAGCAACTCAATCTGCCTGCCTGCTTTGCCTGATTTTGGGTAAAAGATGTTCTTTTTAATATATAAAAAATTCAATATTTACATAAACATTTACAATATTTACATACAAGCCATGCCCAGCCAGTCATGTGACCACCAAGCCATGCCCAGTCAGTAAGCCATGCCCACCCAGTCACATGACCACCAAGCCACACCCACAAATTAGGCCACACCCGCAGAACTGGTTGTAAGAAATTTGAATCCCACCCCTGGTTACAACACCACAGAAAAAAGTGATCTATGATCCCTTCTCACACTTATGACCATTTCAGCACCCCCACAGTTATATGATCAAACTGTGGGTGCTTGGCAACTCACATGTATGAACAATAGTTGCAGCATCCTATGGTTTTGGGGTTGTCTTTTGCAACCATCCCAAGGAGTTTCTGACAAGCAAAATCAATGGGGGAAGCCAAATTTGCTTAACAACTGCAGATTCACAACTGTAGTGATTCTCTTAACAACTATGGCAAAAGAATACACAACGGGGCATGATACTTTTAACAACTGCCTTGCTTAGCAGTGGAAATTTTGGGCTCAACTCTGGTAGTAAGTCAAGGACCACTTGTCATTTGCATTCTAGGAAGCCAAGTATCCAACCCAATAGCTGTACCTCTTTAGCAAACTGCAGCACAAAGAAGTGAGATAAGCAGAGCAAAGAGGTTAAAATACTGAAGTTTGCAGATGATACAACAGTAATTGTTCTCCTTTGAGACAATGACGAATCCGCACACAGACAGGAGGTTGTACAACTTGCCTCATGTTGTGACTGGAACAATCTGGAACTGAACACACTCAAAACAATAGAAATGGTTAGAAGAAACCCTCCCATATTACCACCTCTTACAATACTAGACAACACAGAATCAACAGTAGAGACCTTCAAATTTCTAGGTTGTATCATATCACAAGGCCTAAAAAGGACATATAACATTAAAAAAGTCATCAAAAAAACACAACAAAGAATGTTCTTTCTGCGTCAACTCAGAAGGCTCAAACTGCTCAAGGAGCTGCTGATACAGTTCTACAGAGGAATCATTGAGTCTTATCATCTGCACCTCTATAACTGTCTGGTTTGGTTCTGCAACTCAACAAGACAGACACAGACTCCAGAGAGTAATTAGGACTGCAGAAAAAAAACCAATTACTGCCAACCTGCCTTCAATCGAGGACCTGTATACTGCATGAGTCAAAAAGAGGGCTGTGAAAATGAGGAAGAGAGAGAACAGATAAGGAATGTACTTGTACCTGTCAAAAATCACAGAACTTTCCAGAGCCATGGGAAATAATCCTGTATGTGTTTAACATGGACAGTTCCATGTTATTTCAGTGTTAAACATTTTATGTACATGTGAAACTCGAAAAATTAGAATATCGTGCAAAAGTTCATTTATTTCAGTAATGCAACTTAAAAGGTGAAACTAATATATGAAATAGACTCATTACATGCAAAGCAAGATAGGTCAAGCCATGATTTGTCATAATTGTGATGATTATGGTTTACAGCTCATGAAAACCCCAAATCCACAATCTCAGAAAATTAGAATATTACATGCAATCAATAAAACAAGGATTGTACATAGAACAATATCAGACCTCTGAAAAGTATAAGCATGCAGATGTACTCAGTACTTGGTTTGGGTCCCTTTTGCAGCAATTAATGTCTCAATGTGGCGTGGCATGGAAGCTATCAGCCTGTGGCACTGCTGAGGTGATATGGAAGACCAGGATGCTTCAATAGTGGCCTTTAGCTCTTCTGCATTGTTCAGTCTCATGTCTCTCATCTTTCTTTTGGCAATGTCCCATAGATTCTCTATGGGGTTCAGGTCAGGCGAGTTTGCTGGCCAATCAAGCACAGTATTCCCATGGTCATTGAACCAGGCTTTGGTGCTTTTGGCAGTGTGGGCAGGTGCCAAGTCCTGCTGGAAAATGAAGTCAGCATCCCCATAAAGCTCATCTGCTGAAGGAAGCATGAAGTGCTCCAAAATCTCCTGAAGCAGTGGACCAACACCAGCAGATGACATGGCTCCTGAAATCAACAGAGATTGTGGAAACTTCACACTGGACTTCAAGCATCTTGCAGTGTGTGCCTCTCCATTCTTCCTCCAGATTCTGGGTCCTTGGTTTCCAAATGAGATGCAAAAGTTGCTCTCATCAGAAAAGAGGACTTTGGACCACTGAGCAACAGATCAGTTCTGTTTTTCTTTAGCCCAGGTAAGACGCTTCTGACGTTTGTTGTTCAGGAGCGGCTTGACAAGAGGAATACATTTGAAGCCCATGTCCAGGATCCGTCTGTGTGTGGTGGCTCTTGATGCACTGACTCCAGCCTCAGTCCACTCCTTGTGAAAGTCCCCAACACTTTTGAATGGCCTTTTCCTAACAATCCTCTCCAGGCTGCAGTCATCCCTGCTGCTTGTGCACCTTTTTGTTCTACTCTTTTTCCTTCCACATAATTTTCTATTAATGTTCTTTGATACAACATTTGGGAACACCCAACTTATTTTTCAATTACCTTTTGAGGCTTTCCCTCCTTATGGAGCGTGTCAGTGATGGTTTTCTGCACAACTGTCAGGTTAGCAGTCTTTCTCATGATTGTGCTTCCTACTGAACCAGACTGAGAGACCATTTAAAGGCTCAGGAACCCTTTGCAGGTGTTATGGCTTAATTAGCTGATTAGAGTGGGACACTTTGTGCCTAGAATATTGAACCTTTTCACAATATTCTAATTTTCTGAGATTGTGGATTTGGGGCTTTCATGAGCTGTAAGCCATAATCATCTCAATTATGATACATCATGGCTTGAACTATCTTGCTTTGCATGCAATGAGTCTATCTCATATATTAGGTTCACCTTTTAAGTTGCATTACTGAAATAAATGAACTTTTGCACAATATTCTAATTTTTTGAGTTTCACTTGTACATTATAGCAGCAGAATAAGTTGTAAATTGGACATTATCTGATTCTTTTCCATTCTGTGCCACAACTAAAACAATTTAGCGGAATGATATATCCAGCAATAGGAACACGTGACTTGTCATTCTTTATCCTTAGCTGAACCAGCAAAGGGTTAGACTTCCAGAATGCATACCTGGATTGATTAAAAGATTGTAACTGAAGAGATTAAGCAGACATGACTGTCTTGCAACCAGTTGTTGAGACTTAATTAGGCTAGAGCAGCAAGCTACTGAATAAAGAAAGCTACAGATTGTGCATTTATTAAAGAAAATATGCTCATTGACCCTATATATGCTCATTGACAAAATATGAAGGAGAAACACAATGGAGAATCACTCAGGGGCTTTTGAAGAAGAAGAAAGGCATTAACTGCTGAAATGCCAGTGTAGTTAATTTATCTGAAGAAAACTCTTTCCTGCATTATTTTGAAAGTCCCACACATGCAGAGTTTCTACTTCAAAGACAAGATAGAAAGTAACACCCAGCAGATCACCTCATGTTCTCCTCAGAGTAACTCTGTGGGGCATAGTAGCTCACACGAATTACTCATGCTTGTTCATACCAGGTATTTCATTCCCAAAGTCCAATGAGCTAACTGCAATACTGCTCTTTTTCTAACTCTCTGTTCTTACTGTCATGAAGCCTAATTAAATTAGGCTTTTCATCTTTAGTTATTCTGTGTGAATAGAAAGACCCATTGGGACATGATTATGTTAGCTTCTTGGATTATGACTACGCAGGCTATCATGACAAGTTCTTGCCCTTCTGCATGTATTTTTCTATACCTTTGATGCAAGGTGACATTGAACTGAAGTCAAGCCAGGCTTAGATCTATCCTGTGTAAGCATATGATGAGGAACAGTGATTTGAACATTCAGTCTTTGAGCTATTTCATATCAGCCCCAGCAGCAAAACAAAGAAGAGATTTTCTATAACCACTAATTAAAAACAAGAAAGCTTTTTTTCCTGAATGAAGCTTTTCATGCCAGCTCATCTAAAAGCTTCTAAGTAGTAGCATCTCACAGCCAGCTTTGTTCAATATTTCAGTGCAGGAAAAAAAGTAAAGAAAAAAAATATTTGGATTATTACCTTAATTAACAAAATATATGGTCCATGGACTTTTATAGTTTGAACAATCACTTCAGCAGAGGTCCTAATGCAAGATTGTCTCATTTAAATCCCGATTTCAGATTACATATAACAAATTATGGGGGAAGGATGGAAGGGAACTATTATTGCTGTAGTATAGCTATCAATATCAAACTGAGGGCAGGGACACAATACATTATAATCAGGGGTGGGATTCTACCAGTTCACACCTATTTGCTAGAACCGGTTGTTAACATTCTAAGCAGTTCAGAGAACCTGTTGTTAGGAGAAATTACTGGCCTAATCCTGTAAGGAAGGCAGGAAGGAAACATTCTGGTGTTGCTTACAGAAACTGCCTCTCCATTAACTCTTATTACATTCTTGGCAGGACTAGACTTCCTGTCTCAGGAATGTCTCTGGAGGTTTTTTTGCCTCCTTTGCTGGTACTTTGCTTGTGTGGAGTGACCATTCAAAGTTACAATGGCACTGAAAAAGTGACTTATGACCATTTTTCACACTTAAAACTTCTGCAGTATCCCCACAGTCATGAGAGGCCAGGCGAAGAGGTGCGTGCCTCGATGTGAGTAATACTGAGTTGGCCACGCCCAGCCAATAACATGACCACCAAGCCACGCCTACCAACTAAGCCACGCCAACATAACTGATTGTTAAAAAATTTGAATCCCACCCCTGATTATAATGTATTCTTGTTTATGTTTTTTTCCCTTTAATGCACTTTTTAAAAATGCCTTGTCTAGTTTTATTTTGTCCTTGTCATTTTTTCTTGTTTTTTTGAAGTTTGTGTTTGAATTGTCTAATTATAGATAGATAGATAGATATAGATAGATGATAGATGATAGATAAATAGATAGATAGATGTAGAATGTGTACATAGAGCTTTACTGATTTATCCCGAGATCTAGAATGATATTTTCATAAAGTAGTTAGCTTTCCCCTCCCTTCCTGCTCAGTACAATGGACATTTTCTTTTGGAATAATGGTAATTGCCTTTCTGAACATTCTGCTTCATGTGGCATTATATCATGCATTCCAATGAGACAGTGAAACACAAAACATTGTCTTCCCTTGGTTTTTGTTTTTGAAATATATGATGACAACTGTATATGCAGAAGTCCTATCACAAAGAAAACTGTATAGTTACAACAGCTAGAGTATAAAAGAACTGATGAATTAGAAACAATTGAAAAAGAACAAAGGGACGATCAAGATTGACATGAAAATAAATCCTTGGGAAAAAAAAACTAGAGTTGAGTATGTATTTTAGTAAGAAGAAAACTACAGAAGAACTCTGCGTCCTTTAGCCAAAAAGATAAGAAAATGTACAGTAAGCTTAATTACACAAAAATTAACATTTCTTATTAAGCCATTCAATATTAACCAAGAGCACTAAGGGTAGAATCAGCAGATTCTCAATTATTTAGGATATTTTCTCTCCCAGCCTAGACAGTTGGACTTTTTAAAAACATGTCTGGACCATCACTGAGATTTTCCAACTGGCCTTTGAGTATTTTTGTTCCTCACTAGTTGTTTCTCTCTTAACAAGCATAGTAGAAGAAAAAGCTGTCAACTTTGAATAAAACAACAAACATCATTGTTCTTGTTAAAAGGAATATTCTGTACAAAGAATCAATGTATATTTCTTTCCAAAAGAATGATTCTACCCACTGGCTTTGGGGGTGGGTGGAATTAACATTTTGAGAACGTTTGTTGTAAATTTTTGTAAATATTTGTTAAAAATCAGAAACCATTAGAACATGGGCAAAATATATTATAAAGTCATATCTATGGAAAAGACATAAATGCACATACTGTATGCATGAAAATAAATTATTAAAAATTAAAGTAACAGCCAAAATTGCATTCTTTTCCAAACCCCTACTCAGTGCATTTGTTTCAGTCATTATGGTAGAAACAGTAATCAAATAACAATGACAAAACGCCCCCAAAGAAGGTGAGTAAAGGAGCAAGCTTTGTCTAAGGTAGGGGTGTCAAATTCAAGGCCCGCAGGCTGGATCCAGCCCATGGGGTGCTTACATTTGGCCAGTGGGCCTGTCCTTAAAACAGCGAAGGACTGGCCTGCGGTGCCTCTGCCAGCGAAAATGGAGCTTGTGAGGCTGCGCACGGCCCTCCCAAAGCTCCATTTTTACTGGCAGAGGGTTGCAGGAGGCTGTCGCAGCTGAAAACGGGGCTTGGGAACCCATTTTTGCTGGCAGAGCCTTCAGGCCACCACAGGTGCCCCCGACATGAGTGATGTTGAACTGGCCATGCCTACTCTGGCCATGCCCACCCTGGCCCCCGAGGTCAAACAGGCCCTCAATGAAATCGAGTTTGACACCCCTGGTCTAAGGAAAATCAGCATGAATTCCATTAAGGTAAATTCTGCCTCATCGATTTTTGATGAGCTTTTGGAGTATCAACAGTCATAGGAGTGGAGGGGTCTTGATCACAGTTGGATACTTGGATTTTCAAGAGAAGAGACTCACCAAGACAATAGGCCCAACATATGACTAAGATATATAAAACCATGTAGAGGGTGGAAAAATTGGATAAGGAGACATTTTTCTCCCTTTTTCAAGCCACTGGGACTTGGGGCTATCCAGGGGGAAGTTCTAGAATAATAAAAAGACATTACTCTTTCACACGTACCATATTAACCTGTGGAACCTATTTCTATAATATAGCTACCAATTTAAAATGGGATTGATATATTCATGGCAAATCAAGGTTGTTTTCATCTCCTGCTTGTAAGCTTCCCTGAGGCATCTCTTTGGCCATTGTGTGAAACAAAATGCTGGACTAATACTGACACTGACTTAATTTAGTGTAGTTTTTTTTAAAATTATTATTCTGTTCATGATATTTACTGTAAAAATAAACCCACTGAGTTAAATGACTTCTGTGCTTGAGACCGCACTCCCACCCTACGGCTTAGTTTGGGCAGAATGGGATTCTTACTTTCTCTGTAAGTGACCCAAACACCAAGGTGGGCCCTTCCTACACTGCGTTACATTATGGAGCTAGTTTTCTGCTGTCCAGTAGTTAGCCAGTCCCTGAGTGCAAGATTTGTCTTTGCTAGGAACATTTTGGCTCCTGTTGCAAGGCCCATTATCCTGTACAGAAGCTCCTTTAAGTTTTATAAAGGATGTTCACTTTGTATTTATAGTTCAAAAAGCAATTGTGCTAAATGAACCTCAGAGAAGTACTTTCCTGGCACTTTGGCTGTTCAATGAGTTATTCTGAAGGTCAGCCCCATCACTGACATTTAACTTAATACCCAATAGCTACATATTTCATAAACAAAATATCCTTAGACAGCAAGTGCATTAGATCTAGTAAAGCACATTGACCATCTCCCTTTTCCTCTCCCTCCCTCTCTCTCTCTGTGTTGTTGTTCCTCTCTCACCCATAAAAGGGCAAATGTTTAGGGTTTGTCATGAATCAGTTGTGGTTTCCACATTTTTTTCAGACAAGCAGGAAGATTCTAGACCTGTTTTTGATTCTCATTGGCTGGGAAATTGGGATGCTTTTGTTTTATTTGTTTAGATTTTTTAAAATGTAAACTTTAAATTTATGGAAAGAAAAGTTCCAAAATGTTAAGGTCTCCAGGAAGGGAATGGCTGAGCAGTAAAATTCATTACAACTTTCAATCTTCCATTTCAATGTTTATTTCAATCAAAGGCCACTATGGAACAAAATAATCAACACAATTTTTATAAAGTAGAAGAAAAAAGCAATTATGAAACACACACTAAAAGAATAGAACAGAATGTTATTTCTACTATTGATACCTGTGTATCTAAAGTTAGGAAATAGAGTGTTATTTGTCTTAAATACTTGATATTAGGAAACTAAGTGTTCCGAACTAGCAGGCTCAAAGCCTGCAACTCTGATTGGCCCGCTGATAACCGATCGTGATTGGTTGCCATAGACTGATGTGATTGGCCAGTAAACGGGCTGCCGCGATTGGCCCTGCCAAGAGCAGCAAACTCAAATCGCCTTCATTGGCTGCCTAGCCGCAGCCAGCCCTATATAAGGGGCTGCTGCGGCTGGGATTAGTTGCTCAGATCTGAAGTCACAAATAAAGAGCTGTTTGTTGCTATCTGAGTCTTGCCTCTGTTCTTGAACCACCCTCCCAGATCTAACACTAAGGTTCTAAGACAGAAATATGTATAGATAAAGTCTCTCCCTGCACTCAGAATTATTCAAGGGTTAGGCACAGTTGTGCTAAATCAAGGCATGTGAAGGTTAGTCAATTTGGATCCTATCTTGCTGCCAGCATAACAGAATTTGGCAAAGCCATGAAAGAAGAGTTAGGTATTAGAATAACTTGGATATTGTGCCAGATAAGGGAAATAAATCTGATTCTAATACCCCTATAAAAACAGCAATATAATAAAATATGGATAATGGAGTGTATGACACCTGTATCACATGGACATAGTTGGGGAGCATATACATTACTTTTCTTGTTTCTACCTTTCAAAATAGCTGAAGGCAGGACATTAAATCAAGCGCTAGTCAGTTAGTAATTTTTTACAAGAGAGAACAATGTCATTACAAGTGGTGTAACAGAGGAAGGAAAGATAGAGAAAACTAAAAAGAACCAAGAGAGTGGAGGTAGTAAACCTGCAAGATACAAAATGTGAATCAACTATTGATTGATTGATCAAATGAATGAATACAGCTTCCCATCTCATCCCACCTGGGCCAAGCCTAATCTCTAAAGGAAGATAGTTCCAAAGGGCGGAGAAAGCATATCTTCTAGTGCTTGCCTGCCAACATTTGACTGACATGCAGCATGCCCAACCTGGACTGAATTAGATGATAGAAATGATTGAGAAAAGACAGTCTCTTAAGTACCTAGCTTTAAAGTGACAACCTTGAATTGTACCCCAAAACTTTGAATTGTACCCCAAAACACACCAGTAAACATTGTAGCTCACGCAGTACTGGTGTCACACTTGTCACATATCTGACACCTCTTACTACCCATGCAGCCGCATTCTATACCAGTAGCAACTTGAATAGCTTTCTTTGCCTATCTTTCTGTATATGTTTTTCACTTCCTCTGTGGACTCTTCATTTCTCAAACTATCTTCACCACTAGATAAGTAGTGATAGAGTAATTAGGATGGAATTCAGCACAGTGGCTCTGTGTATGCCCATGCAAAGCCACTATCTAATCTTTTCTATCATTTTTCAGTGTGGCCAAAATAGTACAAATGGTGACCCCTGATAGCGCAGTTGAAGCACTGCCTGATTTTTTTTGTGCATTGCAGGCAGAGCTTTAATTGTACTCATGGCCACCATCTTGATTTAAAAAAAACCATAATAATTGGATACCTGTACCTACCACCTATTGATGAAATCCACACCTTTCTGAAACATCCTCTGAAGAGACCAATATATTAGAAAGATAATCTTTCCCAGCATTAAATATTTCTTAAAATCAAAAGATATATATTTAACATTCTTAATGTCACTAAACCTAATTTGGAAGAACGGGATACTCCATGTCATTATTCTAATTTTCTTATAAATTATTCATATATATTTTCATAATTTTATACGAGCTTCTGTAAATGGAAAGTACATGTTTAGCATCACTGAAATGTTTTTCAGTAATAAGAGAAAACTTGTTTCTTGAAAAACTAAATAATTATTCTAAGGCACTTAAAGGAACAAATGTCAATATTGACGAAAAGCCTAATTTTTCAAGACCAAATATAACTAACATTAATTAATAAGTACTGTAAAAACCTTACCTTTACTGTATGATTCCTCCCAGAAAATCCAAACTGAGAAAAAAAAGATATAAACTGATTTTTCAGACAAGACTATGGCAGTTCTTAAACAAAGGGGCCTTGATATAGAATTGCAAACAAAATAATGGAAACTCTTAGGGTACAATTGGTCCATAACAATGCACACTTCAAAGCAGCATTGTCCCTGAATCAACAATACATTTTGTCAAGTATTTATGTTATTATGGTTCAATATTATACCAATAGCAAATCTTCAGAGAAAATTTCATAAATTTCATATCGAGAAAGACTCTGGCTTTGTAAAAATAGTAATAGTTATTCATATTCTGAGGTATTGTAACTTCTATTGAGATATATATAAAGAACTGTTAATGTTGTTTTGTAATCCAATTTCCAGAATGAATTGAAGAATTTTTCAATCTTTTTACAAACAGATAAATGACCTCAAAGTAACTCTCGCTGTTGCAAAGGTTTTTTTTTTTTTTTTTGCAAAATTTGAATATTGCTAAGTGCAAAAGAGTAGAAACATGACTGTACATTTTTTAGGGTTCTATGCCTTATAGGTAGTCTTCACTTAAAAATGGTAATTGGGACTGGCTACTCCATAAGTGCTGCATTTGTAAAATGTCATGTGACCACACCAACTTAAGATGGCAGTTGCAGTCATTCTAGTTGCCATTGTTAGGCATCTCCTGTGTAATCACAGCATCTCATGGTCATGTGATTGCTATTTTTGACTTAGACTTATTCCAAGTGACTGATTAATCAATTAATTTTCAGGTAGGATTTTTAATTTTAATGCATGCATTTGTTCTCTAGTTACTCGTATATCCATCTTCCCCAAGAGTGTTCAGCATGTAAAGTTCTCCTCATTTTATCATTGCAACAACTGTCATGAACTGAGCCACTGAGGACTGAGAGATGGCATTGGCTTAAATCAAATAGTGAGCTCCATGGCTGAATGTGGCCTGAAGCTATCATGGCCCAACAAGTTAGCTGTTAAATGGCTGTCTCCAAGGAATTTTCTGATTGAATTATGCTATTTGTTTAGGACAAGTAGGTATCAAGTTATGCCAAATCTTTTATTTCATCATGGTAATGAACAGATAATAAGGGGGCGGTGTGTGTGATAGACCAATTTTTTTCTGTTTCTGTTTTGTTTTCCTCTCCATTGAGATGAACATAATTTCTCCCCTTCTGCTAGCAATGCCACAATTCGATGATGCAAATGGCTTTCCTTGGAATACAGTTCTCTAATACATATGGATAAACTGATTATAAAGTTATCATTCAGAAATGTTTTGGAACTGATGTGCTTATTTAAATTAAACCAGTATAAAAAAACCCAGAAAGGATAAATATAGGTAGGTATGGATATTCTATCTGTTAAGGATTTTTGCTCCTCCTTCAGTTCTCTTAGAAGCAACTGTCTGGCACCTATTTTAGGTGATTTATTTATTTCAGAATTCAATGTATTCTATATTTACTGGCTATCCCTTCCTCCCACACTGCCCAGTCCCCTTTTAGGTATGTACTGTGTAGTATGTACTAGTCAGTGTTGTCCAGCTGTACTATAGATTCTCAGCTGACTTTTTTTTTTTAATAAAGAAGAAAGTGGAACAGATATATTTGGCTGTCTGTGTGGTGTGCAACTTGCTCCAGTCTCTCTGATTGCTGTGCTTGCCTGCAGTCCCAGTTCCTGATTTGTATTTGTGATGCATTCTGATTATAGCCAGAGGTCAGCAATGCAGTACTTCTACAGTTTCCTTCATTTGCCAAGGTTTCCTACCTTTGCCAGTTTATTTTTTATTTTTTAAAAGTTTACATATATAGACATGTGTGCCTCTAACCCTCCATCCCTCACATTCATGCTCTGTATGGCCGGAAAATGGCATTGTTGTAATCATTCTGTAAGGGGAAAGAGAGAGAGGGGGGAGAGAGAGGGGGAGAGGAAGGAAGGAGCTAGTTGGGGATAGGAAACAGACAAAAAACATCAGGACCATTTAGACAGCTGATTAATGGGGGCAGACAGAGATGAATAAGTTATCAAGGAGAAGAGGCTGAGGACTTAGAAAGACATTATATGTGTGTAAGGTGGAGGAGAGGGAAGGGAAGATTATACTGTAAGAAGCAATAATTTTCTGCATCAATGCTGATCATTTTATGAAATGGTATTTGTTATGGTAATTTTGTGATTTTGCACACATTACCACCATTTTGTGAGGGTGTTCAAGCATTTCTTAAAAGTCAAAATGTGACTAGAGGTTGGCGAGTTCATGGATTATGGTTTGTGAACAATATATTCACAAACAGTATGAATAAGTAGAAAAAAATGAGTGAATCAGTCTTGGCTTGGCTTTCCTTGGATTAAAACTAAAGAAGGTTTCATAGTGATACTGCAACATAACATGGAGCCTGTCTCCTTCATCTTTTTTTTCTGCTTCTCCTCTGGACCTACCTTTCTTTCTTTCTTTCTTTCTTTCTTTCTTTCTTTCTTTCTTTCTTTCTTTCTTTCTTTCTTTCTTTCTTTCTTTCTTTCTTTCTTTCTTTCTTTCTTTCTTTCTTAAATATGTATGCCATCCATCTCACTAGATCCCTTCTCTTACGTGGGAATCTCACCTCACTGTATCCCTAAAACAGATTCTGGTTGATATGATTGTGATAGCCTAGCTAGATGATGTCTAGGCCGATGGGTCAATCAGCCAATGAACAATGAGGACTCAAATTTGTATTCTTGTGTATTCTTGTATTCTTGTGTATTCTGACTGTTAAAGCTTGTTACCACACAATGTGTTATGTATATGTAAATAACATAGTTGGGTTGACAATATGTACACTACAAATATATATGTTTGTAGCTTTAAGGAAAAATACTGTAATGCATTATGCTGTGTTCTGGTTGGTTAATTATGCTACAAGCTTCCATAAGAGGGAGCTATAGATCATGGTTTAATTCTCTTTCTCTTTTTCACTGGTGATCTCTCTTGATACTGATACTGACTGACTACGGACTGACACTGACTAACCCTGTTTATTTTGATATTCTGTTGATATCGAAGGTTATTTGTTGTATTATGGTTTGATATTTGTCTGCTGTAAAAGACATGGAACTGGTAAGAAGAGTTTATAGCTAGATGTAAGAAGACTTTATAACTGGATATTTCTGGACTGTTAAAAATGTGTATGACATAGACTGTTTATTGGCCTGTGCTATTTCTTCAAGTAAACATTAATACAACTTGTTCAATTCTGTGCGACTGTATATTTCTTCATAACTGTTCTCATAAACCATTTTCCATGTGCATATCCTTTTTATACAAGGGTTACTCTGCACATATCCTAACATTGGTTATGAGCCCAGTGAGATATTGAGAACCAGTGTGAATATACAGTTTCATATTTAGACAGCTAATTGTGGTTTATTGTTACAATGGCACAAGAACAGTCAACCAGTCTACTCCTGATAACCCAGTTGGATGGAATAAACTATGTTTCCTAGTCTATGAAGTGCAGCCTACTTCTGCGTAAAGAAGGATTATGGACTGTAGTGAATAATCCACCGGATGTAACAACTTTGGATCAATCAAATGATGAAGATAAAGAGAAAATAGTTGAATTTAACCGGGATAATGAAAAGGCTCTTAGTATATTTGGACTGACACTGAGTGATCCACAACTAGTCCATATTCGTGGTCAAGAATCTGCTGCTAGATGTTGGGATATTCTGAAGAAGATTTATATTCAAGATAGTGTGGGTGCACACATATATCTTACATGTAAACCATTTCGATCTCATCTTATAAAAGGTGGCAATATGTTAGCTCATTTGGAGTTTATGAAAAGGACTTTTCAGGAGCTACAAGAAAAAGAACTGATTTTTTCTGAGTTGCATCAGGTTTATATTTTTCTTTCTTCTTTGGATGAAACTTATGATAAATGTCTGTCTTCACTGGAAGTTTTAAACAGAGATGAACTTATTAGCATAACTGGAAGACTGTTAGAAGAGTCAAGAAGAAGGAAAGATAGAATTCAACTGAGAGAAAGACAACCACAGGAAGAAAAACTGTCTTCAACTGCCTATATTGTTAGGAAATGTTTTTCTCGTGGGGCTAAAGGACATATAGCCAGATACTGTAAAAAAGGTAAGAAACAGAATAATATACAGAGAGTTCATAAGAATATTAGTTTAGCAATATCAAATATAACTACAAATGTAAACCATGATATATGGGTAGTTGATAGTGGAGCATCACAGTGTATACCTAACAGTAAAGAGAGATTTGTTAACGTGAGAAAGAGTGAACAGCATATATCATTAGCTAATGGATGGAAAATGAAAGCATATGGAGAAGGTACTGCGTATTGTTCATGTATAAATGAAAGTTTACCGATGTTATATGTACCTGGAATGAAGTTTCTCTGTAAGAGAAATGGAAAAAGCAGGATTTGTAGTAACATTTAAGGGAGATACATGTTTAATAGACAAACAAGGTAAAAGTATTACTGCAAGATTGGAAAATGGTTTGTTTATTATAAATGATGATCCATCAAGTAATGTTAACTCAGTTTATGAGAATAAGAAGCCTCATGATGAATGTATTCATCTACTCCATAGACGTATGGGACATATAAATTTCAAAATGATCAAGTAAACTGTTGAGTTGTGTACTGGTATAGATTTAAAACCTTGTATAAAGTATGTAGATTGCAATATGTGTAATAAAAAGGAAAACAAGGTAATTTCTGAAAACATGGTAAATGGACTGAAAACCAGTAAACCATTAGAGGTTGTGTTTGCTTATATCATTGGACCTAGAAAACCTAGTATAGGTGGAGCCTGTTATATATTGAGTATTATGGATCATTTTTCCAGATATGGTTTCTGTTACCTAATGAAAACAAAGCAAGAAACATACCAGTATTTTGTAAACTGGCTAAAATTTACTGAAAGAAAACAGGAACAGAAAATTATTAGATTAATTATGAATAATGATACTGAATTTACTAATAACAAATTTGAAACCATGTTATGAAAAGCTGGAATTGAACATGAGCATTCTGATCCTTATAGACTGCAACATAACTCATTTGAAATGTAGAAGACAAACATTACAGGTTATGGCTAGGAATATGATGTCTGATTCTGGTATATCAGAGAAATTGTGGGATGAGTCAATAATGTGTGCTAACCATGTTTTGAATAATGTAATAACTTTAACGACTGGTGAATTACCATTTACTCATTGGCATAGAAGAAAACCAGAACTTAGTTATTTGCATACATTTGGAACCCCAGCATGGGTTCATATTCCCATGCAAGTAAGGCAAAAGGGACAATATAGAGCTAAGAAATTGTATTTTGTAGGTTATGGAGCTAATCATAGATTATTTAAATTTTGGGAGCCAAGTACTACTAATATATATTGGAGTGCAAGTGCTAAATTTTGGGAGCATGTTGGCTGGCAAAAGTTTAAACAAGAATATAATAATAAAAAACATAATATAATTGTAAAAACTCCATTGTTCACTGATCATAAAAATGATAGGAATATTGATGAATAGTAAAAGATGAACCATCTGTAACTGAAAAAGATTCAATAGGGGAGGTAGAGGAAGAAAATAAACAAACAATATGTACTGAGTTTTCTAGAAGGTCAGTTAGAGAGAGACGTAAATATAAAAGAATTCAAGCAAGCATTGTATGTAGTGTTAGATAAAGAATCTTCTAATCTCTACGAAATTGTATGAGTTATTAATTGTGAAAAAATTATGAATTAAAGACATAATTTATTATATACTGACCAACCCAAAGGGGAGAATGTTATGTATATGTAAATAACGTAGTTGGGTTGACAATATATAAACTACAAATATATATGTTTGTAGCTTTAAGGAAAAATACTGTAATGTATTATGCTGTGTTCTGGTTGGTTAATTATGCGACAAGTTGCCATAAGAGGGAGTTATAGATCATGGTTTAATTCTCTTTCTCTTTTTCACTGATGATCTCTCTTGATACTGATACTGACTGACTACAGACCAATACTGACTAACCCTGTTTATTTTGATACTCTGTTGATATCGAAGGTTATTTGTTGTATTATGGTTTGATATTTGTTTGCTGTAAAAGATTTGAAAATTTGAAGGGCCTGGTTTTAACAATTTGTTCCAGGGGAAGAGTCAATTGGGCAGTGTCTTGGGATGTTGTCTTCTCCTCCATTCTCATGGTTGGGCTGTTATTAAAGAATTGGAAAGAATTCCAGGATCATGCTCTGTGCATTTTCCCTACTGAGTTTATAGGGCTTTTTTTCCCCTGACCCAACCAAATGTAGAAAAGAAAGTGTACAAATATGTTTGGAACTCGTTCCATTTGCCTATCCACTAATGGAATAACAGAACAGATCTAGTTCAAATTACATGTGACAGGAGAAGCTGAAAAAAATCCTAAATTTGAAAATGTGCTGGAGTTGACCAGGAGTTGTAGAGAAACAAATCTTGCATCTATAGGTAGAGGCAGATGAACGAGAGCTGGGAGTATTGGTGACTGCTTCATTCTAAGGCCTCCACTCTTGGTGATGAGAAATAGAACAAAGCATATGGAACCTATGCAGTGCTTCTCAGTGTAGGGAAGGACAGAGAGAAAGAAAGAGAGAGAGAGGAAGGGAGAGAAAAGGAGGGAGGGGTGGGAAGGGAGAGAGAAGAGAAGAGAAGAGAAGGGAAGAGAAAGACAAGAAAAGAAGAAATACAGATATGCATATATTCTGATTGGAGAATACTATCGCCCCACCTCCCCACCTGGCTCCCAACCTGATGATGTTCTTGAAGTCTTTAAAAACTTGGCTGTTCTCCCAGGCCTTGGGGTGGGGTGCTTGTGGAGACCCTGTCAGTTGTGATTTATGTTTTATGGAATGTGGTTTGCCTGGATGCATAATCTTTTCTTTTAACTATTTTCTATGATTTAGGGTAAGCTGGCCAGAGTAATTCTGGAGTCAGACAGCCCCTAAATCTCATACATATGTATACCTCCTATGGTTACTGCTCATAACATGGTTGCCGAGAATTGCAGAAGCCCTGCCCTGCTTTTCCTATCTTTGCATATGTCTTTAAAGTTAATTTTGCACTAAAGGTACTCTTAATTTTTTCCCTCCATTTGCTTTTTTTTGGTCTTTAATAATCTTTCTTGGTGATGGAATGTTTGATATGCATAGCTGTCTCAACTCTCTGACAGGACACCCCCACACTGACTATTTAGCTTCCCCGCATAAACAAAAACAACAAATATCACATTGACCCAGTACTATCGGTGAAGCAGGGGGAATCAGAAAATTAATTTATGTATGACATTGGTGACCTAGTGAACAAGCGATGTTGTGGCCTTCTAAAAGAGGATCTAATATCTTTTACAGGAGTCCCTCAGTTGTTTTCATTGCGACAGAGTTACATGAATGTCTCCTGGAACTTGCTGACATGGCAACTGCTTTAAAAAAATTATGTATGCTTGATATCCATGTACAAGCAACCACCCATTGTTTTTTTCATTGGTTGGAGACAGTTGATTTATCCCTTCCTGCAAGAAACAACAAACCAAAGTAAGTATTAGTTTAACAGACTGATGGTCTGAACTTCTCTCAAGTGACTTTCCCTTTGTCCAGTATGAACCATTCCTAATTGTCCAGATATGAACCATCATTATTTGAAAATAATGATGATTCATATCTCTTCAGAGTCCCAAGGTGCTTTTTCAAAAGGCAACTGGACTTTGTTTTTCCTTGAAAAACAAGCCTTTTGAAAAAAATACCTTTGGGAAAGCCATGACCTAAATGACTGAGAATCTCCATAGATATCTCTTTAAATGTTTCCAAAAGCAGTATGCATAAAAGAAGAATTAAAATGTACATTGCATATTCTGCTAGATTTCTTATAACATGGATTATTTTTCTTTATATATAGTAATAATAAATGCGACAGGCAACAAAAAGAATCAGTCAAGGTTATATTACTAAATCTGGACAATGACATACTGGCCAACAGATTAGAAGAGGGCAATTTACATACCAATATCAAGGAAAGAAGACTTAACAGATTGTGAAAACTGTTTTACAATAGCCTTAATTTCACATGCTGGCAAAATAATCTGTAGGATCATCCACTGCAGATTAGAGCCTTAGAAGAAAATTGATATGCTGAATTTCAAGCTGGTTTTAGAAAAAGCTGAGGATCAAGAGACATAGATGATGCATACTGGAAAACCAACAAATGCCAGAAATAACTCAATATGCACATTTTGACACTGGAAAGTTATTTAATCACATTGACCATGTCAAGCTGTGGAATGTGCTTAGGAAAATGGGAATCACCAAAACATCTATCATCATGCAAAACCCTTTAGACAGGGCAGTAAGCCATAGCCTGGACAGAACCTAGTAAAACAGACAACTCCAGAAACAAAGCTGTACTATTCCCTTATTTAGTCAAGCTACTGTACATGAATATTTATTTAGGGAGCTGGTTTAGAAGAAGATAAGCATGATTTTAAAACTGGAGGAAGAAAGATCAATAATCTGCAGTACTCTGATCCTGACACTGTGATAACTGAAAATGCCATCTGAAAACTCTAGAATTAAAATGAAGCATGGTGGGGCAAAAAGGAATTACAATTAAATGTAAAGGAGACCAAACTAATGACAATAAGTATAACAATGAGCCTTAAAACTGACACTGAAAATATTTAAGTGGTGGATGCCTTCTGTCTTCCAGGATTAACTAAGCTAATAAAGTAACCAGCACTCAAGAAAAATATTCCCTCCTCTTCTGTTTTACAGTTCGATTCTCAGACCAATCCCTGCATTTTTCTAGGTCAAGTTTTTCAGAAATGGTTTGCCATTGCCTCCATCCTAGGGCTGAGAGAGAGTGATTGGCTTAAGATCACCTAGTTGGCTTTGTGCCTAAGGTAGGACTATTGTAGAACTCATGGCCTCATAGTTTCTAGCCTTAACTACAAAACCAAA
The DNA here is from genome assembly GCF_900518735.1 of Pseudonaja textilis. The sequence continues at coordinate 1,121,878 of NW_020769336.1, forward strand.
CTGGCTTCCAATAGTAACAATTCAAGCCTTGGAAAAAATATCACGATGCTGTGACTATGTCTATACCTACAAGATCAGAACTGTGCAGACAACAGTTTTCCCTGTGACACTTTATAGAAGCAAAAGTTGGATGCAGCAATGATTTCATTGTTGGGAGACCTGAAGCGGGGTTGCAGACAGATCATCCTGAGAAAGTCTACTTAAAAGAATCAATACTAACCCCATGGCACATAACTAAGCAGTAGCAGTGAAGAGAGACATTGTAGTTCTCCAGATGTGGCCAAACTATAATTCTCAGCAACTTTCATTACTGACTGTCCTGGTCAGAATTACTGGGAGTTGTTTCTTCAGCATTATGTGCACAGCTGTGAGTTTCCCACTCCTGAAATATAGATTGCATCAAAATTAAATTGTAACACTAGTTAAATTGCAGTATGCCTCATAACTTTCACAGGAACTCCTGCTCGAGCACAGTGTCGAAGCAATTCTGTCACAGAATTCACCCAGCAAGTTTATGATATGAACCAATACAGTATAGACTTAGAGGTGTTGACTTGCCTGAAGCCACCTTATGCGCTTCAGCTATGAATGGAGATAATCTGATTAAAACTGAACTGAACTGGATACAATTACAGTAAAAAGAAAAAGGAGACAAAGGGACTGATTGGAACAAGATAATTTAAAGAAGTGTCTGACAGAGATCATCCCACAGTCTGAGAAAGTCTGAAGAATTGGCTCTAGTTTTTGTCTGGTCTTTTTGCCAAATTGCTCTGGAAAGGTCTAGCAATCAATATCAATCACCTGAAGAGCAGAACAATTACACACAAATCGCGTGAGAGAGAAAGGTGGGGGGGAAGAAAGGCAAATACCACACATTAGGAAAGATAAGAATCCTCTTAGCTGATCATTAATTTCTAAGAACAATTTGGCTTGATAATTTTATCTCAGTTCACCAGCTTATTGTGATTTCCAGACTGGCTCCTATTCTCTATGTGAAGGTGAGTCCAAAGTGCTTCTCTCTCATGTAATTAAGATGCCCAGAGATTAATGAGGAGCTGCTCGTTTCCTCCCAGCCTCCCTGTTGTGGTCTGGAAAGTTTTTTTGCTCTGAAAAAGTGCCTTGAGGGATTGATGTACAATCAGTGCCAGACTGGTCCAACTGCATTTCGAGAAGAGAGGAAAGATTTTCATAAGGCAAGAAGGGACCTGCAGGGTATTTCCCACACTGTGCAAACAAATGTTAATATATCATCTAGAAGACAGCACCCCCAAAGCAAAAAAAAAAAGGCACTGCCACAAGTCACTGAGCCAACTTGTTTTGGAGGAAAAGAATTAGTTAAGGTTCCACAAACAGGAAAAATCAGTTGCAACTAATTGTTAGTTTGGGCTTTGTCAAAGAAATAGGGAAGACAGAAACATGCATAAATATAAAGGCAAAATGGTAAAAATTATGCTTCTATCAAGTAGCCTAGTGCAGGAATGTTTGGTTATAAAACTGATACCTAGTTTTTACATTATGTTAAGATAGATAGAGGAAATCCTAACCCAGACCAGAACTGGTATGCATAGGTGGAAGCTTATAACCCAAGCTTATTTTTATGTAATTTGGTTGGAGAGAGATTTGTAAGACTGAATTGTAGATATTTGCAGAATTGGATGGTTTTGTTAGATTGATCATTGATAACAAATGTTGTGGTATTGTGATGTAAGCTCTGCTTCTTATATACACGCGTGCAACTTCCTGATGCATGGACAAAAGTGGTGGAGTTTGTATTGCAATGTAATGATACTAATTCTGTCATTGAGCCATGGTGGTGCAGTGGTTAGAATGCAGTACTGCAGGGCTAACTCACTCCTCACTTCAGGAGTTTGATTCTGAGCAGCTCAAGGTTGACTCAGCCTTCCATCCTTCTGAGATCAGTAAAATGAGGACCCAGATTGTTGGGGGCAATATATTGCCTCTGTAAGCTGCTTAGAGAGAGTATAAAACACTGTAAAGTGGTATATAAGTCTAAGTGCTATTGCTATTCTCTACTCCAAGCCATGATTAACACAGAGAAAGAGTAGGAGGGAAAAGAGCCATAATCCTTTGCATGCTGGCTTTGTATGTCTCCACTGAAAATATTTTTTCAATCAAGATCTCATTGAACCAGTGGACCCACATATTAGGAAAAACTCTACTTACTTTATTCTGCTAATTACATGATAAGAGGGAAAAACACTGACAAAGAGAAAAGATCTGGCAAATGAATCTGCTTCTTGCTTACTGGTCCTGCCTCTTGACTTCAGTGTTAAAAAGCAAAGTTAAACTTCTTTCTGATGTGGAGGTCCAGCTTTCGATTCACAAGTCTTTTAAAGACACATTCAGTCTACTGATAATAAAATATCCAGTCTTTTCAGACAACAACTTAATAGACTAGAGTGTTGCATTCATTCAGCAAGTTGTTACAGTTTTGCCTGAATGACTTGTTGGATTAGACCACTGGTTTCCTTGTAGGAAGGATCAATTTTGTCTTAGAATATCTTCTCCTTTTGTAATCCTTGAACACCTTTATCAGAAATAATCTAAAACAAGTGCTGAGTTAGATGTTGGAGGACTGTAGATTTTAAAAGTTTAGGATTAAACTTTTTTTGTTGATAAAGTTGTTATCACCAAACAACTTTTCTGATTATTGCATGAAACTATGACATTTTTAGCAGGCAATGTATTTTTATACTGAATCTGCTTGATGATTCAAAAATAACAGTGTAATCTTAGTTCACTTAGTTTATAAAGTGACTACCTTCCCATCTGTCTTCTGAAACAAGTCTTTTTATTCATCTAACTCATCTATTGCATCTCAATGTCTCTGAATTTATGAGGTCAGATCTGAGTTTACTGTGATGACCAAGGGTGGGATACAAAATTAACACAGTCATGAAAACAGGTGAAGCCTCTTTTATTCCTTCACTTTGCTTCAAAGCTCCAAATAACCTTGACTGGAGACAAAAAATTTCCCCACAAGCAGTTATGAAAAGGAGGAAATGCCATTTAAACTAAAAATGCCTATAAATTATAAGAGTAAAACAACACAAACCACACTGAAGCAATTAAGGGAACCAGGCAAGATAAGGGCGTGATATCAGAACACATACTGGGAAGGACGCCAAACTCAGAAAGGAACAACAGACTAGAATTATTTCCACGCTTTGTTTCCAGCACTGGCCCGTATGCATGTCCATCCTTTTAACCAGTTCTCATAGCTGCAGCCCATGAAGAGGATCAAGGCCCTTTCCTCCCCCGTAGACCATGCCATTCACATATCTCCCTTATCCTCTCTTCCCTGCGTGCCCTAGGAGAGGGGATGGGCCTGGGTCTTCCTCTGACTGCCCAACTGGCCTTTGCCCTTCCCCAGCCTCCTCCACAACCTCCGGACCCAAACTTCCTCCCTGCTGGCTGTTCTACCTCTCCCTAGGAATCGGTCTCCAACAAGGCCATCAAATTTACATTAATTCCTCATCCATTACCAGGGTGGAGGATTATATGTAAAAAAACAAGCTCTGCATTGGAAAAGAGATGCAAAATATTCCAATTATGTTTCCATCATATGGAACTATTTTGTTTTACCAAATTGGTTTTTTTTTTAAAGAAGATCTATAATCTCACCCACCTCTTGTTTTATTAACAAGTAACAGAAAACAATGTAGAATAATATATTGCTAAGGGTCAGGGTGCTGAACAGGTGTCCAGGCAATTGGTCATTTTGAATCCAGAGACAACAAGCACATCATAAATAAAGAAATTTTAACCTTTATTATTAATACAAACAAACAGATTTAAAATCATAATAAGCAAGATGATACCCAAATCTCTTACATGCTATTAGGAGCTCCTTAATAACGGACAGCAGAGATACCTCAAGGGTAGCCAATTTTTTTGGTGCTAGATTCAGTGCAGAAGCTCTCAATTTAAAGATCAATATTAGGCCTTGCTCTATGGTCACAAGAGTGAAAGGCATAATCTTGAAGAGAGAGTACATGATATGAAAGTGTGAGACTTTCACAGATGAGAAATTATCTTTATTGCTATGTGAAGATATCTCCCACCCTCAATTTATTCAGCAAGCAAGAGTAAAAAACAAGCAGTTTAGTTCAGAATGATTTCTAAACTTTTCTTAATATAAGGAAAAAAATCAAAATTTGTCACTAAACTCCTCAAAGTACAATGGTCTTCTGCATTGCCACTACAATAGATATAATCTTGAATAATTAAATTATCTAGAAACCTAGAAGTGGATGGCAGGCAAGCTTCCTTTTTTGTGTGCCTATTAATATGTTTAAGCAAGGTGAACTAAAATGACTCCCTCAGTTATTGTGATATTGGCATTTTTGTCACTTTCTTTATTAAAGTAATTTTCCATCATATGGAACTATTAATTTCCTTTCCTGGATTTCAGTGTCTTATTACTACCTGTCTGGCTACAACCAATAAGAAAAACTATTAAGTCTTTATAGTTCAAAGTGTCATTTGGTCTATCAAGAATTATTTGGATCAATTAGACTTATTATAATGGCCTGAAGCATGCTTTATCTTGTTTTCATAAAAATGTCAGTTTAAAAAGACTGAACAATTTTACAAGATGAAAAATTGGATATCGTATATTTCTATATAAATCTATCTATCTATCTATCTATCTATCTATCTATCTATCTATCTATCTATCTAT
>NW_020769336.1:1140157-1196821 GCF_900518735.1 Pseudonaja textilis
TTTCCTTTCCTTTCCTTTCCTTTCCTTTCCTTTCCTTTCCTTTCCTTCCCTTCCCTTCCTTTCCCTTCCCTTCCCTTCCCTTCCCTTCCCTTCCTGTATTTTCATTTGCTGTATATTAATTTACAGTAGATAACATAATTTGGTAGCATTTAAAATGGATCAAACTAATACATGCATACAGCTTTGATGTTAGAATTGCCGTCTTCATCATTATTACTTCAGTATAATAAAGCAGTCCCAAGAATCACAAGTCAGCATGAATTTGTACGGGGCAGACAAATGATGTCCTAAAGTTGGCATAAAGAAATACAAGACCTGGATGTGTTCCTGTGCCTCCTAGTTGCCAAATCTGACAGGATTATTTCTGCCGGAGTATTGCTGCTTTGGAGTTTGTTTCATGCTAGGAAAATTAATAATTGTGCAATGTGTTGAAATCCCATAATTTACAAGCCCAAACTTGTTAAATAATAGAGACAACAGTGGGCAGTAGAAGAAGTGTTCAATTTTTCACAAATGTTACGTTGTAAAGCTCTCCTAGGCATTTTATGTTCAAAATATTTGCAACATGTCCAAGGTGATAGCAAATTTCCCTGCTTGAAGTAAAGAATTTGCTTTCAAACAGGATTAAATTCAATAAATTGGCAACAAATGTGTCGTTTTCCTGCACTGCCTATAGCACTGAGAAGTCATCATAACTTTAAATCCCAGGACTGCAATTTTTGGTCTTTGTAGTGGGAGATCAAAAACAGCCTTCTAGAGTGGGTGCAAAGGGGAAGATATTGGAGGATGAAATGGAACCAAAACTAGACAGCTGCACGTCTCTCTCACTTTCTCCCCTGAACTCTCTCTTGCTTTCTACTTTTGACTATTAAGCAAAAGAGGAAGAGAAGATTGTGGTCTTGATTTGCAGAAGTTTTCAAAATAGCCATTCTTCAGAGAGAAATCCCCTTGTGGGATCAGAGAAGGGTTTGCTTTTCTTCCAGCTCTTTCCTCTCCTCTTTTTTGTGCATTAGAAAGTTTATATAGATGGATAGTATGAATGAGAAGAATTACTTGGATATACTTGGTGGTAGATAATTGCTTTCTGCTCAATTAGCCTACTCTCATTGATGTTATCCATATTTTCTTCTCCTAACCTGATTAGATAATGCCTCTAGAACTACTGTGTTTCTCCAACAGTACGGCCTTCCCCAATAGGAAGACCCAGCATGTTTTCTAGGCATAAGGTTAAATTAAGCCCCCCCCCAAATTAGGCCTAGTTAAAAACATGCAAAATGGGGGGGAGGGAGGGGGGAACTTGTCGTTAGGAGTGCCCCGCAGGCAGCCATGCCTCGCCACCAGCCACTCCTAACGGCCGATCATGGTGGAGCTCGGAGAGCTCTCCACTCCCACCAAGTACCTTTGCTGCTGGGGGCTCTTGTGCAGGAAAGATGGGGCCGCACCAAGAGGTGGATGCTTCCGCTTTCCCATATGCGCAAAGGGCACTGGCTCCCCCCTCCCCTGCCACAGCCCCAGCACGGGCGTGGGAGCTGACTTTAAAATGGACTCCATCCACGTCCCCTTAGGCAGCCAGAGCAGGGCTCGGCAGAGATGCCTCCAGCAGGACTGCAGAAGAGTGAGCTGCCCAGTCTGCTGCTGGCATGCCAACCTTTGACCAACGCTTCGCTCTGGGCATAAGCAGGCACAGTGTCAACCCAGCCCAGCCCACATGTCCTGCTCCTTTCGGGGACTGCAAGCTCACTTGCCCCGCTCAGCCTGGCTTCCAGTGCTACCGCCAGCCACTCTTAACTTACACAGCAGTGGCGCCTCCTCCTGCTGTCCATGCCTTGCAGGCTGAAGGCGCAGCCCAGTGGCACCCAAGCCAGGGCTGCACGCTTTTGCCCCTGCACTCTGCAGAGCTGGAATCCACCGCCTGCCACGCAAACCCCAATAAGCAGACTCGCCTGCTCTCAGGGGAAGAGAAGCTGTGATCTGCCAGCTTCTCCCCCCCCCCCCCGCAAGCATGGGCAAGACTGCTCATTGGGTTCGTGCAGCAGGCAGCAGATCCCAGCTTTGCTGGGCCCCGGGGTGACAGCAAGCAGCCCCCACTTGGGCTGTGCTTTCAGCCTTCTGAGTGCCTGCAGGCACCATTGTGTATACTTCGGCGGCGGCTCTGTAAGCAGAGAGTCTGTATCCTGTACATCTCTGGGAGCACCTGAAGCTTGACGGGGCTGCCTGGGCCCTTGGTGGTCCCATGCCCTGTTGCGAGCTTGGATTCCATGGGTTGGAAAACAACACCCGGACTTCCAAAGAGAACTTGTCAAGGGAAGAGGTCGTGGCAGGTTGGTCGTGGCCACCGCACCTGAATGGTGCAACTACATTCTTTTGAAATGGTCTGGCTGAGAGACTTGGAAAAATCCCAGGAGGTTAGGGAGGGTAGAACAAAATTGGTGCATGAGACTGGTCAGCTGGTGTTCGCACTGGGGGAAGAGGAGCTGGTGGAGCACCAGCTACGGCGGGAGTGAGTGCCAGAAAGGCAGCCCGCTTGCCTTTGTCTCTCGTGCAGTGGCAGGAACCCGAGCATTGCTGGGGCCGGGGGCTCTAAGCGACCCAGCAGTCAGCAGGGCAGGTTAAGAAAGCAGCCTCCTGAGTAACGGTTCCAAGTGCTGCAGCTTGCTCTGAGCTCGAGCATGTCCACATGGCATGCCGAATTTGGTGCTTAATGGAGCTCTGCAGGTTTGCCAATGCACTGGACCAAGAACTACCCACACAAGCTGAGCTGGCATGATGTACAGGATGGAAAGTGGTTGGGTGCATGGGTGTCGTGGAAACACGGCCATTCACTGATAAGGGTGTAAATACACAAGCACACACACTACCACCAGGCTGCGCATGGGAGGAAAATTAAGACATCCTCGAAAAGACGGCCTAGCCGTTTTTTCGGGGCTCAAAAAAAAAAAAAAAGACCCGGCTTTATTTTATGAGAAACACGGTATCATCTCTTCAATGTGGAGAGGGCCTCAATCACTTCATGCAATATGATAAAATGATTGTTTTGAACTGATGATGCTTGCTCCTGCTACCTGTTTGCCATGGTGGAGAATATATGTAGCTCAATGTTCAGTTGTTAGGTTCTTAGTATTCTCTGAGCTTTTCTCATAGCTATTTACTTACCAAGCTATGTAAATTTATCAGTCCATTATTATTTATATATGGATTATCCACTAGAAATCTAGTTGATGTTCATGGGATATGTTTCCTCAGTTTTCTTCCTGCTTGTCCTACATACAGTAGAGTAGGGGTGCCAAACTTGCATTGTCATGGCAGCCTTACATGACATATCGGGACTTTCCCTCCCTTTGCTAAACTGGGTGGGCTGGGAGTTTGACAGCCCTGCAGTAGAGGTTTTCAAGTTATTGTGTTATATATTATGGATAACTCCTGGTTTGTCTTTGGTTATTCGGTCTATCAATTGGCATTATAAAAGGAACCTAGTTTAGGATTGATATCTATGTGATCTAGACTTGTAATAGAAAAGACATCTTCCTGGTGATCCTAAGTGGTCATTTAGAGTCTTTTGACCTGTCCACACTATGTAACTATATATAAATATAATTTAAGGACACCAAATATTGAAACTATTCATCATACATGTTAAAGCTTCAAAGTAACTATAGTCCTATCTGCTTAGGAAAAGAATTATCCACACAGGAACCTACTTGAAATATAGATAATGAGGCCAAATAGTTACTGGAGCCTACCACTGATGTCATATATGTTACTAATAATCTAGCTAGATAATATCAATTTCTAGTGACTGAGTAGAAGCAGTGAAAGATTTACTTTTCCCAAATCCCCTTTAGCTGTATAGTTGACTGATTAATTCCAATCAGCATTGGATCAGAGTCTCAGAATCTAGATGGTTTAGAATAACAATCCAAAACAATTTTATTTAGCACTTGGTCTTCTCTGACACTTTGATTATAACATTACAAAAGCATTTTTGAAGCTATAGGAATTGTTAAGCTCTTAGCTTTATTATATACATTTTTCTAAGGCCTACATTATTTGGCAGTGTCACTTTCAATTTTGCAATGAGTAAAATAATACTGTTGAAAGGGAAAGAAATTGAATCCCAGCTTGATTGCCTAATCTGATGAGTGCAAAGCACTTATTTCAGCCTCCATCAAATAAAGAACTAAGAGGCCAATCTTATGCATGTTCATTCAAAAGTAACTAAGTGTAGTGCTTCTTACTGGGCACTGAACTAGGCAGGTAACAGGAAAAGACCATAATTTCCTCAAAGGGTGTCTAACTGAATTGGAAAAAAATATTTTTTAGGAATAGGATGCAATCCCACAGGGCCTGGGAAAATAATATTCCATGATACTGCTGAAAGAGATAGAATACTAAGTAGCAGACCAAGTACCTGATTGTTTAAACAAATCACCATTAAAGGAGCAGAGCCAAAGAGGAGCCACTGGGACAGATTGAGCAAGACTTAGAGATGCTTTGTTTGAGCAAAAGGCTAACTTGGAGATATCAAATCTTCTAGAGCGAACCTTTCTTGCTTACTTAACTAATTTGCCTTGCCTTTCAGGTGTGCTATATATGGGCATGTGCCTTTAAAACAGTTTTGACACCTATCAACTGCCTAGACAAGTCCATGCAGGGATTTTTGGCAATATTTTTGGAAGTGGTTGGCCATTGCCTTTTGAGAGCAATTGGCTCAAAGTTATCCAGCCTAAGGTATCCTGCTTTCTAGTTTAGTAACTACTATGGCAACCTGGTTTTGTCTTCCCATGTCATTTGCTTAATGTTACTGCAGAAGTAAATTGTTCGTGAATGATCATCAATCATAGGTGAATATAGCATTTGCTTGAATAAACTGTATAAAAGCCTGCAACTGGCTTGTAATAAAATTATCTTCTTTGTGTCTCTCCTGGAAATTTTAATCTAGCAAGTAGACTCAAGGTCAGTGGATTTTATTATTGAGTGGATCTCCTGGTCTTAGCAGATATTCTTTAGCTGTAACTGGCACACTTTCAGAAAAACTCTTCAGCTGGTACAAATTGAATAGTCTGACCTAATGCATAATAATAACAACAATAATAACAACAGGCTCTTTATTAACCCAGGGCCTCTTGCTGAACAAGGAAAATGTAGAGGGGCATGGTCTGACAATCGGACACATTTCATCATAATGGGACAACAAAGGATCTGAGCTTCTGACCCAGCAGAGGAGATGAATAACTATTAGTTGAGTCCTTGAAGTGGTTGCATATATAATGGATACCTTTATAAGGACTTAGCTGCACAGAGGTTCTCACTTGTGCAGTAAGAAGAAGATGAAGTATGATGGTAAAAATTAAAATTAATACTTAAAAAAACAATAACCCCATTTCTTACATTTATGTTATGGAAAATTACTTTTAGAACACTCAAAGCAAGCATGACATGCTTGAAACTTGTTTGGTATAGAGTGAAATTGGCCTTTCAGGATATTTCCTGAAATTTCACCTTTTATGAACAGTTAATATGTCTGGAATTCAATGGTTTCTTCTATATACAGTTCCACTACTGCTATAATGGAAATCAGGACTCTTGTTTCTAAATGTGGCAAACTTTGATGCAGGTTAAGTTCCTTTCCCATATGATACTCTAATGGATGATAGTAGAGGTAAAGCACTTATTAGAGTTGGTAAATTTCTCTGACATATTTTGTTATATAAAACATGGAGTTGGATTGACCGGATTGATAGTCCAGCCTATGTGCAATACATACTTTGATTTTTAGAAGATAGATTTTTGTTCAATGTTTTAAAGAAATAAAGCCTGCTGGAACACATGCAGGATATTTAAATGCAGCAAAATTTTTAAGATAGTAATGAACCCACACAATAAAAATGAGAATAGTAAACTAATAATGTTCAATCAAATTTAAAACCAAACCAAATTAAGAATGTATCCTATTGTCAATCAAAACTGATTGTTCTATTCAAAGAGGAGAATATATTTATGTTTTTTATTTGGGTATCACTTCTGGATTTTGTGTTTGTGATGAAAAAATGAAACTTTGACTTGGATTTTGCTGATTAGATAGATTTGTTGTTATAGAAATGGCTAGTTATCTACTAATGTGTAAAAGTAAAAAGTTGAGGTTGTGATGTTGTCTTGTACTGAGATGAAAAGAGTTGGATGTCAATGCCTTTTTCTTTTTCCCCTGGTAGCTGATATTTTCTCCCCCCTTTTCTTTTTTCTTTTTTCTTTCTTTAATTTCCTATTTTTCTTTTTCTTTGTATTTTATATATTGATAAAACTATAAAAGTTATAAACAAAAAGAATGTATCCTACTGCCATGGCTCCTGTAGAGTGGGGAAAACATGTTGTGGCTTTTGAAGAAAAAACATGGTAGTAGGTTAAAAAAAGAATATCAAAAGAGGATGTTTGTGCTAGTTTTTGGTTTTAAGGTTTTTGCTTACCAGGCTAAAGACTCTGGCCTCTTGTCTGACATTAGATTCCAGGTGGTGATTGTATTAAACCCCTGCATTTATTTAAGAGTGGAGTATGTGGTTGCCTGGTTGAAAAAGCTAAAACACATATTGTTCAGCGCAATGTTATAAAATATGAAAATTTTAAAGCTTGATTAGAAATGATTAACTCCTAAAACCTGAAAAAGTATCTGTATTGAGGCTAATCAGATAAAAGCTAAATTTACTTAGTTTGAGTGAATCAATTGAAACAAAATAAAGATCCACCTATTGATCTTGAACTGCATTTCTGAATGGCACATAACTGCAGAGAAACAAATAATTTGACTATCTGTTTACAATCTGTATTTAAAAAAGGTCATGGAGGCTAATGAGATTTATCCCATGCAACTAAGAGATCTTTGCGAAAGACAATCCTGTTTAATACCTGAGCGCAAGAAGCACTAATCAGAGATCGTTCAGTCTCTAAAATTGGGATTGGAAAAGGCTAAATCTTTGTGGGTAGAGCTTCTATTTTGAAAATAATGGTCCCATTTGGGATGAAGCAGATTTTTTTGGTCCTTATTGATGGAAGTAGTAGGTGCCTGCTCAAAGAAGATTGTCTAGCTATGTTTGAGTAGTGGCATTCTGTTCCGAGATCATTTGTCAGTACAAAGAGGATATTTCTACCAAAATGAACTGCTTTTCCTCTCTGTCTTTCCTGTTTGTTAAAAAAACATGTTTTACATTTTACATCAGTAATACCAAAGACCAGTGACAGAATCTGTGATAGAATTGTAGGTAAGAGTCAAATCAAGGTCTGCATTCTTCCTCTCTTGTCCTAATTATCCTTGAGGATTCATGGACTGAAAACCACGTTCTATATAAATTCCTATATTCTGGACAAGATATTTGTGTCAAGTCCATTACATTTCACTATGCTTAATATCTGGGATAAAGAGATTATGGCTTCATTTTAATGTTTGAACATGTAGCACAATGGACTATTTAGGACCAATAAAAATAATGAATGCTTCATAATTTTCTTTTCCTTTTATTTAAGATTTAATTGATGACATATTATTGCAGAGTTTACTATTGTCTTCTTCACTTCCCTCATTCTTCAGATGTCAGCACATACACACCCTCTTGTATTCCCTATCTCCAGCCATTTCTATGCTTATAGTTCCCTATTTATAATTTTCTGTTTTTCCTCATGAGATCCCTTGACTTCCTGCAGTTTTTCCAATACCTTGCACACTTATATTTTGCATATGAAAATATGTTGCACTCCATAAAAAATATTCAAAGCCTGGCTGTAAACTGTGCAAATGTGATCTTGCATGAGCTGGAAGAAAGGAGCAAGGAGATGACTGAAATCCAAGGCAAAGAAGATGGTAATTCCACTCTGAAGACTCTGAATACTATACTATGAATACTATGCTAGGAAATAGTTTTCCCCCTAAGGTTTCTAGTGGTAAATAACAATTTAACATTGTAGCTGAAAATTGCCATGATCTAGAAGGGACCCCCTCCAAAGACATTGCTTATTTGTTCAAAAATCTTAAAAGATCACCCTGGCAGCCTGCTTCAAACAGGGTGAGTGGTGGGACTCCCCACAGGTTCATATGCTGTATTTTACCTGACCAAGGACTATAGAGGGGATGTTCTGCCTTATCCCAAGACTACGAAGCTTATCTAAAGGCACACGAAGACACGGAAGCAAGAAAAGAGATGGCAATGGAAGCTTCTCCATGTGCATTAATTCTGAGGCTGGGATTGCCAATTCTGAGGCTGGGATTCTGAGGCTGGGATTGCCAATCTGAGAAATTCACATCTTAACTATTGCTCTGCCTAGTACAATCCCCATATACTTCTACAATATTTTGTATGCATGGCACAGGAAATGTTTAACAGTGGCACAAATTGATATGTTGCCCATCCAAATGAGAACAGAATAGAATTCAATTCTTTATTGGCCAGGTTTGATTGGACACACAAGGAATTTGTCTTGGTGCAAATGCTTTCAGTACAAATAAAAGAAAACATACTGTATATTCATCAACAATCAAGAATTATCAGGTACAACACAATAACTGTCAAAGGGTTCAATAAGCAATCAAATCATACTAGGAAACAGTCAATATAAATCATAAGGATACAAGCGACAAAGTTAGTCATACAGTCACAAGTGGGAGGAGAATGGATGATAAGGAGTGATGAGAAGATTAAGAAGTAACAGTAGTGTAGACTTTGTAAATAGTTGGACAGTGTTGAGGGAGTTATTTGTTTAGCAGAGTGATGGCGTTTGGGAAAAAACTGTCCTTGTGCCTAGTTGTTATGATGTGCAGTGCTCTATAGCATCGTTTTGATGGTAGGAGTTGACAGTTTATGTTCAGAATGTGTGTGTATGTGTATGTGTATCCTTGTATTTATACACCATACCTGCTTAATGTTTGGATTCTGAAATCAAATTTGTCTTACTCGTTCTGCTTCACTGTCCAATTTAATGGGAGATGGAGCTAATGGGAAATGGAGCTAATGCCTCCCTCCACTTGTTTGCAGGATTGAGTGATTAGGGCCATGGCTACTTAGCAATTAATCCATCAGTACCTTCAAGTCAGTGTCAAAGTAGCCATTGCTGGCAATGGTTTTTTCAAGCAGTCTGATTTTCATGTAAAGTAAACTATTTTCTGGCTATTTGCCTGGTGCATATTTCCAGATTTTATGAACTGTTGCAAAGATAATAAAGACAAAGAAAGGAAAATGGTAATTCACCTTCCTCTGAATTAATACAACCAAACAGAGTTTGTGTTCCTTCTCCAGAAAATTTCTCTAACCTAACTGTTAAGTTCGGATAATGAGAGGCTGAACCAGGGCATGGGTGCAACAATACTTTATTAGGATAATAAAGGACTGAACGTGCTTGCCAAGCCTGGAACTGGCTCGCAGCGATCAGCGACTGGTCGGACCCCGCAGCCTGCTTTTATAGCTGGCTGCTGGGGAGAACCAGCCAATGAGAGGGAGGGCAACCACCCCCGCAGCGCGGACGGACCTGGGTGGGAACTTCTTTAAGTTCCAGGGACATAACACCCCTTCCCCCCAGATGCGAACACGCATAGTCCTTAAGGTACGCGGGAGGCTTATGCTGGCGCCCAGAACGGCGCAACTCTGGTGAGTTGTCTGGTAGTTCAGAGTCTGCAGAGGAAGGTCAGACCGGTGGGGTGTCACGAACGCGTTCCTCGGTCAGTGCTGGTTCGGGACTCGTAGGGCTGGTCACTGGGGATGTGCTCCCGTTGACTGGTTCGGACTGGTCAGCCGTCTGATGGTCCCGGTTCGTGTTCGGGCTCCCCGGCTCGGCTGCAGGTGTAAACAGGTCACCGGAATTGGTGCTGATGTGGGGTTGATGCTGTAGCCTCGCACTGGTCTGCAACCCTGAGTCACTGCTAACGATAGTGCCTTGGCGCTTCCGCAGCTGGTCCAGGTGCCTTTTCCAGATTCGACCATCCTCCAGTCTGACTCGATACGACCTGGGTCCGGTGATGGCCACGATCTCGCCCAGGATCCACAGAGGGTCTCCAGCGAAGTTCCTCGTGAACACGGTTTCCTGTAAGACAAAATGCCTAACCCCCGATGTGGAAGCGAGGGGAGAGTCAGGGCAGTAATGTGGGTGAAGCCTGTCCAATACAGTCCGCAGGCGTCTACCCATCAGGAGTTCAGCCGGGGACTTATTAGTGACTGTGCACGGGGTTGAGTGCTGGCTCAGCAAGAAACGGGAGAGTCTGTGGTGCCAGTCTTCCTTGCTGAACCTAGCTAGAGCTTCTTTAGTGGTCCTAACGGCTCTTTCTGCCAATCCGTTACTGGCAGGATGAAAGGGAGCCGTGAAGATGTGGCGGATGCCCAGATTGGCAGCAAAGCGACTGAACTCGGCTGATGCGAACTGGGGGCCATTGTCGGAAACAATAGAGTCTGGTAGCCCGTGTGTTACGAACAGGCGAGTCAATACCTTGGTAACCGCTAGCGTGGTGGTTGTGGATAGTTGTGCCACGTCAATCCATTTAGAGTAAGAGTCCACGACCACCAGGAACATTTTGCCGTGCATCAGGCCCGCTAGGTCGATGTGAATCCTGGACCAAGGTGCGCTGGCGCTTTCCCACTTAGTGGGGGTGGCAATTGGAGGAGATGGACGGGATTCCTGGCAGGGATGGCAGGAGCTTACCCATCTGATGATGTCATCGTCGAGGCCAGGCCACCATACGTAGCTGCATGCTAATGCCTTCATCCTGACGATGCCAGGGTGGCCCTCATGCAACGCCTCCAAAACTCGGGTACGTAGTGAGGTCGGGATGACCACTCGTGTGCCCCACAGCAAACAGCCCTGCAAACTGGATAACTCCTGTAGGCGGGTCTTAAAAGGCGTGAATTTGGTTTCAACATCACTGCCCGGCCACCCCCTCCTCACCCAGTCCAGTACCTGGGCGATCATTTTGTCTGCCTTGGATTTGGCGGCAATGTCAAGGGCAGTGATGGGGAGGTCCAGTTGGGTGACCTCAAAGATAGCATGGACCGGGGCAGGATCCTCAGCTGGAGCAGGCAGGGGGCAGCGGCTGAGGGCGTCTGCGTGGGACAATGTTTTACCTGGACGGTGTATGAGTCTATACGAGTATGCTGCTAGGAAAAGAGTCCACCTCGTCATTCTAGGAGATAGGACTTGAGGGGTCTGTTTGTCACCTGCTAGTAGACCTAGGAGAGGCTTATGATCCGTGACCAGCTCGAAAAAGTGGCCAAAAAGAAATTCATGAAATTTCTTCACTGCTGCGACAGCTGCTAAAGCTTCCTTATCGATTTGGCTATAATTGCGCTCTGTTGCAGAGAGCGTCCTGGAAAAAAACGCGATGGGAGCCTCGGAGCCATTGGGGAGCCTGTGGCTTAACACTGCCCCAATTCCAAAAGGGGATGCGTCCGCTGCTAGTACTAATGGAAGGTTGGGGTCAAACTGAATAAGGACCGCCTCTGACGTGAGTAGTGATTTGACTGCGCGAAAAGCGGAGTCTTCCTTGTGTCCCCAATGCCAAGACAATTTTTTATCCAAAAGTCTGTGCAGGGGTTCCGCCACAGATGCTTTATGGGGCAAGAAAGATGCGTAAAAATTCAATAGCCCCAAGAAGGCCTGCAGTTCCACTTTGGAGGTTGGAGTGGGTGCCTCGTGAATTGCCTTAACCTTGGACTCCAGGGGGTGAATGCCTGAGGCGTCAATTTTATAACCCAGAAAGTCCACCTGTCTAGTGGCAATGGCACATTTTTCTTTTTTTAATTTGAGGCCATGCTGTCTGAACCTCTCTAACACTTCTCGAACTCTCTGGAAGAGTTGGGGTCTGTCCCTGGCCGAGACTAAGATGTCGTCGAAGTAGGGTACTACACCAGGGAGGCCCTGCAAAATCCGCTCCATGAGGGATTGAAAAATGCCTGGGGCAACACTTACGCCAAATTGGAGACGCTTGCACCGGAAAGCACCCCTGTGGGTGACAATGGTCTGGAGTTCCGCTGTTTGGTTGTCAACAGGGAACTGTTGATACGCTTGAGACATGTCCAATTTGGCAAAAATGCTGCCAGGTTCAAAAGTGTGTAATAAGTGCTGAATGACGGGCACTGGGTAAGCGCTAACTTGTAAAAACTTATTAATTGTGGTTTTGTAGTCCGAGCAAATTCTCAGGCTACCATCTTTTTTGAGGGGTGTGACAATGGGCGTCTCCCATTTGGCGAAATCTGTTGGCTCAATGACCTCTTGTTTTAATAATTTATCCAGTTCCGCATCTAATTTAGGCCGAATAGCGAATGGAACTCTACGAGGTTTCAACCGGATTGGGACTGCTTGGGGGTCGACTGAGAATGAGATAGGGGTACCGTTATAACACCCCAGCTCATTGCTGAATACATCTGAGTAGTCAGCGAATAGGGAGTCAGTGTCAGAGGTTGAGACCGCATGGACTCCTGTTAACCCTAGGCCGAGGTGGGGGAACCAATCAAGTCCCAAAAGTGTAGGAAGGTTGCCGCTAACTACCACTAGAGGTAGGTGGCCTTTGAAAGTTTTAAAATTAACAAGAAACTTGCCTCTGCCAATTACAGGAATGATCTTCCCCTGGTAGTCCTTCAGGCTAAGCTGGCACTTCTGGAGCCGGTTTCTGGATAGACTGGGCTGTAGTTTCTTGAGGGTGCTCCAAAAGATAATTGAGAGTGCTGACCCCGTGTCAACCTCCATGCGGCAAGGTTTACCTCCTAATAAAACGGAGAGAGAGATTTTACTAATGGTATGGCAAGCGTGCTTAGCATGGTGGCGGGTGCGACAGTTCAATACTTGCCTTTGGGGTCCGGCATGTGAAAAGGAAGGGACCCTTTGTGCCGAGTTGTGAGTGGCTTGACAGACTCTGGCGATGTGCCCCTTTTTGTGACAATTGTTGCAGGTGGCTCCCTTGAATTTGCAGGTGGTCCTCAGGTGAGATCCACCACAGGATAGGCACAGGGTGATGTGCTTGGATGGACTGATGCTTTCTCACTTGGCTCCTACCTGCGGTTGTCTGGTGTGGGCTAGGCGGTGGATGTCGGCCGCATCACTGGGGTCCTCCTCGATGACCACCTCTTCAGAGTGGACGGAAACTGCAATTTGTTTGGAGACAGGACCTTGGATCTCGGTGGCTGAGTGTGCTGCCAGCTTCGCTGCCAGGGCTTCCTCGACGGCTTGAGCGAGGTTGAGGTCCTTCCTGATGAGTAGGCGCCTTTGAAGGTGAAGATCCTTGACCCCACAGACTAGCTGATCGAGGAGCATGTCATCCAGGTAGGTCCCAAACCCACAATGGAGTGCTGCAGTCCTGAGGGCAGCCATGTACTGGTTGATAGTTTCTTTGTCTGATTGTTTCCTCATACGGAAGGTGAACCGCCTGGCAATCTGTGAGGGTCTAGGAGAATAGTGGTTAGTAAGGATTTCTAACAGTTCTGTCCAGGGGACATTTTTTAACTCACGTGGAGCCACGAGTGCTGTGGCAGTATCAAAGACGATGGCTCCGCAGTAGATCAGGAAATATGATTTTTTTCGGTGCTCCCCTGCATCAGCCAGCCCAATGGCGTCGATGTAATGGTTAAAGCGATTCTTGTATGACTCCCACTTCTCCTCATCCGGCTTGAACGATGGGAAAACTGGGTTGGAGTTCATGATGAGAATCTCGTTGGATAATCTGTTGAGAAAATCTCTCTGGGGCAGCAGCAGGAAGGTTTTTTGTGCCTATGGCAGGCAAGTGATTTCAGCTCTGGGGAGGTTTCCACAACTCTCTCCCTCTCTCTGGATTAACACGAGGTAGGCTGCAACGGCCGTTGGCAGCGTTTTGAAATTCGTGCCTGCGTGGGCGTCAGTGACTTCGCAATACAGCACCGCGCTGTACTCTTGGGCGGAAATTCAAATGACAGCCGTTTGAATTTCGCGCCTAAGGAAACGAGCGGCTGCAGCTCGCAGCGCTACACTTTCACTGTAGCTGGCTAACTAGCGGCTACAGATGCTTCTCACTCTCACTGTTTGCTGACCGCTCTCTCTGGCTGCGGATCAGCGTTCGCTCTCGTTGCCTGCTGACCGCTCTCTCTGGCTGCGGATCAGCGTTCGCTCTCGTTGCCTGCTGATCGTTCTCTCTGGCTGTGGATCAGCGGCTAGTGATTCAGCGGTTGCATTTTGCCTCTGGTAGCCATCCCACCTTCGTCGCCAGTGTTAGGTTCGGATAATGAGAGGCTGAACCAGGGCATGGGTGCAACAATACTTTATTAGGATAATAAAGGACTGAACGTGCTTGCCAAGCCTGGAACTGGCTCGCAGCGATCAGCGACTGGTCGGACCCCGCAGCCTGCTTTTATAGCTGGCTGCTGGGGAGAACCAGCCAATGAGAGGGAGGGCAACCACCCCCGCAGCGCGGACGGACCTGGGTGGGAACTTCTTTAAGTTCCAGGGACATAACACTAACCCTTTCCTTAAAATAATGCTGTGGACAACAATCCTTCTAAGACTTCTAATTGCCTCTCTAGATATTTGATTTACTGCCCCATTGGTTCTGAGTTCCAAAGTCCTTCTGAGCAGGGAACAATGAAGTTTGTGATAGTTTAGGCAAAAGGCAAAGACTGACCTTGAGCTGATTTTGTTAATTTGGAAGATGGGGTAGCTTATCAGCATCCCACCATTTCTGGCAATCTAGGTGCATGTGCAGGAGCTGGAATTAGTGCAGATTCTCAGTTTAAACAGGACTCCTAACCAAGATCACAGGCACCAAAGTTTGGCTTCTGTGTCTCTTGGCTAGTTTGCACTTGGCAGGAGAATTTGGGGCAATTTCTGTTCCTTTGGATGCTGCACCAACAAGTCATTCAATCACTTTCTAATCATCCTAGAATCGCGATGGTGAACCTATGGCACATATGCTAGAGGTGGCATGCAAAACCATCTTGGTGGGCACGTGCCTGTCACCAGCGGCTCTTCTGGTTTCTGGCACCAGCTGGTCTTTGCAGGTGCTGAAGCACTTGAAAACAGCCTGAAAATTGCCCCCAAAACAGGCTGCTTTTGAGGCTTTTTCAGGCCATTTTGGGGGGCCCGGAAAGAGCCAAAATGGCCCCAAAACAGACATGTGTGCACCGGCCGGTGGTCTTTGCTTTTTCTGGTGCTCTGGCACATGCATATACAAGGGCATGGACGCAGGTCCTGGGTTGGGCACTCGGTGCTGAAAAGGTTCATCATCACTGTCCTAGAACATAGAATAAGAGGGTTGGAAAATAGCTTGGGGTATTTTAGTCCAACTTCCTGCCTATGGCAGAAAATCCTATATCCTAATACATCCTATAGCCTGTATTCTAATGTCCTGTATCCTAATCAAGAAGAATTGGATTGCAGTGTCATAGACTGCTGAAATGTTGAAATTTTCTTGCTCAATTATATTGTTCGTCTGAAAAACAATTGCCTTGTGAGGATTACTAAAGAATGGCAGAGAAATATGATGATAATATATTAATATTCTGATGTTATGACTGTGTTGATAGAAGTCTTCCATGTGCAGGATTTTGGGCCTTCAGAACAAATGACTTTGAAGCAAGTTTGTGCTTATGCAATGGATTAAACCAAACCCTCTAAAATAACAATAAAACACTCACCAGTACAGAAAGTCCTCGACTCACAACAGTTCCTTTAGTGACTGTTCAAAGTTACAATGGCACTGAAAAAAGTGACTTATGGCCGTTTTTCATGCTTACGACCTTGCAGCATCCCCACAGTCACAGGATCAAAATTCAGATGCTTGGCCACTGGTTCATATTGATGAATGGCTGCAGTTTCCCAAGATTATGTCATCATCTGTTGTGACTGTCTGACAAGCAAAGTCAATGGGGAAGCCAGTTTCACTGAGCAGCCATGTTACCAACCCAGGAGTCTGCAACCTGCAGCTCTGGAGCCACATGTGACTCTTTCAGCCCTGTGCTGCAGCTCCCTGTTGGCTGATCCCACCACTGGCTGGCCCTGCCACTCCCCTCCCTGTCATTCCTTGCCTGGCCTGAGAAGGTAAGGGGGATGTCGGGGGATGGAGACTTGCTCCATATTCCAGAGCAGGAGGTGACTGGGTGGGAGTGAGTGATGTCGAGTTGGCCACGCCCACCCCAGTTGTTAAATTATTGGTTCCCAGGGTTTTCTTTTCTGTGGGAAACAGGTCTCAATGTCTCTTTGAGTGTTTAAGGTTGCAGACGCTTGTATTAACCAAACAAATGCAACGATTCACTTAACAATTGTGGCAAGAAAGATTGTAAAATGGGTCAAACTCACTTAAAAAATAAATTTTTAGCAACATAAATTTTGGCCTCAATTCTGCTAATTACTCAAGGACTACCTATATTATAGCAGGAAAATGAAAATGTTTGTTTGTGTATCTCTCTCTCTCTCTCTCTCTCTCTCTCTCTCTCTCTCTCTCTCTCTTTATGGGGCATAGTTTGTGATGTTCTACAATGCAGAGGCATTCTGTATGTCCCAATGGACAAGGAGCTTCTTTAGTGTGAATTACTATCCACTAAGCATGCAGATTAATCCAAATCTTACCAACTTCCTCTATGAGACATTGCTAAAGCCTGCAGTTGGATTTCTCTGGGCACAACTTCAAAGCCATGGATTAGCACACTCTGTTTACATGGACATGAATAATCTGTTTACATGGACATGAATAATCTGCTTCAAAGTCACCGAGAACCGCCATCACTTCCTTTTTTAAGGTGCTATTTACTTAGGTATTTTTAGTTCCCAATAAATACATGGGACTGAATACATTATTTCCCCTTTGGAGAAAAGCAGAGTATCCTTCCATTCTTCAGTGTTGTGGAGTAGAATTTTGAGGTATTTAAATGCAAGCCAGCACAAAAGGCAATGCCTGTTTAATTCATGCGGTTATTGCCACTGAAATAGGGAAGAAAACTGCATTTCCACTTTTCCCATGAGACAGTGTTGCAGTTTGCTTTGTTGAAGGCTGCTAAACAAAAGCCAACAAAGCACGATGGAGATTTTTGATACTGTTATGTGATAGAGAAGGAGGTAAGCAGAAAGAGACATGGCAGTATGAAAATGAATAGAGGTACTGACTTGCCCAGCAATATAAGATCAAATACAATTCATATTATCAATATTTTGTCAACTGAATCCTAGTTTTCTTCGGTATCTCCTCTCTCCTGGAAACAGATGAGAAGAAAAATAATGATCTTTTTCTTTCTTTTTGTTACAGTCTCCCCCCCCTCCGCATTTTTTTCTTTCTTGTGTTTTGCTTTTTTCTTTCTTAATTTGTTGTCTTTTGAGATGGCAAATAGTTATTTCTGCAGTTTCCAGATGAAATTAAATGTATGAGGAAATGTAACTGAAGAGAGAAGATCAGTTTTGTTAGAATGAGGGTGTTGCAACTGAAGTTGATGTGCAATGGGAAAAGATATTGCATCATCACATAGCTGGATCCCCAGATAAGCACACAATGGTACAAGGAAGGTTTCCAGCCTTATGCATATAGACTCCAAAATCTGTTAACTTCTTGATTAAACAGGATATTAGCATCATTGAGAATTCTGAGATCTGCAGTTCTGAAACATCTCCAGATTTGATATAGTCCTTTTCACATCGTGAAAACACTATGTGGTTTAGTTCTGAATACATACGAAGAATGATTCTGAATGCATATATTTCTTGTCGGACTAGATAGGGAAACAGCACTCTAGCTAGCCAACTAGTGAGATGAATAGTCTTGTCTGAGGAAGAAAATTTCTAAGACCATAAGTATACTGCAGTGTGCCATGTATATTTAGGCATCTCTTCCTTACCATGTTCATGCCAGAATGGAAACTCACATATTGTGACATCATAATATTAGTTTTATCCTTCTGTACTAGCATCATGATCATACTTATTCATCTTTGCCCTGTAAATTGCATGTGTAATTTCTGTTGTTCTTAAGTAAGTTCTTTATGAAGTGCCCTAAAAGTCTGAGGAAAGAAATTAATATACTTCTGGGTTTGCCAAATATCTGATAAAAATGATGATCCTTGCCAATTAAACTAAACAGACCCTGGCAAATCTACCAGATTAATTGATAGATCTTTCTAGACTATCTTAATACTGCTCAATGCACTCTGTTTTGGCTGAAACCTTTGGGCTACTCAGATGGTAAAGTACATATTTACCATTGTTGCATCAACACAACATATGAAGTTCATACTCAGATTTGCTCTTAGACCAAATGCAAATTATTTTAGATTATACCTATTTTCCATTTGAAGGTAGAATAAAAGATACATCTTTTGCAATGCCTTGCCTATCGCAGCAAAACATTCCTTCAGGTTCAGTAATCTCTCTTATAAATATTTTTGATCTGATAAAAGTCTCTCATCACAAAAATGACTTTTTTCTTTTATCAGAAATCTTTAGCTGAATATAAATAAATTCTTGGGCAGTTTTTATTAATTTCAACAGCACTTTAAGAGGGCAAAAATGGCTTCTGGTTTGAGCTTCTTCAGTGACAGACTGAAACCTCATCTCTGCAAGGCTTCGATCCATGTTTGCTGCTGGAGCACCCCGAGCCAGCGGGCTTCGGGGCTAAGCCACCCCGTAGAGGTGGTGAAGAGTGGGGAGACTGTCTGCAGGGTTGAGGAGAGCTGCATCTCTCCTCCCCAGCTGGCCATTACTCCCTTTCCCGAAGGCGGTTGCAGCGGTCAGAAATGACTACCACAAAGAAGAACTTGACCAGAAAAGAATGTGCAGGAGGAAGATAAGAGGAGAAAGTTTTGGTTGACCGGGTCAAACAGCAAAAGCAACAAATAAGGTACTCTGGAATTGAAACTATTAAAAAACAATAACATTGTTCCCTAGGAAGATTTTTAAGCTGCGAAGGAGAGAGAAAAGGGAAAATATTTGGTTTTTTTCCCCCTTTTCCTATACTGACAGCTAAGAGACTAAAGTAAGAAATTGGAAAAAAAAATCCACTTTGACATCAATAGGCATTTAATGCTGAAAATAAAAAGTCAAAGGGATAATAAAAATTTCTAGATAATTAAAAGCTTTTGAAAACAGGAAAGGAGAGAAAAAGAATAAAAGGGCAGGATCTGGAAAGGAAGAGACTGCCTGGAATTAAAAAAGAACTTACAGCAAAATCTCAACAAGACTTCCAAAAGATACATTCTAACTGAAATATTGCAACAAAAACGCCAGGAAGAGAAAGTTGAAAAAGAAATAAGAAGATATAACTCAGGACTATCTGGATTACTTGATGATTTCTGGATTCTTGATTATTGTTTTGAATGACTAAAATCAATTGGGTGGTTGTTTAAAACTGTTTAAAATGTCTCCACTTTTAGAAGAACTGAAAATGGAACTTAAAAAGTACAAAGAAGATGCACAAGAAGGGAGAGGTTCTTTTGGCTTTGTATTTCAGTTTTTAGAAATGGAGATTTCGAATTATGAAAAACAACAAGAAATGCCTGCAGAACAAGAAGATTGCGACAAAGAAGAAGCCGTCTTCAATGAACAAGGAATCTTAGATGGGGGGAAAAAAGGAAAGAGGGGGGAAGAGAATGGAAAGTTTAAGATTGGGAAAAACAACTCCAAAACAAAAAATAGAGTGAAAAATAAGTATAAAATCAGAAAGCAACAGAAGAGGGAAATGCAGAAGAGAGAATTAGAAGTAGAGAGAAGGGGAGGGAGAAGATGAGAGGGAAGAAAGAAAGGAAAAGAAGTCATAAAGGACAGAAACAAAATACAGAGAAACAGGGCATATTTAGAGATAATGGGTGAAAACTTAATGGAAAAAGGGATTCTGCAAAGGTACATAAGATAGTATGGTTATATTAGAAACAGAAATAATTTTAGAAAATATGAAACAATGTATGATTAAAATGTTTAATAAAATGGCTATCGTAATTCAGTGGAATGCTTGTCAATAAATAAATGTAATAAAAGGTATAGTTAATGATTTATAAAACATGTGAAGAGAAATAAGGGAAAAATTACTTATGGAGATTATATATGTTTTTAAGGAAGTATGATATTTAATTGAAAAGAAGTGTTAAAGATGTTAAGATTTTAATGATTATTAATGATAGAACTGAACTGGAATGGAATGAGGGTTTATAATTGCATATATTTACAATCTTTTTTTTTAAAGAATATAGTGTGTATTATAAGAATGTACTAAGCAGAATTCGATTGGAAGTTATGTATTATGTATTATATTGAAGGTCATAACCTTAAGGTATATATTGAAGTTTAAATAAGAGTTGAATGGATGTAATTAAAACATATAAATGTGTCATACTCCAATTAATAACTACAGGAGAAAACTTGTTTAATGAGAAAAGATAATATGAAATTGAAACAGAACAGACAAAAGTATAAATATAATGATTTGAATTGATATGAGATAATCAAATTAAAACTGAGAAAATCAGAAGAGGAAAAAAAACTATATAGAAAATGTAAAATAGTATAAATATGGAATAGAATACAAAAAGGAGCATGAAATTGAGTTTTGTGCCTGTATAAAGAAGTTCAACCCAGGACCATGGTATTTTCAAAAAAGATGTTTTACTTGTATTTTGTATGTGTGAAAACCCAAATAAAACTTTATTTTTTAAAAAAGGGGCAAAAATGCTTTATTATCATTTAGTACTTTGCTTTCTCTCTCTTTTTATGAAAAATGTATTTTTGATCCTCATTCTCCAAACAAATATAAATGTTTGACATGGGGAGGAACACAATGGTGAGATGTGATATTTTGGGGTGAAGTTCCAGAATGAAGGGAAAAGAATTCCAGTAACAGACTAAATTTGACAATAAATTTATTTATTGTCACAGCATGCCACAGATGCTGTGACCAATTTGAATGCTGACCTCTGCAAAGATAGTGTCTTGTAAGAAATCACACATTACTGAAATAATTTCCAGCATGTTTCATTCTTTATTTTTCGCTTACATAAATTTTCCACAGAGACAAACCCTGCAAAGTGTGATTTTTCCACTTTATAGTTTGAAATACCACGGATTGTATTCTTCCACCTTATGTTTTTACAAAATCATTCTGATGAATGTGCACACTTGCATAATAAATCCATCCCATTCCATTCCATTCCACTCTCCCGCCTCTCATATCTAGGGCTAGTGTCTCATTCTCCAAACAAGGGTTTGATCAGTTCTGGAGAACTGGTAGTGGAAATTTTGAGTAGTTTGGAGAACTGGCAAATAACACCTCTGACTGGCTCCACCTCCATATATTCTCTGCCTTCTGAGTTCCAGCTGATTGTCTGGGTCTTCTTTTGTTGCCCTGCATAGGAGAACGGAGCTGGAAAGCAGGTTAGTGGGGTGGGGTGGGGAGGGAATGGGGATTTTACAGTATTTTTTCTCTACCATGCCAACCAAACCATGCCTGTTGAGGTAATTCCCCGTTAGGAGAATGAGCACATACAGGGAGACGTATTTGAGAGTAGTGTTGGAATAATACACACAGAGCACCCAGGTACACTGTACAGTAAATGTAGGTTTTTACTTTCAGAAAGGTTTAAGCAAAGTCCAAACAAGCAATCCAAAGTCATTCACAGGTTAAATAGTTTTCATCCAGGAATAATCCAATAACAAAGTCCAGTGTCAAAAACAGTTCAATATCAGACTTACATCAAATCCAGAAATATCAGTCAATGAGGAAAAATGGAGGAATGGCAATATTCTCCAACAGAAGGAAACAGAGACTTACTCACACTCTCTTCTGAGACTCAGACTAAAACAACCCAGGTTTCTGGCTCCATCTTATGGCTGTTTGAGAAACCACACCCAACTACAGTTTTGCATTTTCTTAAAGATACAGTTTTAAAATGTCTATCCTGGTTTATATATTTCTAACCCAAATACCTGTTAGGTGACTTATATTCCTAACAATGCCCACCAAGCCACACCACACCCACCAAGCCATGCCCACAAAACCGGTAGTAAAATTTTTTGAATCCCATCACTGGCAAGCATCTGCCTTCATTGTCATTTTGCAGAAAGTCATCATTGCCATTGCTAGCAGGCTATCAATAGTAGGTATCTTTAAGGCTCTGTTATGACTGGGTGTGTCCCACCCAACCTATTAAGTCCAGGGTAATAAAGCAGCAGTTACCATACCTTTAGAATTTGCTGCCACTATCCTCTTTTTTGCTGATCAATTATTAGGATTATGTGAACTAGGCTGTAAGACAGAAAATATCTTTCTGCTAAGTAAGAAATTCAGCGGCATCTTAAACTAAGTATCTGCACATAATCAATCTAGAGAGGCCTTGGTCTTCTGAGATATATGATCACCTGTGATGATGTGTCCCCCAAACTTCTCCAGATGTCAGTTTGGAGGAGGATGAACTAGTCCCTGACATGTCAGGACGAGAGTGATTTGGCTGAAGCACAGCTGTAGTAGGATAGCCCTGAAGCTTCAGGTGGGAAAGCATGCAGCTGCAGCTGGTTAGCAATGATGAAGAGGAACTACCTTCTGCACCTGATCTGAGAATACATAGGGCAGAGGAAAAAGCAAGAGCAGTGAAGGTCATCCTGATTACTCATGAGGAGGCAACCTTGTCCCTCTTGATGGGCTGCACCAAAAGCTGGCTATTTAGACAGCAGACAGATAGTGGTGATGCTGGGAACAACATGTTCATCTCTTAGCTATGTGTTTCCTAGTTGTTATGATTCTTGCCTTGGTTTGGATTGACATCATCATGCCTTGACTTTGGATTGTGCTTCATGAATCCTCTTGTGTTGTGGATTTAATTTTGCCTGGTGGTTTTGTCTTGTTTGGGAAACTTTCAAGTACCTTGTGGACTCTTGGGGCATTGCTCTGAGGACTAGCATCGATCTGCTTTTGGCTGGACTTAATTGAGATAGTTCTGGGTTTTTGGTGAAGAGAACTCTTGGGGAATATTAATCAACCTACTAAACCATTGTGAGTGGGACAGCATATCATCCTACCACCACTACCACCAAAAGTAGCTGTTTATTAGGAACACATGATAGCAAGAAAATAAACATAGATATTAGACTGCAGGAAAAGAATTAAATTTCAAAAGAGGAATAACCTAAGATGGTAATTAGGCTTCAAAGAAAAAATGTTTGAAGGAAATTGCATGGTTACTTCTCGGGATATTCAAAATAAAGCCAAACCTTCTATTCATTGCACCAAGAAGCCTGGGTGCATAACTGGTTGGAGATTTCTGGGAGTTAAAGTCCACAAGTCTTAAAGTTATCAAGTGTGGGGACTCCTGCCTTACAACTTGGCGGGGAGGGGGGACTTAATTTTTGTGTGTTGCTCATGTGCTTCCACAGATGTTTGAAAGAACCATCCCTCCCCCTGAATTGTTTTCCTTGAAGTGATGCACTTTCATTCTGACCTATCCTGATATTTATTGTGTCTGTACACATCCTTCTTTTATACCATTCCATTCACATTCTAAGGAAGGACAATGGCCTGGTTTCTGTTATCGGTTACCATTCCAAGGTTTCAGCACAAATCCTCTTTTCAAAGTGCAGTTCTACTACAGCTTTGCTTTAAACATAAATTGGTTATTTCTAAATAATGAAGGCAATAAATGAAGTATAAATTAATCAAACTTTTCACATTCTATACAGGTGCCCAGTGCAGCTTCTGACTCTGGGAACAGTCTATTATTTAAAATTTCCTACAATATCCTAATATAGTTTGGGATACTGTGGGAAATCAAAATGTTGGTTAGTATAGAAATGATCTCATTTTGCTGAGTTACTAATATGAACCCAGTTCTGTATGTGATTTTAGTAGCATGTGAGCATGAACTCTGGCAAAAGAAATGCAAAGAAACTGAGGAAACAGCAAGAAAATCTTGCCAAAACTGTGAAGACAGATAATAAAAGACTATAAATAAAAGAATTCAAAGCAGAAAGCCAGCCAGTGAAGTTCTTGTTCCCTTAGATGAAGAAGGAGTCAATGGTGTCCTTAAAGGTTAAGGAACTTAACATTGTTGTTCTTTCTGTCCACACAAGAGACAAATTAGGGGTGATCCTAGAACCTGAGTGTATAGAATAAGAAAAATCACATTGACAGAAATAAATCAGCTCCATTACCAAGGTGACTAAGTGAAAAACATAGTTCAAGCCCAAACCAAGCAGAACAATATGAAACAGCTCAGGAGGTTACCTCCCTAATCCATAGGACTATTAGTTGGGGGAAGGGAAGTAAAGTGTGATCAGACTTGTAAGATTCTCTGCAAGAGAACTAATCTTAATTACAGTAATTTTAGATTTCCTGTGGAATTGATTCATTCACCTGGTCTACCCAGTGAGGCTGACAACCATCTTGCAAGTCTCTTGCTCTCTTCTAAAAGAGACTGAAGATCTTGCTTTTGGTACAAGTGATGGCCTCTGATCTTCAGGGCATATCACTGTTTGCCAAAGCATTTCATCGTAATGTTGTTTTAACATTCCTGTTCTCAGGAAGAGAATTATATGAACTGAGTCATATAGTTATGACAAGAGAAGAAGTGCTAGATCTTATTGACAAACTGAACCTCAACTAATCACCAGCCTTGATAGCATCCACTCAAGGGTTAGCAAGGAGCTGAAAGCTGAGATTGTGGACCTTCCAACTAAAATATACAGTTGTCTCTATGCTTGATCCCTGCAGTTGCAGACTTTAAGGTGGATAGCACAACTTTAAATTTTAAGAAGGACTCATGGGGAGGCCTGACAGTTAAACATCTGTTCAGAGAAGATGGTAGAAACTGCAATTAAAGATAAAATTACTCAAGATTT
This sequence comes from Pseudonaja textilis, assembly GCF_900518735.1. The sequence continues at coordinate 1,164,941 of NW_020769336.1, forward strand.
GAAGACACAGACCTTGCACAAGAATATCCAACAAAAGGAAGGTCCTGTCTAATCTTCTGCAGTTTTGGGTGTTAAACATGCAAGCCAGCAGACATAATCTGCTTAGATTTCAAAAAGCCTTTCATAAAATCCCTCATCAAAGACTTCTTGGTAAACTAAATAGCCACATAATATAAAGACAGGTCCTTTGGTGGATAAGCAAGTGGCTAGAAAACAAAAAGTAGGAGTAAATGGACATTTCACGATGGAGGCATGTCCTCAGATTCTGTCCTAGGATCAGTGCTTTTTAAATATTTACAAATGATCTAGAATTGGGTGGGAATAGTAGAATAGGCATGTTTACTAGTACAATAAATTTTTCAGAATGGTAAAAATGACAAGATACTACAAAAAGTTCCAAAGAGATCAGGGTAGAGGCTGTCCAAATGGCAGATTTCATTCAATGTAAGCAAGTGTAAATTGGTACCAAAAATCCTAACTTCTCATACCAATTAAGAGCTAGTGACTAAAAAAAGATCTTGAAATAATGTCTGTAGTGATTCTCAGTCATCCAGGTCATGGTTATCCCAAAGGTATTTTTCCAGGAGGCAACTTTAAAAAGAAAAAAACAAGAAAGTCCAGTTGCCTCCTGAAAAAGCCCCTTTGGGATCTTGAAAAATCGGTAAACAGTTCAATGAAGGTGTGGACACAGCATGAATCTGCTATAAAAAAAGATAGTGGATGTGGCAGTGCCTGGAGACAGCAGAATAGAAGAGGAAGAACTGGAGAAGATAACAAAATACAAAGACCTACAAATAGAAATAGAACCACTATGGCAAAAGCAAGCAAGGGTGGTACCAATAGTAATAGGCGCCTAATAATACTAATGCAGTCCCAAAACAACTGAGCACCACTTGAACACCATAGGCACTGACAAATTTTCCATCAGACAATTGCAGAAGGCAGCTTTACTTGGAACAGCTTCCATCCTGTGGCGATATCTGTAACACCATCAAACACCCAGATCTGCCTATCCCAGGTCCTTGGTAAGGACTCAATGGGTAGACAAAAATGCCACACCCAGCCTGAACATCTGGCTGACTGTGAGAATACTACTACTACTACTACTACTACTACTACTACTACTAATAATAATAATAATAATAATAATCGATGACTTGGGGTCATCGGCAGATTTTTCTATTCTGGCTTTGATTGCATTCATTCTGATGGCTTGTTCTTGGGCTGCAAGAATCAGGCTTTCTGTCTCTTTCTTCAGTGTTCCGTTGGTCAGCCATAACCAGGCCTTTTCCTTATCTACTTTTCCTTGGATCTTTTCAAGGAATTGTCCGCACAAAGAAGCGGATGAACCCATTGATCACATACTGAGCTGTTGTAAGACAATCGCGAAGACTGACTACAAACAACATCACAACACAGTTGCTCAGATGGTCCACTGGAATTTGTGTCATAACTACCAACTGCCTGTAGCAAAGAACTGGCGGGATCATAAGCCTGAAAAAGTGGTCGAAAATGAGCATGCAAAACTACTGTAGGACTTCCGAATACAGACTGAATCAACAAGAAACAACTTGAAAAAATCACCAGATATCAGAAGTTGAAAATTGAACTGCAGAGACTCTGGCATAAACCAGTGCAGGTGGTTTCAGTAGTACTCGGCACACTGGGTGCTGTGCCTAAAGACCTAGGCAAGGACTTAAAAACAATTGGCACTGACAAAATCACCATTGCTCAGCTGCAGAAGGACACCTCACTGGGATCTGCTTGCATAATCCGTTGATACATCACACAGTCCTAAATGCTTGGGAAGTGTTCGTCTAGTGATTTGTGATACAAAAACCAGCATAGTTATCTCATTTGCTGTGTACACAGTTTTTTTTTTGTATAATAATAACAAAAATAGTATTGAAAATAGAGGTGCCAATATCACAATACCCTTATACAAATCAACAGTGCAATTGCATCTGAAATATTGCATGCAGTTCTGCTTGCTGAACTTAGAAAAGGATATAGTGGAGTTAGAGAAAGTTCAGAGGAAGTCAACTAAAATGATTCAGAGAGGCTAGAGAAGCTTTCATATGGGGAAATATTTAATATTTGGGTCTTATTAACCTAGATTAGCCTAGTCTATCAGAGCACTGTTTCTGTTCTTAAGTTTCTATTATTTTATGTTCTTCCAGCATCAAATAGCATGGAGATGCTAAATCTGTTGCAAAATTTATAGAGGTGCATTGGTTGTGTTAAAAAGAATTTTTTTGCCCTGTATATGCAAATATTAATCAGCATTTAAATAGTAATAAGAATAACATTAATAACAATAACAAAACAACAATAACAATATAAAGTGAAAAATAATCCATTCCCAAAGTATCATTTAAAACAAGAATGAATTATATAGCTATGCAGAGACAATCTATGTCCTCTACAGACATAGCAAAGTCTTGAGTAGAAATACATTTAATATCCATATTTAACAATATTTGCAAAGAGGGATAATCTACTTGAGATTTCATTTAAACAGCATGCTATGTTCTTCTTAGACATTTAAAACCTCAGGAAATTTGACACTGCCCTTGGCTTGAAGTGTTAATGGTAATTAATGATTTTCCCATTTGCTATATCCAGATAGAGAGACAGAAATCCATCTTTTGAAGTGATTGGGTAGAAGGGTAATCACTTTAGTGACCTAAATGGCTTAGATTAAAAGATGGGCCAGCAATCAGTGAACCACAACTGGTCCACTGAGAGGTCTTCTCTGCTGCCATTCTCCATGTTCTTGGATTTAAAGCTAAAATAATATAATGTCCACAGCAATAAAAATTTATAGCAGAAAGCTTAGTGGGCTTGAATGATGCAATTTCTCTTCACTTTCTTCATAAGTGGCCATTTAGGAAAATAAGTTGCTGAATAAATCATTTATGAACTTGCTAATAACTCATTTATTAACTTATTAGAGATAGATGCTGTTAGTTATACCTGAGCTTGGTTGAAATTACTGGAACTTTATTTGTTATGACTAATATGTTCCATTTATTTTTTAGGATATACTCATCTTAACTTTCTAACTAGACTAAGGCTTGAAGCAGGTAAACAGGTAAATATTTAATTTTGGGTTATTTTTTATTACCCTTCAAGGAATTCATATTGTAGGACAGTGTGAGAAATGAAATATATTGGAGTAAATAAATCCTTTGCATTCACGTCATAGGCTCATGAAGTAGTCTTTTGGGCTGAATTAATGTAACTACAATTTACAATAAAAGTATTTGAATGTCCAGAAGTTTAATGTGCCTTCCAATGGTTGTCTTCAGAAATCTTTCTCTCTCTCTCCTTTCTCTCCCTCCCTCCCTCCCTCTTTCTGTCTCTCTCTTGCCTTCCTGGGTGATGTGCACATTTATGCATACATACATACATACTGTACATACATATTTAATGGTGGCATTTCAGGGCAAGGAGAACTAGAATGCTACATGCTTATCCCTCAAATCTTAACACTGCATGCAAAACAACTAGCAATCCAATTTAAATGCATGGTGGACATTCCATAGTGTGCAATTTTCTTTGGCAACCCTTCCACAGTATGCAGTCTCTTTGGCAACCCTTCCAAATTGAGCCCTAGTCATATTGTATGTTATTCATAATTCAGTGATTACAATATGAACCAAAATCTTTCATACTACTCAGACCTCTAGGGTCTTTCCACAAATGAAATTCTTTCTTCAGGTGAAAGAAATAATGTGTGTGTGTGTGTGTGTGTGTGTGTGTGTGTATGGTATGGTATGTGTGAATCAGCCTTTGACTGTAAAGGAAGTGCAAGGAAGCATTTATGTAAAGTTCCCTTTCCATAACTATATTTACAATAAATATATTTACATAAATATATTTCTCTTTACAATAATATATCGCTCCTAATGCACCCTGGCATTGCAGTTTGGGATGGATACCTTTTAAACAAAGTCTTTACTCCCTCTCACTTTTCCTACTCTTTTGTTTGTCTGCTTGTCTGCTTGTCTGTATCTATCATGTATCTATCATCTATAGTATTTTTGCCTCTCCCTGGAGCACAGTTAAACTGGTTACTGTAAGTGGTGTTTGCTGTCAACATATATAAACATCGCCATTTTGAGTCATCTTGTCTCATCTTGGAAAAGCTTTTTCATAGAGATTTGCAAGGATTGCCAGAATAGAAATGTTACAGCTATCTTCCTTTTAATGGTCACACCGACTACTTTCTTTTCAGGGCAGAGGGAATTATGATCACTAGCTGAATTGAAGATGTGTTCCATTTGGTAGCAAGAGTTTTTCCTTGTTTACTAAAGCTGTTAGATTAATTGAGAGATAGACAACATAGCATTCAGAAATAAAGCCACTTTGCTGTAGTGGCAAAAGTCCTGTCCTGGAAACCAGGACCACACTGTGAGTTCTAGTCCCACTTTAGGCATGACGGCCAACTGTGTCACTGTGAGCCAGTAACAGTGCCAGGGTGAAATTCAAAATTTTTCTCTTCTGGCTCTGTGGGCGTGGCTATGGCCGTGGCCTGGTATACTTGGTATAATAGTAATAGCAACCAGGGGTGACTTTTTACCGATTCAAATCATCCCTATCACCTCTTCTGAGTTGGGCCAAGGTTGTTGAATTTCACCCCTGTGCTACACTCTCTCAGCCCAACTCACCTAAAATGACCTTGCTGTAGAAAAACAGGAGGATGGAGTATTAGGTATGTTTGTTACCTTGAGTTACTTAAAAAGTAATTGTGATGACCGAGGGCATGACACAAAGGTAACACAGTCAGATAAGCAATAAGAGTCCTTTTATTATTTCCAACTTTGCCTTCCAATGTCCAGGTTACCTTTGGGCTGGAGAAAAACTCTCCCAGGAACAGTCTTTGACTGTAGAAAATTCGGTCCAAAACAAGGTACACACAAACTGTAACTGAAAATCCAAACAAACCAAACTAAAGTAATTAGTTTGGCAGGGCAGGAGCAGGAATTTCAAACTTGAAAGCACATCAAAACTCACACAGTTGGGAAGATGCCAGGAACACAGATAAGCCACAACGATACAAGCTAAAGTCACGTTTGCTCCCAACAGTTTGCTGCATGCAGCTTGTCTTTTTTATACATTGTGTTCCCAGCTGCAGCTAATGAAGGGAATCAGAGACCTTTCCTCCCTGTAAGCCATGCAACCCATGTTGCTCTCTTCTCTGTTCCTCCCTGCATGGCCCAGGATGAAGAGGGGGTGGGCCTGGGTCTTCCTCTGAATTCCCTCTCCCTTGTTCTACCTCTCCCCAGTTCTGCCCAGCCGGACTTTGCCCCTCCCCAGTTTCTTCCACAGCCAACGGAGCCACACTCCTACTCCCTGTCAGCTGTTCAGCTTCCTTCTCCGAGCCAGATTCTGACAGGGGCGTGACAGTAATAAAGGTGGGATAAAATCAAACAAACGCATGTCACAAGGCAGACAATTCTGATTCACATAGTTTATATTATAGCTATAATTAACATTGCATAAAATGTGTAGATGTAATGTGATTATTTCTAATTGATAGATCAATACCAATAAAGGAAAATATTTTTAGCTCAGGGCTGAAATTGTTTGACCAATGGTCATTTTACTCTGTCGAGATTATTTGATCAGTTTTAGGAGCCCTAGTGATGCCCTAGTGGTTAGAATGCAGTATTTGTAGGCCAATTCTGCCCACCATCTGGAGTTCAGTCCTGATGGACTCAAACTTAACGCAGCCTTTCCTCCTTCCAAGATCAGTAAAATGAGGACCCAGATTTTGGGGGACAATATGCTGACATTATAAACTACCCAGAGAGTGCTGTAAAGCACTATGGAGTGGTAAAGAAGTCTAAGTGCTATTACTATTTAAGTATACATTAAAAATAATGATTTATGTGGCAGGTTATTATTTCAAGGAAATTTTGTTTTTTATGGACTTTATGTGCTAATACAAACTGGGATCTCCCATCATGATAGTTCTGCAGGGACCTTAATGCAAGTATCTTCATTAAGAAGTCTAAAAAAGAAATTATAATTAATAACCAATTGTGAAATAATATTTGAAAATAATGGAAAACAAGGCAATCAAGCTGTAAGCAATTGACAAATTAAGCACAAGATTATTTGAGATTAGTATATAAAGCAGTTAAAATGAGAATTAGAAAAAAAATCTAATTTATGAAGAGTTAATACATTCACTTCAGGAGGACAGATTTGAAGAGTGAATTCAAAGACAGGATTTTGAGAAGCAATTCAATTTAATGGGACATACAGAAAGTTTAGGTATACGTGGGGAGAACAGAAAAATAAAATTAAAAATAAAGTTGTAATATTGAGAGAGAAAGAGAGTGAAAAATTGAGCCAAAATCACTCTACTCCTTTGAACCTTAGAGGGCATTTTTAATATTTTTCTTCGGCTATTTAGGAAATTAAAATAAATCAAGATTAGCCTCCTAGACTTGGGAATCATCAATAAGGTACCAAATAGAAAGATGTGGTTTTTCCCTCCTCCTTCCCCTTTTCTGAGCTAAAGGGAGAGAAAGAGGGAAGGAGATCTGTTACTATATAACCTTTACTATATTGTCTTCTGTTGTTGCAATAGTTTGCATTTTATTATTGTTGTTTTATCAATAATAAAATGCAAACTATTGCAACAACAGTAGACAATATAGTAGAGATTATATAGTAGAGGTTATAAAAAACCTACCAATTTTGTGTGATTAAAATAAACAGCAAAAAGAAAAAAAGGGATACAATTCTAAAGAAAAAAATAATATAATCTCCATTTAGTATCAATGTAAAATTAGTTCAATTTAGCTTATTAAATGTGGACCATATGGAAGTATTTTCATTTAGCTTCTCCTTTTTAGGACATAGAAACTTTAAAAATAGGTTCATAGCCTGAATCCATTCCTCAATATCAGGGGAATAACTCTCTTTCCATTTATACAATATTTTCTTCTGTGCTAAGCCTTAGATTGAGTAGAGTCAAACTGCTAATACATAAAATGCAAATTACCTATTTTAAGAATAATGTTTAACCATACATTTATATTTCTATTACATTTATTTACAAAACTATAGTAACCTATGCTGTGTTATGAAGTTAAACAAATCTGTGACTGGACAAGACTAAATCTTATGAATTGAAGAATCCTTAAATATCTTACAATACGAGAACAACAAAAAAGCTATGTCCAAGCCTTTTTAAATGTTCTTTGAGAAATTAGATGGACAACAAATAAAATGTTTTGTTGAGTTAATTTCATTCTTAAATAAAAAGAAGTATGGTGTCACAGTGGTTACAACGCAGTATTGCAGGCTGACTCTACCCCACTGCCAGCAGTTCGATTAAGGTTGACTCAGCCTTCCATCCTTCTGAGATTGGTAACATTATTGGGGGCAATATGCTGACTCTGTAAACCTCTTAGAGAGGGCTGTAAAGCATTGTGAAGCAGTATATATGCATAAGTGTAAATTGCTGTCACTATCTAAGACTATGAGATTTAAACCTGAGTATGGGAGCAGTAGACAGCCTGTCTTCTCTTCTATGTGGTAGATATTTAACAAATGCTAATTTATACCCATTCAAACTTCTCTCTTCAGGGCTGACTGTATCCAATTCTTTCCAGCATAGTTCTTCCATGTTGCTGCTTTCTGAACTTCTTTTTATTTATCTATATCTTTTCCCAGAAGGGGCCCCACACAGAGTCTGAGGAATACAGAATGAAGTAAAATTATTCTCATGACCTAAAAATAAGATAAATTAAAATTGCATTAGCATGGGATGTCAGTGTGCGCTGAACTCTTCTTTGGTTTCTTCATCTCACTGTTGTTAAATGTTCACTTTGTTATCCCTTACTTCCCCAGGGTCCTGTTGTGACTTCTTTCCACTGGTATTTAAAGATACTTAGATCCTAAATGTATTTATTCAGGACACAGTTATTTAAATTCCTTGCTGCAATTCCATTGCATGCCCAGGGACTGTTTCCTTGTTACATCATCAGTACCACTAGGGAAAAGAACAGGAAGGGCTGCTTGGTGTTGATTCCCTGTTGAAGGTAATGCGTGAATAATTCTACCATTTTACAAAGAAAGAGCCTTTGTCATTTGGTTATTGATTTATTTATCAAATTTACAAGACTGCCCAACTTCACAGGTTCTGAATAGCATAAAAGCAATACAAAAATGATATAATGAAGAAGAAAGAAAGAATAACATCCAGACAAGGTAACAAAACATACAAACTAATGTACATATTCCCATGAGAGATCTGCCACCCACTCTAGCTCAAGGCCTGTGGGAAAAGCCACAATTTAAAGATGTTCTTGAACAAAATTCAGGGATGATACAAATATTTGGGTGTCTGTTATTCCAGTGTACAGGCATTGCAACAGAGAAGGCCCACTTCTTAGGTGTCTCACTATATGACACTGTTTGATCGATGTGACCCAGAATATGACCATTGTCTGATCATGCTGGGTGAGTAGAAACCACCTTATACAGTCTGACCCTGTGTCATGAAAGGCATTTTAGAAGGGGTGTCCAACTTGGCAGCATGCTGGTTGGAGAATTCTGGGAGTTGAAGTCCACAAGTCTGAAAGTTGCCAAGGTTGGACACTCCTGGTTTATAGAAAAGAAACTAGTACTATAAATTGTATGCAGAAGTTAACAGGCAACTAGTGCAATTCACAACACATTGATATTACATGGGCGTGGAATGGTATACCCATTACTACCCATGCCACATCATTCTGGACCAGCTTCAACTTCAGCTTCAACATAGACTTCATGGTAGCTCCATTTAGAATGTATTGCAATAGTCTACAAGCCACATGACCAAGGGATGAGTGACCAGTCCAGGAATGGATGCAATTGGTTAATCTATGCAAAGGTATTCCTGGTTGCGTCTGCCACCTCTTGTTTGAGCAGGAGTTGCAAACACAGGAAAATCTTGAGATATGCTCCCATCCTGAACAAAGAAATGCAACCCCAATTCATGATTAAATTTAAGTCTCCCCTTCCATGAAGAAGCATGATTAAAATGATTTCTGCCACTCTGCTACCTCTAAACCCCAGTTTTACCATAATCTTTTTTGTTCTTATTTGATTTTGGGCTTTGAATATACTTTTCTAAGGCTGGAAATATTGAAATGAAAGATCTGTTTATACCACTTTTTCATGATATGGCTGGTACTTTTCTATCAATAACCCTGAATGGGAAAAGAGTGCTAATAATGGAAAAGACAATGAATGAAGGAAAAAAACTCCCACATAAATATTCTGATTCCAATCAGCCATGTCACAGTGTTGTTGCTATTTATTAAGACAGGAAAAATGGTACAGGAGAACTTAGAGTTATTTCCAAAATGGCAGACCATAATCGTCCTTTCAAGCCATGAGTCTTGGAGGCCTACAACCTTTGTGGACAGCAGCAAAATTTACTGAACTTACTGAATCTCAGTCTCTGCTTAGTCTCAGTATCTGCTCTAGCTATTTTTGGGATGGATAAGGATTTGGGATGAATGTTCCCAAAACTACAGAATTGTAAAACTGCAGAATTATACTGTCTGGGTTAGAAAGTTGTGTCCTAATTCAGCTTTTAAAATAGATTCTTAGAAAAAGCCCTCTCCAAGTTGTCTGCTTCTTGTTAAGAATTTTCACTAATGGGTTTTGTACATAACTTTCTCTTCTGTTGTTCTCCACCATTTTAATATGAACTTTCCTGGCATAATTATTTCTTAAAGTAAATTTAATTGATCTAAGATTTCAAGAAACAGTTTCCCTGCTGAAAAATCTTTTAAAAATCTTTAAAAATATGTGTAAGTGCCCCAGTGGTGGGATTCAATTTTTTTTACTTGACCAGTTCTGTGGGCATGGCTTGGTGGGCGTGGCAGGGGAAGGATACTGTGAGAGGTGGTATTTGCTGGTTCTCTGAGCTACTCAAAATTTTCGCTACTAGTTCTCCAGAACTGGTCAGAACCTGCTGAATACCACCTCTGAAATGCCCCATAAAGGATTTCATTTATATCCTTTGCTGCATTCAGATGTTTCAGTTGGCAGAGTCTGAAGGTAATCTGAATCAATTTCTAATTTTTTTGAGTGGACAGGAGATGACAGGAGTTTATTTATGAGGAGGCAGTCTGATGTGATCCACAGTTCTTTGAACTATTTTTATTTAAAGAACTATCAAGCACACAATGACTATGAGTGCTTAATGTGCATACAGTTACTTAGAGTTTGACCAGCAGATGGCCCATATTTGCATATCAGGGTTAGTTTCTTGTAACATTGATCTGCTATTCCCCCAAAGGGGCAAGATAATATAAACAATGTGTGAATGACCAGCAAATATTAGAATTCTAGAGTGTCTATATTTATCAGTAGCATGATGACAAGGAGATGAAAAATCTAAAAGCTCAATGAAATAAGGTTAAAAGCTTCCCAGAATATAAAGCCAAAGATTGATATGGGGGAATAAATGCCCATAGAAGTAACTTATAGAAGTCATGGCTAAAGAACTTAGCTATAATTTATTACTGTGATGGCCAAAGAGGCTTCCATATTATAAAAGGACAGATAAAAATGGCTGCTTAATAAATGAGAGATGTTGAATTAGTAAAGTAGACATATATGTGAAAGAAATAGAATAAGTAATATGAATTCATAAATAATACAAATCAATAAAATGGGCTTAAATATGAAATGTCATCAGGAGCAATAATGTAAAATTACAATGATGTCAGCCTATGGTAATATTACTTCTAGAAACTTAGTGCCTCACAAACAAAAGAAATAAGGAATATCCACAATGGTGCAGCATTGGTTGAGTCCATGTTATGAAACCTTGGAAGTCTCAATCTCTTCTCCTAGAAGCCTTCCAGGTCTTTGCCTCTGAGCTTGCTTTCTCTTTTGAAGTAGTTTATTCCTGATTTTATATAAGCTGGAGATATAAAAGAGCAGCAGAACAGTTAGTCCAAGGACCAACTCAGGTGTGTCTTAAGTGGAGCTGTGCAAATCATATGGAGTGAAGCCTTATGTTGTCCCTAAGTTGTACATAATGTACTATTCTGAAAACTTCAGAACAGAAACTTTCATTTCAAAGGTCTTCCGGGTGTTTCAAAAGAATACTTTTTTTTGGACATTGACCATGTCATGAGTGCAAATTCATTAGGGAAAGCAATGATGCTAGGAATGGTTAGGGGAACAAGAAGGGGCAAGCAAAGAACACACTGGCTTGATAACATAAAATCTGATACAGAGTTGAATATCCAACAATTGAAAGAAACTGTGCCTGACAGGACAGCATGGAGAGCACTTGCCTATAAAGTCACCAAGAGTCAGACACGACTAAATGATTAAACTACAAGATTCGCAACCGAGCTTGTTAGTATTTTGCTTCTTGGTTTTGTTTAGGAGTAACCAGTAGCTAGCTGTTCATCAGTTCTGTTGGGCACAGGCAACTTTTTCCTCCTCATAAAATGCTGTGGCCATTGTTTTTTTTGATATGAAAAGATAAGTCTATTAAGTGCAACTTTTTGGAACAAAGCTGTGATATATCAGTGCTGTGATATAATAACTGGCTTAATAAACCCAACATTTGAAATGCAACCCTATAAATTGAAAGAATTCTGTGAATTAAATAAATTAGTTTCAATTCATTTTACTACACTGATATTTTAGTTTTCGATAATATTTCTCCGCCATCGTTTTGCATTATTCCAGTCATTCAATGAACCCTGGCAAAATAACTCAGCAGCTTTAGGGATGAAAATTCTTTCTACTTTATCTTCAGCATGATTCTCAAAAGTATTGGATCAAGATCATAATTTTTTAAATTATTTGTTGTATTGCTCTGATGCAGATAAATGATTCACATTAAATGATTTCATATTATTGACTTTTTAATTAATTGAAGATAGATGGTGCTCATCCTTGTTTTAAACATGGGAAGAGTGGACTTTTGTGATAGATTTTCTGAAACCATTCTTTTTGAAAAAAATGTAGTTTATATTAATAAAGTAAGTCTTAACTTCCAAGAAATTCTGGTTCAGAACAAGATTTAAAAGAAAGGTCATAGCTTTCATTATAAAAACTGATATGGTGGCCTTGACTTTAGTGAGATGTCTCCAAGTGAGATTCTAATAATCTTGCAATTCCATCATAATTATAGACAATGGGGTTTTTTTTAGCATGTAAAGTGCATGGATAATTATAGTAATTTTATGTTAAATGCAGACAACATTTTCATCCTTCAACTATCATCCAATTTTTATCACTCCACCCCTTATTAACATCAATGGATTGTTTAGAAATAAAGGCTTGAAGCATAAAACTCTATATTCAAAACTTACTTGATGAAGCTATATGTGATGAGCTTCTTAAAGTAAGTTATGAATTATGGATTCAATATACTCTTGCATCCTCTTGCTACTCATTCTTCTAAAACCCTAGTTGTGAAAGTGTATAGAGACATTTAATAAAATGGTTTATTTACCTTTTTAATTCTAGAATCTCAGAATTTCAAAACTTTACAGCCATAACATTCAAGATTAGATTTTACTTCTAGCTACCTTTATACATATAGCAGAATAGAAAGAGTAATTATCCTTTGAATATACGGATAAATGAGATTCTTTTTAATAATAAGAAACTCCTTTTAACTAAATGACAACATCAGTTAGGAAACTGGGTAAAAGTGAATTGTGAAGAAATAATCAATCTTGTACTAAATATTGGTCAAACATTTACTTTCGATAACAATTTCGTTATACATTAATCAACCTGAACCAGCATTATTATTCTCCTTTGTGCCTTTGTTGCTTCAAGAAGCTTCTTTGCCACAAGACACACAAACATGGACATCTTGAAATAATTAGATGAGAACTTAGAAATGGAAAGGAAGAAAAGATCAATCTGATTGGAAAATTTTATAAAAGTACACTAATCCCAATGAAACTAACATATGATAATTTTCTTAGCAATAAAATATTTAACAGAAATGAATGGTATGGTTGGTAAATTGCAGTTGTGGAAGCAACAAAACATAAACAAAGAAAGATACTACCTTGAGCCACAACTTCAAAAATCCTCAAAGAATAAATTCAATTTGTTCAATTATTCCAAAAAGACTTTCTTAGGAAATAAAGGAGATACACAACTTTAATTTGTGCGGTGATCTGGAGGATCTCACCTCCAGCAATAAGATATTCCAAAGGGTGGGGGCTGTCTGTGGCAGAAAACACTCTTCTCCTAGACTCCCATCAATTGAAGCTCCTTGGTTGATGGGATCAGCAGTAGGCTCTTTTTGCCAGAATGAGTGCGGCAGGCCAATCCTATTGGGCAAGACAGTTCTTTCTTATAAACATAGTATTTCCAGAAAATATTGTTACAAAAAAGCACTTCAATAGAAGAGAATAGAGAATATACGTAGCTCATGGCTCAACTGTGGAATCTTTGGTGCTCTCTGAGCTTGGTTGTTTGCTTACAGATGTATCATTACCTGACTAGGCAACATCATCAGTGCTAGTGAGTGTGGCATTTGCTCCCTGTTTTATATACAATAAGTTGCCTTGCCAGTGCTGGTATGGGTGTAGTTTCCTCCTTGGTAGTTCCTTAATTAGAGCATTGTTTTCTGTTTGATTATTTTTCTGGTCTTAATCCCTGCTTATCTGGATATAGGGATGTGTTCTGTTTTTTTTTTTTCCTTCTTAGTTTGTTATTGTCTCTTCTGGATTGTGGGTAAATGTGATTTATCTCTTATCATCCCAGGGGTTGTGAGGTAGGATCATATATTTTGGAGGACTTGTGCACAAAAATAAAGATTTGCCAGAACTTGTCCAGGCAAAGCTAGGTCACTGTCAGAACTCATTTCTGGACTTCCGAGGCAAGTCAACAGCAAAATTGGATTTTCCACAATTGCTGCTTTAAAAAAAATACCAGTGTAAAATAAAATGTAAAACAAGAAATGAGAATATTTATCTCAGAAATAAAATCCAGATTTTAGAAACTGCAAATGTAAACTGTTGTATCTTGTTAAAGATATAGTTTTAAATGTGACTATTTAGTTTCCTTGCAATGAAAAGATTTTATTTTATGAAGTTGCAAAACTGCATCTTTGTTTTATTTGACATATAATTTAAAAATTAAATATTAAAAGTCAGGAGTATATTTGTTCCTGAATAACACTGAATAGTCAATGTTTTTGTGACAGTCAAAATACCATGTAAAATAAATGCTATCATGATCAGCTTGATACAAAATGCAATTTCTTATCCAAAGAATATTACAAGTAAACTTCCTTTTATTATTCCACACAGAATATTGCTCCCAATTATCCAGATATACTGGTTATTACCTATGAAGTCCTATATGACATAAGTCATTAGTTGAAGGACTACCTGTCTCCATATATACCTGTCCAGTCACATCATCTGGGCATACTCCAAGTCTTATCTCTTGAGCAGTGTCATCTTGTGGGACCTAGAAAACATTTCTTCTCAGTGATGGCCCCTGCTCTGCAGAATAATATCTCTGAAGACTGATACTATTACCACCAGCTTTCAGAAACTGCTTAAGATCTGGTTGTTCTCCTAGGCCAGGGCTGTCAAACTTGCATCATCATGGAGGTGTCACATGACATATTAGGACTTTTTTCTCCTTTGCTAAACCGGGCGGAGGTGGGGTGAGCATGTGATGCATCCAGCCTGCGGGACCCAAGTTTGACATCCCTGTCCCAGGCTCTCAACTAGAAATTTTTTGTTTTGGTTCTGGTTTGCTTTTTTTCTCTTAATGTATTTTACTGAAGTAATAAATGACTTTTTTTTAAAGTCAACTAATAGATCAAAAATGGGGGAAAAACAAAAGACTTTCAGTTTTTCAAGGTTATATACAGGAGTTATATACAGGATGGGATGATCTCCTCTTCTTGGATATCTTGCTTTGGGTTCATTTGCCAATGAATAAGCCAACAATTACTATGGCAGATGATGTGGATCACAATGACTCAACAATTTTCAACAGAAATTATAAATTCTGTTTGGTGGGGATGGACAAAACAATCTGTTTATAATCTTGTCTTTTCTCAGAGATATAAGGGCTCTTTTAAATTTTAGGCAGCTATAGGAATTTTAGGAGTGTGAGTTGTAGTTTTTCAAGCACACAATCATAATAAAGATAACAGTAACAAGTATTCTGAGTTCAAACATAATGTGTTATGCTCAAAACTGATATTTTAAACACGAAGCACCAAAAATATTCTAAATACTTTCACTAAGAAATCTATTTACATTTTCTGAAGTTTTATGGCCAAAATCCTGTGAACAAAATATTTGTGCACCTCTAATATTTTTATCCTTTTCTGACTACTCTTAATTTTATATTTTCTGATTCTTTTCATTCTTCCCTTTCTTGCTTCCAAATCCATCACGCATTAAGAACCTTGATGGTTTGTTCTGGCATAGGATAGATGATTTAGCTATGGATTGTATCCATTCTTAAAGCAAGTGGAGTTCTAGCATTTCCAGTCTTTGTTTGAACCAAGAATTCTAATAAATTACACCTTCCTCAGTTTAATATTGTAAACCTCAGCTTGATGTAAACCTTTTCCAGACCAGCCATTTGAGAAAAACTGTGCAAACAAACCTTTCATCAGAATCATAGTTTTATTGGCAACTGGATTTAAGTTGGTTCAGTCAGGATTTACTCTGTTTCAGCTCTGCAGCTAAATTTCCCCAGAAATTCAAAGGCAGGCTGTCCTGTTTTGCTTTAATGGAACTCCTATTCATAGTAGGATTTTGTCCCTTGTAGAAGATACTGATAGCCATAGCTCCTTTTCTCTGTCTCCTCTGTAGCTAACAGGCAATGTCCAATTCTTACAGCATTCGTGGATATTCAAGGTCAGAAGGAAACACCCATGTGTTATATAAAAAGCTGAAGGTGAGGCTTTTTAAATACCAAGGAGATTAAAAGAGAAATGACACTTAATGTCATACTGGCTCCTCATCATGTCTTCCTTACAGGGACTGTCAAATTAAGTTTTGTTAAAAAGCAGCTGTTACCTTTTTTATTGAAGGTTGTTTGTCACTCATACCCTTTGAAATATTATTCCCTGAACTAATATTTTTTAGTAGGTGAGAGGAGGTGAAATCATATTGAAAAAGTGCCAGATACTCAAGGATGACAGAAACAGTTACGATTATGGCTTACAGCAAAGACCAGCTTATCAGAAAATGGACAAGATACTTTTTTGTGAAAAAGATGTTTTACCTAAGTTAGCACTGAATGGACAAATATTTTGTGATGTGAAAGGAGGATTTCTTTGAGGGGGGTTTCCATAAAAATGGTAGGAACTGACAGTAGGTAAATGATTGATCAAAAACAACCTTCCTTTTTAAAACCAATGTAGGAGGTTTCCTTTAAGTTTTGCAGCTCTAATACTAGGCTGGCTTAAAGTTGACAAGGCATTTTTAACAAGAATAATGAAATCAATCAATTAGTTTAATATTTGTTTTCTGTAGCATGCTACTGAGACTTTTAAATGGGTCTTTTGAGATCTCTCTTTTGAGAAGCATCATTTGCTATTAGACTTACACTGTCTTATTGACTTCCAGGGTTAATAGCTTCCCACTCACTATTACATTCAGAAAGTCTGAATGTTTGTGTACGTGTGTGCCTCATAGTTGACTGTTGGTGTCTTCTTTTTTCTGAGCATTGTTCTCCAACATTCCTTCTCTAAAGAGAGAGAAGCATTTAATAGATTTTCTGACAAGAAATGTAGGGTTGTACAAAAGAAGTCATTCATCACTCAGATCAAATCCAAGATGGCACTGCATTTTTAAAACAAAAAAGGAACTTTAACTATAAAATGGCTTCCAATCTGCATATGATTTTGCAGATTCGCAAGAGCCTTATTATTCCAGCCCCATTGAACCGAATGACAAATGGTGATTTTTACAGCTGGTAACAGTTTCTCATGAGATTTAATAACCTGAAGGAGGTTGCGTGCAATGGTGACCATAGAGAAAATCAACAGGTTCAGTATAATGTAAATAGCATTGTAATACAACGATTGTTGTGAGTGAGCAGTAGAATCAGATGTGGCCATTTGGATCTCTACAACTAGGGAAGCAACTGGATGCTACTTCTTAGAACAATTGGAAATGCTTATTATGTGTTTCATAGAGTACTGTGAATACAGCTTGTCCAATTTTTGAAGATTCTCATTACCTTTCCACAATTGTTGCCAAGTGATTTACCATTGCTTAAATGGCAAATTGATACCCCTGAACAGACTTTGCTGATCAGTAAAGTCATCTATAAAAGGGAACAAGGGGAAATACAGAAAATTATGTATCCATTCAGATTAATATTTATGGCAGGCAGATCATAGTAATAGTAATTTCTGCAAAAATAAGTAGGCCTACGGAGGAGCAATCATTGCTGAAGGAGAATCAGCAAGGGTCTGCAATCTCCTGTTGACAACTCCTCAGAGTCATTATAAGAAAAAATACTGGAATATTTGGGCATTGGCCTGGTCCAGTATGGTTTTTGGTACATACTTTCCTGCTTGAACAGAGGGTTGGACTAGAAGACCCTCAAGGTCACTTTCCAACACTGTTATTCTGTCTGTTATTCTGTTAACTGCATTGTGCAACCACTTTCTATGTGCATTGTGACCCTACATACACACATTCAAAAGGGGTGGGACTTGCGCTTGCCACACTTTTTTCACTCTGACAGAGGCTGTGGGTGCCTGCCGCCATTCCTTTTTGCTTGTTTGATGTTTGAGTGCCTTTTTCATTTTACTTTGCATCCTTTTCATTTCATATTATTCTTGCTTTGGCAGAGAGGTTTAGCCCCCTGTGCAATGATGAGCTAAGGTTTTGGGCGCAAGAAAGACAGCCGTTCACTCTGAGGACAAGTGATGCTGCTGTTAATTAGAACAATAGGACAAAAAATTACTCCTTCCCCCCATTCTTTCAAGGAATGATCTTTCCATATTCTTCTCTTATCTATATTTTGTCCCTAACTGTCTTTTCTTTCTTTGATTCCTCATATAATTTGTTCCCTCCTTTTCCAGGTCTCACGGAAGCTGTGATGACCCAGAGTGGGATACAAAAGCAACAAAGTCACAAAAACAGGTGAAGTCCCTTTAATTCCTTCAACTTGGCTTCAAAGGTCCAACTATCATTGACTGGAGAAAAAACTCCCCAACACACAGTTATGAAAAGGAATAACTTCATTCAAACTCAAAATACATATAAATTATAAATAAAAAAACAACACAAACCACACTGGAGCAATTAAGGAGACCAGGCAGAATAAGGGCTTGAAGACGTGCACAGATATCAAAATACACACACTGGAAAGGATGCCAGAACTCAGATAAGAACAGACAGACTAGAAATATTTTCACGCTTTGCTTCCAGCACTAGCCCATGCACAGTTTGTCCTTTTAAACAGTCCTCACAGCTGCAGCTGATGAAGGGGATCAAGGTCCTTTCCTCCCCCATAGACCACACCATTCATGTTTCTCCCTTATCTGCTCCTCCCTGTGTGCCCTAGGATGAAGAGGAGATGGGCCTGGGTCTTCCTCTGAATGCCCAGGTGGCCTTTGCCCTTCCCCAGTTTCCTCCACAACCTCCAGAGCCACACTTCCCTGGACAATCAGCACTTTGAAGAAATAATTGAATAAAGCAAAGCTTTTAGTGACAGGGAACCAAGATGAGTGACATTCAGCAAGGTTTCTTGGCTAGCTAGAAGAATTGACATTCAAACGTGAGTTTACATACCCTTTCTGAGTTTTGGTCTAAAACTGGTTTTTGGTGAAGGTTAATTATGTGCTTGGTGAAGTTTAATCTTGTGTTAATTGATGGGATAATTTTCCCTATTCAGCTTCAACAAGCAACAGCTACTGTTGTGATTTAATTATTTGTATTGTGTTTGCATTTTTTCCTGCCTTATGGTTTCTTTTTCTATTTGGGAGGGAGTCTTCCTTCACTGTTTTAGTGGTGCTGTCCTTTTGGGGTGTACTTTCAAGAGGCAGGATGCAAGCTTGGCACTGATTTTTTTACTGCCTTTCTGGGGGGCATGTGACCTTTCCTTAAATATGGGTGATTTCCTTAGGATATTTTGTGAGGTGAGTGAGACCAGCTGGTATCTTTGAATGGTGCAAATGGATCTAAGGATTGCTTTTCCTGAGTGTGCTTTTTCTGGAGAACTTAAATGACCTCTCTGCTAAAGGGTTTCACTTTATGAGCAAGAGTTGGCTGCTTGATAGTTATCACTGCATTTTAACTATTTTCATTCCTCAAGGTGCTCTGGCACTCTGCCTGATTTGTAACTCTGGCTTGCAAGTATTTTTAATCTAATGAATTTTAGGCAGCTTTTTGCAAGCAAAGAAGCTTTTTGTATTTTTGTACAGATAATCCTTGACTTACAACAGTTCATTTAGTGACCATTCAAAGTTACAATGGCACTGAAAAAGTGACTTATGACCATTTTTCAAACTTATGACCGTTGCAGCATGCCCACTGTCGTGAGAGGCCAGGCGAGGAGAAGCGCCCCTTGACATGAGTGATGTCGAGTTGGCCATGCCCACCCAATCACATGACTACCAAGCCACACCCACCAACTAAGCTACTCCCACAGAACCGGTTGTTAAAAAAACTGAATCTCACCCCTGAACTACTTCCACTCAAATAGTCACACAATGTAATTGGAGGAGATTGAACCTGGGAAATCCAATTGCTCCCCCCTGAAACTTCAAATCAAAGCAGGTTGGCTGAATTCTGTTGACCCTCTTTAATTTGTGGAAGTGTCCAAATCAAAGTGGAGAGACCATCCTATTCCAAGTGCTTCAAAAAAAAAAAAGTGCCACTGCAATTCACTGCTTTGATTCAAGGGGCTGTTTCAATCCAAGCTTCATTATGCTATATCTTTTAAAAGTTCCATCCGGTTTTATTAACTTATCCAGAGTCTCCCATTTGGACATGAACATGGGATGCTCTACTTTCTCTTCAGGTTGTGGATCCTTCCCACCCATTTGAATAACACTGCAAGCAGATGCTTATTATAGGAATGTCTGGTAATAAGAATAGGAATTATAGCTTTCTGATTAATGGAGCGGAACTTAATTTAATATGCTAATTAGCATTTGACTTTTACTAACTTGTTATAGGTTGCATTGTTAAATCATCTTCACTTGCAAGTCTATTGTCTAAATATCCTTGTGTTAAAAATTCTACTCCCACCATTTTTTCAATTACAAAACCCTGACAGAAAAAATGGACTTTAATACACAAAAATATTTTCCAATTCATTAACTGTTCAGATGGTTCTAAAATAACCCAGATGTTCTAATCAGGAAATTGATGGGGGTTTTTTTTAGGGATATGGGGATCATGATTTTGTCCAAAATTGCTTGGGATGTAGCAGTTATTTTGAAACAAAAGAAATTATCCTCTTCCAGGTCCATATTTATCAAGTTTTTCAGAAATTACTTTTTTGAAAATGAGATTTTATTTTACAGAATCACTTGATTTAGACCTCTAGAGATTATTTGAATTGCCCTTGAATTCTGCTTAAGGGTAGTTGAAGCCAACAAGTACCTCTGAGGAGAAGAGAGGCCTCTACACTGCGAGGAAAGTTAATACAATTTTTATAATAACAGCAAATTATTTTTGGTTTACACTCAGCCCTGTAGCTGTGAGCCTTTCGGGGAATGTTTCTGGAGGTCCACAAGGAAGCAAGCAGAAATAATTGGAAAGACTTGAAGGCAGGAAACATTTGGTGATATAGGATATATACCAATAGAGCAGGTGGTTGTGATATCCGTGCACAGTTCTAAGATGGTTTCCCTACTGTACTCTTTCTAGTATATAGGAAACAGAAAAATTGCTATCAAGATAATACAAATATGAGCATCTAATGAATAATCAACAATGTTTGTCGGGAAAGTGTGATTGGTAGTCTTTAATTGTTGAATGTGGTCTTAATTTTATTTTAGTTATTGTAATCCACTGGGAGCTGTTATGGAGTTTGTCATATTTAAAGATTTTAATAAATAAATGGATAACTGGAAAAATTGTATCCCCTTCTCCTTAGCTTAGTGCTAGTATATATATTTCTGTGGTGACACATATTGTTAGTGACACTGGATTTTTACAATGTGCACCATGAGAGATGGTTGTTATGATTTGGTGATGCCTGGACACTTCAACCAGAGGTGGTATTCAGCAGGTTCTGACCAGTTCTGGAGAAACGGTAGTAGAAATTTTCAGTAGTCTGGAGAATTGGCAAATACCCGACTGGCCCTTCCCCCATCTATTCTCTGCCTCCCGAGCCCAGCTGATCAGCTGGGTCTTCTTTTGTTGCCCTGCACAGGAGAATGGAGCTGGAAAGCAGGTTAGTGTGGTGAGGAGGGAATGGGGATTTTGTAGTAACTTTCTCCCAGGAGTGGGGTGGAAATGGAGATTTTGCAGTATCCTTCCCCTGGAGTTGGGTGGGAATGGAAATTTTGCAATATCCTTCCACTGCCACTCCCACCAAGCCACACCACACCCACCAAGCCATGCCTACTGAACTGGTAGTAAAAAAAAATGAATCCCACCATTGACTTCAACTGATGCAGAATGTAGCAACCAGGATATTGGCTGGATCCAGTTATTAAGAGTGTTATGTCTTTGGAACTGGTTGGAGTTCCCAACCAGGTCCGCACTTTAGGCGGGAGCGTCAGCAGCTCCCATTGGTTGGCTCCGTTTGACAGTCGGCTATAAAAGCCGGCTGCCGGACGGAGCCAGCCGTTGTTGTTCTCTAGCGGTCTGCCTGTTAGCTGGCAGACGCAGCAACCCTTTATTCCTTGAATAAAGTCTACACTTGCATGCCCTGGTCTTTGGCCTCGTTTGTCCCTTCGCTCCACAACAAAGAGCATATATTTATTTCAGTTTCTGAGAAGTCATAGGCCTAGTTTACATGGCTGGTTATGAAATTCACCTTGCAGTTTTTCAAAATATGATTCTTTGGTAGACAATTTTCAGTTTTCCTAGCTTATTTCCAAGAATAGGTATTTGCTTCCGAGGATGATACTAACATGACAAAACTCCACCTTTTCATATTTGCATTACAATGGCACAATGGCACATAAATACCAGAGTCCGTGTCATGAACTCACAAAGCATGTTTCATTATTCCTCTCTCCTTGTGCTCCTGCAGATGCCTGTGGGCCTAGGGCTTCTGAGAGATGACCAGTTCAATTTATTCTGCTAAGAAGAATGCAAAGCTCCAATGGTGTGTTTATTTTTATTCCTGCGTCAATATGAGAATGGCTATGGCCAGCTCATGCAGCTTCATCCAAGCACTGCAGAGCTAAAGCCAATACACTTAAGAGTTTTGACCCTAAGCCAAAGTTTGTTTCTTCTGTTTTTCAAAACCCTGTCTTAAATCAACATCTTCTGCCTACTTTCCCTCCGTTTCCCTTTGGGTAGAATGAAAAGATACATAGAAGCAACCTACATTTTACCACACAAAACATGTACAAATTATTCAACTTGGCAATCAAACATATAGGATAGATATATATTGAAAAAACACTATACCCCGGGCAAAAGAAAGATTACAAGAATAGAAAATTATCAGTACAGGTATTAAAATTCCCTTAATCTTTTTCATGGGAGACTGGCATTTTGTATTGCAATCTGAACTAGAATCAACTCTGTGCATAGCCCAATCAGAACAGGCTATTTTAATGCATATAATGGATGCAGAGCCAAAGTTGGTGGCTCTTCCTCTTTTGTATTGAACAGCAAAGTTTACATTCCCATTTGTTCCATGGGAGCAGAATTTTGCATGAGACAGGGGACCCTGGAAATGTACCTCCAAATCTACATCCAGATTCTGTTTAAAATGGCAAAAAATATTTGTTTTGCAAAGGCGGCAAGCATAGGAAGATCGGAGACAGCCTGGAATAGATGGCCTAGTTCCCCCATTTTGCAGGGACACTAGGCCACCCATTATGCATATCTATTCTGACTTCCTTATTTGCTTTTGAGCTGTAACGTGCTGGTCATCTCAAACCAAGCTCTAAAGCAAGAGGGGTTAAGCAGCTCTTGTAGCAGCTTTAGGTTCTAAACCTGATCTTTTTCTATCACAGAACTGCCACTATAAAGAAAAAGAGGAAGTCTTATCTCATAATTGGTTTTTTTTTTTTTGAAATAGCTTTCACCAGTACCCCAGCATTTTAAAATACTGCAGTTATATTCTGCACAAGAAGAGCAGTGCAGTAGTTAAGACAGTAGTCTAGAAAGCAGGCGGTTTTGAATTCTAGTCCTGCCTTAGATCAGGTGGATGACCTTGGACCAGTCATTTTCTTTCAGCCCTAGGAAATAAGCAATGGCAAACCACATCTGAAAAACTTGGCCAAGAAAAATGCAAGGGACACACACACACACACACACATACTTTGGGCAAAGTATAGCTTGAGAAGGCAATTGGAAACACAGACAACAAATTTGAAAAAAAAAAGTGTCAGCCCTAAGCTTTAGTTCAACTATTCTTCAATATACAGAGGTTAACATTATTCTAAATGAAACAATAGCTCTTGTTTTCCACGAGTGCTAACTTTTTATTATTAATGCATATTTTTCCAGCCCTCAGATTAAAAGAGGCACATTCCATAGCGCATAAGAAAGGAATGAGAACTTACTTAAATTACAGGAATACATTCATATCCTTTACAGTGAAAAGTGTCAGGAAGGAAAAATGAAGCTCATTAATAAATTTGCACAAGTCTAAAGGTACTTGCAACAAATTATTTTCTTGTCAGATATGATTATTATTTTAACCTCTAAGGTGTAACAGTCTCCCTTCTTCAGTTTCTCTTCCAGATGAAAATTTCACTTAGAACACATCCAAAAGAATACGGCAATGAAAAATTTTTAAATACATCTACCAAAGAGCAGCTAAGGTTGAGCTGGGTGTTGCCTCTATTCAGAAAAGTTCCTAGTACCAGATTAATAAAGGTGACAAAAACCTTATATTGTAATCAGTTAGGGGGCTTCCTATAACAGACTCAAAATCCTAGCTAAGATTTGTTTGTTGGATTACATGGAATAGCATCCCCCCTCTCCCTTTTCTCCTGGACTAAAGGACATAGCATTTTTCTCCAGAAAATTAATCTCAGATAATCTGGGAACATCTGTATTTAACTTTTCATCTTAACTTTTGCCACTGTTCATTCAACCTATGAACATGTTGGAGAAGAGATTTTTCCCTGGAGTAGCAATTACTGAAGGAAGGGATCTTAACCCCTTGAATAGCCCCAGAAGGAACATTTGCAAACAAAACATTTCTCCGAGTTTAATGAAGAGACAATTACTTTCAGAGCCCCTTGAGATCCATAAAGACTTCCCATGATACTTCAACTGTTTCATTTAAATATAAATTATACTATATTATTTCAGGAAACATTATTACATAAATGTAATGGTTGACAATACATAGTGGTATAAAAATAAATAGTCCTAATATAGTTTGCATAGGAACAAAGAGTTGAGTGCCATTAAAACCTATTGTTAGGTAATTATTAGTTCTATACATTTCCAAAATAGTTAGGAAGAAATGTTTTGGACTTCAGGCAAACACAATTTTTCTGCTATTCATTAAAACAGCTTATAGTTTTTTTTTCTAGATTTCCATGTGAGCCTGGAAAATAAAACGTGTGTGCTTCTTTTGAGGTTTGAAGCATGTATTCTCAATCATTTTCAAAGCTTGTGTAACCCCAATAATAGCAGCTCACATATAAGAGAGGAAGAACAATAGATACAAGTAAGATTAAAAGTGGCGCCAGACTGGAGTGGAAAAAAGTCAGATTCAAGTCTCCACTTGATAATGAATCTCACCAAGTAACTTTGGACCAGTTGCTCATTCAGTATAACCAATTTCACAGGGCTGTTTTGGTGAGGATAAAATAAAGGAACATTTTTATATAATTTGCAAAGTTAACACAACAATCTTACCAAATCTTATCTCATTAGATTCCTCCACAGAAAAATCATGCTGATTCATTTCACATGTTAAGAAATTATCTATATCTTAATAATTTTTAATAGACTTACTAAAGCATGTAAAACTTAAATCATTCTGATACTCTGAGCTGGGATTTTAATTATCTCCATGGAATTATCTGTGCTGATGTTTAAGCATGCATGTTGTTTCTGCTGCACCGTTTTGCATATTACTTTGTTTTGTTTTGTTTCTTCTCATCCAGTGTGATAAAAGTCAACAATACTTTCTTTTAAAAAGGAAATGAGCAAGCAAGGCAATTCTCCCTCATCCCTCCAATGGTTTTCAGCCTCCCCAGTTTCCAACATTTCAATTAAATTTCAAAGGAAGATAATGATGCTCAGGACTCCAAAAACACCAAGCATTAGCAAATGTATATAAAGCCATGTTTTAAGAGGAAAAATAGAGCAAGCTAGAAGGAATTGTAATAGCTTAAAAGATGCAGAAAGCAAAATGCTGGCAGGGAAGCGAATAAGCAGTAAGGAGCACAGGGTTGCCTTTGTCAAATTTTGCTAACTTTTGTCTTCTGCTCTAAGGGAGAACCCCGTGATCGCAGATCAATAAAACTTCAAACCACTCTTCAGTTGTTGGTTTACTGCAGTTAAATTGGGATTAAGGAGAAAGTTTTCCTGCAGATGGTACTTTGCCCTTGGGGGCCTTTTCAAATTAGGTGGTCAGGAAGACAGCTGAAAGCATGGGCTATGTTTATAGGCATGCTATCTGTAGGTATTTTCACCAAGAATTGGCAGCAAGCGGTCCCAAAACAGGATGTTTTTGGGGTTTGAAAACTGGCAGTAGTTTTGCATAGACCAGATCCTCTGTTTCTTTTGGGGTTCAGCCTTTGACCCTATGCTTTTGCAAGCTTCAGGCTGGGATGATATAGAAGGCTGAACTCAGTACTTGGAATGAAGTGGAGTTTTTTTTCTCTCTCCAGATATTCATTGCTGCCTGAGGTAAGAATAACAACCCCAACTTCTTCTTCAAGAGAGAGGGTCCAATGACAAGAAACCCAAAGTGCATGTGGGTGCAGCAACAAAGAAATGGGCCGTGAAGATTACAGGAAAAGATGGAATAAATGCTTCCAAATCAACATTTTATAGAATTGTTATGCAGAGCCTGAATTATTTATCATTTTTTCATTGTATTGTATTATTTTGTTTATTTTATATATCAAATTTAGAAACTGCCCATTTTAACTGGTAATGGATTTTTATATTGTTTTTTCCGGGTATTATTTGCTACCCAGAGTTATATATTTAAGATGGCTGGTGGAAGGAAGGAAGGAAGGAAGGAAGGAAGGAAATAGTCCCAGGATGAAAAGATCTGTAAGTCTTAGAGCAGTCAGGCAAACGACAGGATACCCTGAGACAGAACGAAAAGATGGTGCAGAGAAGTGGGTGGGTGAGTGCATGAGCAAGCCACTTACATTCAATAGCCCCAACTGAATTCTACCCATCAATTCCAGAAAAAGAGGACTTTGAAGGAGGAACATAAAAGCTGCTTTACTGCAAATCACACAAACACACACACACAGACACACACACAAGGAGAAGGAGAGGGAGAGGGAGAGGGAGAGAGAGAGAAAGAGAGAGAGAGAGAGAGAGAGAGAGAAGAGAGACTCATAAAATTATAAAAATGGAAACATGAAGAGCTAAGACATTATGGCAATACAAACTGGGACATTTTTGTCTAATAAAACAACTGTTTAATGTTTCCAACATTTTAATATTTTTACATTTATTTTTGATGATGTCGTAAGCTGCCCAGAGTCATTCAACAGTGAGATGTGCAGCATATAAATTTAATAAATAAACCCTAATACACGCACATTTTGCTTCCTTCTGGAAGCGACTGGAAATGGAAAAAGGAGTGGCTCATCTTCTCCCTTTAGAAAAAATGTTAAAATGAAGGCTATCCAAAAACTTTCTAATTCCTGCCTCAGAGAGGAAAAACAAACAAACTACTACTCCATGCACAGATGTTGTTGCTGGAGGGAAGTATTTTCTCTTTTCAGCCGCAGTCGCCTTCACTTTCCGGCTTTCTTCTCATTCATGCTCCTCCTGGATTATCATGTTAATCAAGTGCCTGTGAAATCATGATCTAATTTTCAAAATGCAGCCAGGCAGATTGCTTGTAACCAGCAAAACGTGTTAAGAGAAATGTGAAGCTGATTTTACTGCTGCGGCAGGAGGCTTTTTCCACTTGGTATTGATGGAGTCTCAGACAGGGGTCACCCACTGCAGAGTTATTCTTAGGTAAGCAGAGGTGGCCCAACCTTTTGGAAAGAGTTAAACGAACAAGGGAGCTGGGACTCGGCAGTCTTAGAATGTCAATTTCTTTGAATCCCAGCTACTAATTATACATTTCCGTGAATGCTTTCTTGCCCTCTCTCAGAAACACAGCACAACAGCCTACATGATTGTGCATTGCTAGAATTGTTTGTATCAGAAACCCAGTGATCATAGTACTCAATCAGATTCAAAACATCCCTCTCACATTCCATGGCTGGGCATTATTATATATTTACTATTTGTGGGTGTACTGGTTTGAGCGTTTGGCAAACCTTTGTGAATTTCAATTGTTGTCAGCACACATTCGAGATATTCAGAGAAGGCAAGTCTTTTATGGTTGATTACCAGTCTAGAAAAATGCTAATGAATAACTCTCCTATGACTTTATTATTCATACTCCACACACAAGCATCCACTTTTTCTATAAATGCTGTATTTGTTTTTCTAAACAGCTTATTGTGAAATACTAAGACATTTCTGTGCGTCTTTTGGATCATTCATAGAACTGAATATTTTTATGCCATACAAACTGATGCTTGTATATGCTTGGCTACATCAATCCCATTACATTCAGGACTGCAGAATTTGCACTGAGTACTGAGTTGGATGTATCAAGGTCCTCACAGGGTCATTCCAAATCCCATTCTAAGCAAGTGGCCATTTTTCTAGACAAATGTGCTCCTGCAAGGATGTGTGTACACAGACAATGTGCCAAAGCAATTAACATCAGCATATGTAGGTCTAGGTGTGTTCGGGTCTTTTCCTGTGTAAGATTAAGAGTATCTTGGTGACATTTTGGCGAGGTCCCATTCGCCATCCTCAGGCTGGTGCTTTTGGCTTCGTGCCAGCGCAAACAGTGTGTGATCGGAGCTGCCATCTCTCTATAAATACTGGGGGGTGGGGGTGCGCTGGTGTGCTGGGCTGGTTGGCTGCGCTGCTGCCTCTTGATTGGTTGATGGAGTTGATGTTGGTATAATGGGCTGTGTGATGGCCTTGTGAGTTTTGTTGTGAAGATATCCTGGATCTTGTGCTGTAATCTCCTGGGTCATTTGTTTTGTAGTGATCTTTTTTCCATCAGCCTCCCATGTTTTAACGGCTTGGGTAATGGCTTGTGTGATGGCCTTGTGAGTTCTTTTGTTGTGGTATCCTGGGTCCTGTGTTGTAATCTCCTGGGTTGTTTGTGTTTTGATCTCTTTTCCATTAGCCTCCTGTGTTGTAACAGCTTGGGTAATGGGTTGTGTGATGACCTTGTGAGTTTTGTTGCTGTGGTATCCTTGGTCTTCTGCTGTGATTTCCTGGGTCATTTGCTGTGTTGCAACTTCTTGAGTTCTTGTGGTGTAATTTCCTGAGTTTTCTGATGTGTTATCCTGAGCTGGTGGCTGTGATGTAGCATTCTGGGTTTGGGTCACATACTGCTTGCACTTGCATGTAGCCGAAAGCACCAGCCTGAGGATGGTGAGTGGGACCTTTCTGAAACATCGCCAGGATACTCTTAATCTTACACAGGAAAAGACCCGAACACACCTAGACCTACATAACTGTACCCATGAAAATCTACAAATACATCTATATATCTATCTCTATCTCTATCTCTATCTCTATCTCTATCTCTATCTCTATCTATATCTATATCTATATCTATATCTATATCTACCATGTTTCTCATATAATAAGGCCGGGTCTTATTTTTTTTGAGCCCCGAAAAAATGGCTAGGCCATCTTTTCGGGGGTGACTTAATTCCCCCCCCCTTGCATCTTCGGGCGGGCAGGCAGTGATGGCTTGGATGTTGACCTCAGCATTGGTGGGGCACTTCGTATTGGGGTCAATGCAGGCAGCACCATATCCTGGTGTGCAACAAAAGTACTTCCTAACAGCAAGCCCCCCCACCATTCCCCCCATTTCACATGTTTTAATATAGGCCTTAATTTGGGGGGAGGGGCTTAATTTCATTTCATGCCTATAACACATGCTAGGACTTCCTATTGGGGGAGGCCATATTGTTGGAGAAACAGGGTATATCTATATCTATCTATCTATCTATCTATCTATCTATCTATCTATCTATCTATCTATCTATATGTAAAAGAATGGAGTCTAATTCGTCTGTTTATTTCAGTGAAACTATACCCACAGGAGAAATGTTCATGTTATGCTTCAGAGTGTTCAAAATTCATTGATGTTTTCCATTCATATTCAGAAATAACCAAGGTCCCAAAGTGTTAAATTTGCCTGGAAAATAAAAGCTTTGCTTTACTGAGGAAAGAACAGACACATTAGCAGTTGCTATTCCACCTTTTGGAATCTGTGGGAACAAGATAAGGTTACCTGTGCAGAAAACACGAGGAAGGGGTCAAAGGGCTCTTACGTTTGAAAATCTGGCATTGTTAATGTTCGCTTCCGATTGAAGCTTTGCCATTTATTATTTCTGAAAGTATCTAATATACTTGAAAAAAAATAGCAGGAAGAAGGTCAGAGCTCACAGTCTAAGCATCTTGTAGTTCTTGTCTACAGATGCCAACTTACTGTGAACACACTGTAAATATTTTTTGTTAACATATACCAGTATGAAGTTGAAAATAAACCAGTAACTCTTATGTACTACAATAACTGGAAAAAAATGAATATTGGTCAGCTGTAAAGGTTAGTAGTCCTTGACTTATGATCAGTTCTCCCAAAAGATACATTCGACCTTGTTCTGAAGTTCTGACAGCTGCCTTCCCCACTTTTGGCAGTTTGATGACTATATTTTGGGTGCAGCCCACATTTACAGTCATTTGCAGTGTCCTGTGGTCATGTGACCATGGTTTTTGATGTTTGTGCCAAAAATGGGCATTTACTTCCTGTTTTGGACAAGCTTTTCCTATAGTGAACAATGGGTTTGCTTAACAATTGCAGTGATTCACTTAAGAACCACTGCAAAAAAAAAAAAAGGTGGTAAAATCCTGTTGATCACATCAGTGTCCTGTTTTATGGCCATCATGACTCAAATGGCCAGGCAATTAAAATGACTAAATAAATAAATAAATAATAAACGCACTAAGCACACTCATCCAGATAAGCCTTCATGCTTATTTACCAATTTTATTATTACATTTATACCCTGCCTTCCTTTCAGGAGCTCAAGAGGGGCTATGTGGATGGTCTTCCCTTCATTTTATCTAGACATTCCCCACCCATGCTGTCAAATGCTGGAGGACCACTAGAGTGCAACAAAGAGACAAATAAAGCTCCCTTTGCTGTCATCTAATGGTGATCTCAGTTTAGCAGCTTTGATATTGTATATAATATTTTAGTCAGCAATGGGATCCTACCTGTTCTACTACTGGTTCAGTGATCGTGGGCACACACATGCACCTAGTGTGCATGCACCTAATACATGGGCACCTAATGCATGGGCACCTAATGCGTGCACACCTAATGCATGCACACCTCATGCGTGTGCACCGAATGCATGCGTGCAGCTTTCCACACACCAGCTGAGGCCTGCAGTGCCAATCAGCTGAGTGGATAAAGAAGAGAAAAGCGCAGGGATGGGTGGGAGGGTTGATCCTGTGCTTTTCTCTTCTTTCTCCTCTCTGCTGATTGTGAGGAGGCTTTTTTTTTTTTTACCACCGATTTGGCTGAACTGGGCCAAATCAATAGCATACCACCACTGATTTTAGTATAGTATTTTATCCACAAAGTAACAGTCCCGTGTGAAGAAAACCACCAGAATACCCTGTTTCTCCCGCTCCCATTCCACCAAGCTATTTCTCTCACTCCCATTCCATGCTTTGTTTGTTATATGGGTTACAAACCATTATATAAATATAATAACCAAACATTATGAAGCTTGGTCTGCTTGATTTATTGCTTGTTAATCCATCAACTTTATAATAACTTTGAAAGATCATAATTTTGGTTTTTCAATAAGCAATAAAATCTTTTTCTCTCCTGGCAGAATATTTCAAATCTTCTAAATGTTCTAAATGAGCCAGTTTCAGCGTATGAAAGAATCACTGTATCATCCCCACGGTACATGTCTACTTCCAAGCCCTAAATAAACTAACTGGAATGTTTTATTTACTGTGATGGTCTGACTGAATTCCAGTTCTGACATAGAAAAGATTTGTGTTGGAGTGGTGTGTTACCAAACAGGGAAAACAGAGAGACAGTTTGTTGACACAGAAACCATGCCTTACTATTGCCCTCTCAGCCAGCCCACCATGGGCCATTTCTGTCATTTTTTAATGAAAACATAGATCAGTTTTGTAGAAGGAATATTCAGAGAAGCTGATCCATAATCAGAAGCATCTCTGCTGATTGCATTACAGCTGAGTATTTACAGGCCACCACATTCTCAGCCTCTCGATTCCACATCAGACAGAGAGTAATTTGTAATTAGCTTTTGCACATGCCAGGTGAGAAGGCTCGCCCTTAAGGGCCATTTTTCCCAGAGAGAGAAAAGTTATTCAGTAAATGAGTCCAGCATATTGATTCTACACACACACACACACACACACACACACACACACACACACACACACA
>NW_020769336.1:1211070-1249521 GCF_900518735.1 Pseudonaja textilis
TATCTATCTATCTATCTATCTATCTATCTATCTATCTATCTATCTATTCATCCATCCATCTTTCATCATCTATCTAATCTATCATCTATCATAGTCAGTCTCTCTCTCTCTCTCTCTCTCTCTCTCTCTCTCTCTCATAAGTGCCTGGATTGTGTCTAATGTATACAATTTGCACAATTGTGATGCAGGAAAACCTTCAAAATTCTAGAAAATTAAAATTCTGTTTCAGAGATATAGGCATACTGGACAATTGCTCAAATAAAGCTTGTATTTGATGGCAAAGCTTTTCTGCAATCTTTTCTAATGGCTTAAAAATAATTGGAGACCAATTGGGGGATTCATTCGCAGAGAATGAAAATGGCATTTTTTCATTCTTATTGAATCCTATTTTCTTTAGTAAAATTATTTTCTTATTATGACTTTCAGGAAAAAGAAATAGGCTTATTCATAACATATATATTGTAGGATCAAGAAGAAGAGAATGGCATTTTACAATTCTGCATCCAAAAATATGAGCTGTGCAGGAAAAACAACAATAAATGAGTTGGTTTGTCTCACTTTAACAATGGCACACTATAATATATTTTGAGCTGTATGCTCCAGCACCTTACAAGCAGATTGCTAACAAGATGGTGATGAATGCATTTCTAACTCAACTCTGTATAAAATCAAAGCAGGAGCTCAAAATGCTACATTTGGGCAAGGAATTTATGCATACCTTTGAATAGCCAATACATTCTGGTAAATGAAGAGGTCTCAAAATAGGATACCATTATATAACACTGCTCTTTTGTATGGGATCATTTGAAGTACTAAGTCTAGCTTGTATGTGGTGTGACTTTTCCTCAAAAATAATCCTGCAACAGTAGCTTGATTATGTTCAGCTTAGGTTGAAAGAAAGGAGTAAAAGAGGAAAGGAAGGGAAGGGAACAGAGAAAGAACGAGAAAGGAAAGAAAGTAGGAAAAAAGGAAGGAAGGAAAGATGTAAGAAAGAAACACAAGAAGAAGAAACAAAAGATTTAGAGTGTTAATGAAGTGCTTGGTGAAGGCTAGAAAATATACTAAAATGCAATATTACCAATTTACCTTTTAGGAATGAGGGGATAAAGACTCAACATGGAATGGATGACTTCTGAGACTTTGAATCATGCAATGTTTCACATATTCATTCTCCCAATTCAATTTCAATAACAATTTATAAACCTTGGCAATAACATATTCATCATTATCAGAGTACAATTTCAAATTCATTTTTTACAAAGTCAAAACCATAACTTATTTAATTTTTTTCAGTTGTATATATGTAAACCAGTGATGGACACATTCTTCTGACTCCGACACTTCTTTGGACTTAAGAATAAGTTCACCCTGATTAAAAACTATTATTTGACCATAGGTGCACCAGTCTGTCCTCACAATCATTTCTTTTCTGAAAAAAAAAAAAGTTCTTGATGTGACATCTGGTTA
Organism: Pseudonaja textilis; assembly: GCF_900518735.1. The sequence continues at coordinate 1,212,538 of NW_020769336.1, forward strand.
AGAAAGTTTTGAGTCTCTGGCTTTATTCGTCTACCAGAGCATTTATATCCTAAGAGTAAGAGCAGTCTGACAGTGAATCAATTATTTGATGGTTGCATTCCTTTCATTGCATGTATTCAAGCTGAGCAGGGACAGCTATTGGTCAGGAATACTTTAATTTGAATCCTTGTATTACGCAAGAGGTTGGACTCAGTGGCCTAATGCTCTGGTTCAATTGTTCGATTTAGTATAAAGCAGCTTCTTAGTTCCTTTGCTGTTAACAGCAAGCCACACAGCCAAATGCAGAAGCTTAGTAGCTACACCTGCAAATTTACAGAATCATCTGATGTAAATAGTCCGCATTTCAGGAAGTGATGCATGTGTACTTGGGTAGAAATTTCCTTCTTCTCCCCATAAATTACCTCCATGACTTTGAGCAAGCAAGTTCAGCAGCAAAAATGGGGAGAAGCTCTTGCAAGCAATTGGGAAGCATTGCTAAAGTTGACTGCTTGTTTTCTCAGGACCTCCTGAAAGCTTTTGACAGCAATCTTTCCTTGGGGAACCAGTCCACAAAGCACTGCAGTTATTCAGAAACGCCATTTCCATCTTCATGTATGGGAAACATGTAACCGCATTCTACTGGCCTGTAGGGAAAATAAAAACCTTTACATTATGCCAATCTGATCAAATATTTCCTGTTCAAAGAGACAGTCTTTTGTGCAGCTACCTGTCATTGTCTTATTGTGTGTGCATGTTTGTATGAATAGATAACGATAAATAGGTTTTTTCCTGACACCCACACAAAAAGAGTGTGCATGAGCTAAGTAGTACTGGAATAGAGCCAATAAAATGTTGCTAATGTATTTTTGCTATCTCTGATGCTAGAGAATAGGATGGCTGAAATATATGAGATAGTCTCCTAAATAGGGATGCCTATATTAAGAAAAGCTATAGATATAGAATATGGCACAAGAACTAGTTTATAGGGCATATTTATATTAAGGAACAATGCACACAAGGTGATATATACATACATGAAACTACAAACAAAGAAGGTAAGGAATGAACTGAATCCTTGCCAGCCCACCTTAGTTTTACTGGCACTGCTTTTAATATATATTAGCTTAAAGCAATTTTACATTCTTACAATTTTTGGCTGTGGTTATACAATATTTCTTGTGAGCTACAAGGAGATAGCTTCCCCTCCCCTCCAAAAGAGACAAATGATTCCCCATTTTACTACCTATGAACAGAGTGCCAAAATTAGGAAAGCTATTTTAAAGGGCAAGGTGACACCATGTTACTTATTAACTAATATTTATAACTCCTCCCATTCCCAAGAACGTAACCAAGTTATGTAAAAGATAACAACGATATCAACATAAGAATAGGAGTAGCTAATTAAAATATAACTTAAAGGTTAAAAATAACCATACTTCATGCTACATACTCTTAGTGTCCTGCTAAAAAGCCAGGTCTTTGAAGGACCACAAAAGTCATGTGCAAGTCATACGAGTAAATGAATTATTAATTAAATAAATAAATGAAATAAAAACATGGGGCTCTGTGGGATTTAGGGTATTCCAGAGAGATGAGTCTGCAGCTGAGGTTATTGTCTTCTGACCCCATTATCTTAATCTGCTGAAAACAGAACTTGTTCGTTCTTGAGTTGACCAGTGGGATGTGTTGATTCCTTCTGCAGAGGATAATTTTATTTGTTTGTTTGTATCTCATCTTTATTATTTTTATAAATAACTCAGGTGGTGAACATATCCAACACACCTTCCTCATCTTCTTTTCCCCATACAACAACCATGCTGTGATGTGACTTAGACTGAGAGAGTGTGACTGGCCCAAGGTCACCCAACTGGCTTTCATGGCTAAGGTGGGACTTGAATTCATAGTCTCCTGCTTTTTAGCCTGGTGTCTTAACCACTAGACCCAAAATTACATATGGCTGGACAGGTTCCACTAGTAGCCAATACAATACCCATAATATTGTAGAAGAACAGCAGGTTGAGCTGGAAAGTGGAGTTAAAGATGTCATCAGTTTGGAGTAATTGCATTGCACAAGAGCTCCAAATCCAGCCCCCGTGAATTCTGTTCACCCTTATCTGGTACCAATTTAGCTTTGACCATTAGTTTACTAGATTATTTTGTATACAGTAAATAACAATAATAAATTCTCAACAAATGCTTATTTGTGGCTGACAATATATATTTACCACTTAAGCAGCCCTTACCTCTGGCATTTGGACCACCCCATGTTGCATCCATTGAACTTTCCATATAATCATCAAGGACAACCACAAATACACAACATAGCAAATGGAAGGGAGAATACTATTGCAACAGGATCAAGAAGATTCAGGTTCAAATTCCTTCCCAATACGTTATTTTGGTTCTTTTATTATATAGGCAGTATCCAACTGTAATACATAAATATATAGATTTATCAAATTAAAAGGTAACACAAAAGAGAATGAAAGGTTTACCTTGAGTTGAGTTATGGCATGTGGCCTGGTGATAGGTAGAAAGAAAAGCTATGTCTGCTTGGGGTTGTTAAAAAAAAAGTCAAGATGGCAGAGACAATTGTGCAATCAAAGCCCTACCCCTTTGGTATGTGTTTCAGAGTTCCAAGTAAGAAACCCATAGCAAACAAAATTCTGAGGCAAATAATTTCCTCAAAGAATAGGTGTATTGGATATATCATATTGGCACAGGCTAGTGAAAACCTTCTCTGACTATTCCCATGGGTTTTCACCTAATTAAAAATAAAAGTTTGTCACTTTCTCAAAACAATAAGTCACATGGTCCAATCTGGATACTGTCCAGTTGCTAGGTGACTCCAATCCCCTGCTTCCGAGCACCTGCAGGAATGTCCTTGGTTCTCACAAGAAAGTATTTTGTTTTGGCTACAACACCCCAACTATCTCCATTCCACCCTTCCCATCCCTTTTCTCTGGTGTGTCAGCACTGAAGTCTCAAAATGGTCTCTGCCCGGGCCAGCTGCAGGGTTGACAGTCACAATCACACAGTTCTGGCCACCAATTTTTAAACCCTCTCCTTCTGGCCGCTTCTGGCTCTGCTTATGACTTGCATTGCATTTTCAATAGTTCTTTAAAAGACATATCTTATGACTCTTACCCCATGAATTAAAAAGAACAAAAGTTGAAAGTGAAAATTTATTTTTCCCAAGTGGTTTTTGCTGCTTTCACTTTTCAGAACCACAGCACCTGGAGAATTTTTACTCTTTACAGAATTAATTACACTTTTCAGATGAAATCCGATCACTTTTTGCTTGGTAGCATTTTCATTGACTGTTTTTTCCCGCTATCCCTTCTTGCTTATAAAGACAAGCCAGTGAAAATTTAACTACTTCTCAAGGGATTTCTTCTTTCTGTAATTTCCTACTTGAGAGAAACATCCATGAGAATAACAGCTGCATTTTACAAAGACAAATCTATAAAATCAGTTCAATATTGTTATTCACACCTTCAAATGTGGCTATGGATATCAAGACTAGGCACTGGTTTATTTTTTTCCTTTTAACTTTCCTCCTATTGGTTTATTTTTTTACAAAATTATTTCATAGTGTTGACGGCGTTTTAGAGAAACTGTGAGAGCCTTCTACTTGATTCTATTGCAAAACAGAACAAACAAATAAACTAGAAATGAATGGCAGAACAAAACCAGAGGATTTCCCAGTGCTACAGAACGTGCTTAGTTACTGAGCTTCTCTCTATCTTTTGATACTGTATTTCAGGCTGTAATCTTTTCTCTTATCATGGCGTTAGTTTCCTGTAAAAATCCCTCAGCATAAATCTATGGCACAATTATAAAATCTGAAGCACAAGCACTCATCATGAGGAACTGTGGCCCCCTCCTCTCCTGGAAGCCTCTTCAAAGGAAAAGAACAGGCACTTTCTTGCTTATTTTCATTATGTCTCATTGTGTAACCTGTCACGAGCACCCATACAACAACCTTCTTATCACTTCAATCACTTGGGTAAGCTTTCAGTGGTCTTGATATCCCAGCAGACAATGGTCTATTTATGCTGTAATACAGGAGTATCAAACTCAATTTCACTGAGGGCTGCATCAGGGTTGTGTTTGACTTTGGGGGCTGGGTGAACGTGGCCAGGGTGGGTGTGGCCAGCTCGATGTCACTTGTGTTGAGGGTGCCTGTGGTGGCCCAAGCACTCTGCCAGTGAAAACGGAGAGCTGCACACAGCTCTCCCAAGCTCCATGCGCAATTCTCCCAAGCTCCATTTTTGCTGGCAGAGGATTGCAGGAGGCCATTGAAGTCTCCAGAGCTGTTTTTGGTGGTAGAGGCATCACCGACTAGTCTTTCACTGTTTCCAGGGAGGCCCCATGGACCAGATCTAAGCTCCCTGTGGGCCAGATTTGACCTGCAGGCCTTGAGTTTGACACCCCTGCTCTAATAAATATCCTGAAACTGATTGCCTTTTACTCCCTGAGCATTGCCAATTTCCCTTTAGCTTGTCCTGTTTCTACATGCCACATTTCTGAATTTAGGAGTCAACCTATTTTATATTAGATTAGATTAGATTGTATTTCTATCCATCTATATGAAACATTAGATGTGACACTAAGGTTTGATTTTATTCATGTTGCAATGTTGTTTTAAGAAATTCTGATAAATTAATCTTTCTTTGTTTTATATTTCAGCATAACATTAAAAAAGAACACGATTTAGTTGATGTACAGCACAGTTTTCTGCCTCAATGTATTTTTATAGGTTAAAAAAATATTTGCTAAACTTTCAGAGATATGATTGGCTGCTAATAGAATGATATCTAGTAAAGAAGCAACTAATTATTTGGAAAGGTAATAAACATGTACACGATAGGAACAGATCTGGATTAGAAAAATCTTATGGAAAAGTTCATTTTATCACCTTTTTATTAATGCAAAGACAGCAGTACAACAAAAATAAATAATTCTTATCCATGGTTACAGAAATAATAAACCCATATTTAATTTGATTTTTTTCTTCCTCTTCCTTTCTTTCTTAAAGCCATACTTGTATGTCCTTCTTTATTTTGAAATCATTATGCAGGCCAAATCTATGAATATCTGAAAACTGTGGCTGTTTCCAAAAAAAGAATCAGTTGAGTTCTGTTTATTAATTGGCATTTGAGAGGCCACAACAGAGGCTGGTGGAAGAGGTAGCAGATTTCCGAACAAAGCAATAAAACTTCAAATAATTGAATCCAGACTATCTGGAATATATTACTGTAATTTCTAAAGTATAAATTATTACAGGAGGAAAATATGCAACAGCCACAACAATTAATGCAATTTAAAACACTTTAAAAAGCCAAGGTAACAATTTTGGTAGTTTAAGAACTAATCCTACAAACTAATACCATCAAAAATAACAATTAATATATCTCAAACAATGCAAAATACTGATCATGTAAAATTAAGGGTAACACTATTTCAGAAGTTTTTGTTTTAGGCCTATTGGATAAAAGCTTTGGGGAAAAAATGGAACTTTGTTATTATGTATGTCGACTGTGGCTAGAATCCTATATGCACAGAGATAGAAAGACAAATTAATTCCCAAAATGGAAGAATGGATGGAAAAAGTGATGGAGTTGGCAGAGATAAGAAAACTAACTGCTTTAATTAAAGAACTAAAGAATTATGGAACACATGGTTCTCCTAAAATTAACAGGGCTCCCAATTTTCCAGTTTTATCAAGTCTTTAAAAGTTATATTGGTCTATGGGATGCATGGGTGCTAATCAGAGGTGGTATTCAGCAGGTTCTGACCAGTTCTGGAGAACTGGTAGTGGAAATTTTGAGAAGTTCGGAGGCCTGGCAAACACCACCTCTGACTGGAGATTTTACAATATCCTTCCCCTCCCATACCCACCAAGCCATGCCCACAGAACCGGTAATAAAAAAAATTGAATTCCACCACTGGTGCTAAGGATATTAAGACTCAACTCAAAAAGCTCAAACTGCCCAAGGAGCTGCTGATATAGTTCTACAGAGGAATTGTTGAATCTGTCATCTGCACCTCTTTAACTATCTGGTTTGGTTCTGCAACCCAATAGGACAGACACAGACTTCAGAGGATAATTAGGACCGCAGAAAAAACAATTACTACCAACTTGCCTTCAATTGAGGACCTGTATACTGCACAAGGGCTGTGAAAATATTTATAGACCCCTCACATCCCGGACATAAACTGTTTTATAGACCACTGCACACCAGAACAACTAGGTACAAGGACTTTTTTTTCCAAACACCATCACTCTGCTAAACAAATAATTCCCTCAACACTGTCCAACTATTTACAAAGTCTGCACTATTATTACTATTAATTTTCTCATCACTCCTTATCATCCATCCTCTCCCACTTATGAGTGTAACTTTGTCGCTTGTATCCTTATGATTTATATTGACTGTTTCTTAGTATGATTTGATTGCTTATTATACCCTATGACTATTATTAAGTGGTCAGCGCATACCCCGTCCCTGTTATTCAGCACCTGTTACACACATTCGAACCCGGTACCATTTTCGCCAAGTTAGATATGTCCCAGGCATACCAACAGTTCCCTGTTGATGATCAGACAGCTGAATTACAAACCATAGTCACGCATAGAGGGGCATTCAAATGTAAGCGCCTCCAATTCGGGGTCAGTGTGCCCCCGGGTATTTTCCAATCACTCATGGAACGGATTCTCCAAGGTCTCCCAGGAGTTGTTCCGTATTTCGATGACATCTTAGTCTCAGCTACTAGCAGACCTCAACTCATGCAGAGGGTCAGGACAGTGCTAGGGAATTTTAGGCAGCATGGCCTCAAACTTAAAAGGGAGAAGTGCGCCATCGCCACTAGGCAGGTGGACTTTCTGGGTTATAGGATAGACGCCTCTGGCATCCACCCAATTGAGTCCAAGGTGAAGGCCATCCACGAGGCACCCACACCAACCAACAAGACTGAACTACAAGCCTTTCTGGGGCTTCTAAACTTTTACGCCTCATTCCTCCCGCACAAAGCATCTGTCGCTGAACCCCTACATAGACTCTTAGATAAAGACTCACCCTGGCATTGGGGACCCAAAGAAGCCCACGCTTTCAAAGCAGTCAAATCCTTACTCACATCGGAAGCGGTTTTAGTCCAGTTCGATCAACGCCTTCCTCTGGTCCTGGCTGCTGACACATCCCCTTTTGGGATTGGGGCTGTCCTAAGCCACAGACTCCCCAACGGCTCCGAGGCACCAATTGCCTTCTTTTCTAAGACTTTCTCCACGGCAGAAAGGAACTACAGCCAAATCCATAAAGAGGCCCTGGCTGCGGTTGCTGCAGTTAAAAAGTTCCACGAATTCTTATTTGGCCACCATTTTGAACTTGTGACTGACCATAAACCTCTCCTAGGACTCTTATCTGGAGATAAGCAAACCCCGCAGGTACTTTCACCCAGAATGACCAGATGGACTTTGTTTCTGGCCGCCTACTCATTCAAGTTGGTGCATCGTCCTGGCAAGAACTTGAGTCATGCCGATGCCCTCAGTCGCTGCCCCCTGCCAGTCCCAGTCGAGGACCCTGCACCAATTCACGCCATTTTTGAGGTCAACGAACTCAAACTTCCAGTGACAGCTGAAGACATTGCGGCGCACTCAAAAAAAGACAAAATAATCGCCCAGGTTCTGGACTGGGTGGGAAGGGGGTGGCCGGAAACTCAATGTACAGTTGACTTTGTTCCCTTTAAAACCCGCCAGCAGGAACTGTCGAGGCTACAGGGATGTCTATTGTGGGGTACAAGAGTAGTCATCCCAGCCACCCTTCGAGTACCCATCCTGAAGGTGCTTCACGAAGGCCATCCGGGCATCGTAAGGATGAAGGCGTTGGCCCGCAGCTACGTTTGGTGGCCCGGCATGGATGCTCAAATCGCCAACTGGGTAAGCTCTTGCCAACCTTGCCAAGAAACCAGGGCTGCCCAGCCAGCTGCCACGCCCACCAGGTGGGAAAGTGCTAGTGCCCCTTGGTCTCACCTGCACATCGACCTGGCTGGACCAGTGCATGGCAGGACTTTCTTGGTGGTCGTGGATTCCTACTCCAAGTGGATTGACGTGGCCTTGCTTCCCACGACCACCACCCAAGCAGTAGTCAAAGCCCTGACCCGTTTATTTGTCACCCATGGACTTCCAGACACGCTGGTGTCTGACAATGGCCCGCAGTTCACATCATGTGAGTTCAGTATGTACGTGGCTAATTTGGGCATCAGACATGTCCTTACGGCTCTCTTTCACCCCGCTAGCAACGGGATGGCAGAGAGAGCAGTTAGGTCAGCCAAGGAGGCACTCGCCAGGTTTGGCCAGAAAGACTGGCACTCTAAACTGTCTCGTTTCCTGCTCAGCCAACATACGACGCCTTGCACCACTACTAACAAATCTCCCGCCGAACTTTTAATGGGGAGATGCCTTAGAACCACCCTGGACAGGCTACACCCCCACTACTGCCCAGACACCCCTTTAGAGTCTGACAGTCTGGTCAGAGACTTTGCCTTGCAAGACCTGGTGTACGCCAGGAACTATGCAGGGGATCCTTTGTGGGTACCAGGTCAAATCGTGTCAGTCACAGGTCCAAGATCCTACAGGGTCCTCCTGGAAGATGGACGCTTGTGGCGAAGGCACGTGGACCAACTCAGAAGGCGACGTGCGGCTAATGCCAACCCAACCCGACCTGCCAGCGCCAACGCCTCCCTGCCGGTGCCAGACGGAAGCTCCATGTGGAACCCGGTTTTCCCTGATGAACAGGAAGGTCTACTGGAGAACCTGAGTTTCCGGCCAGGATCACCGACTCAGCAGCCGCGCGTTCCAGTTTGCCAACCGGACCTCGAGACTTGCCCGGGTCAGCCCGAGCAAAGGGACTCGCCGACTTCGCAGAACACCACGCCGGGGCAAGCCCATGCCCCGACGACCGTCGAGGCATGTCCCGAGGGCCTGGACTTGTCACCAGCCAACAGTTCACCCGAACTGCGACGTTCTGGTCGCCAGCGCAGACAGCCAACTTACCTACAGGACTACGCATGTTCCCAGCTGGGGGAAAGGAGTGTTATGTCCGTGGAACTGGTGGGAGTTCCCAACCAGGTCCGCTGTTTGAGCGGGAGCACCAGCCGCTCCCATTGGTTGGCTCCGTTTGACAGTCGGCTATATAAGCCGGCTGTCGAGCAGAGCCAGCCTGTTGTCGCCCGCTAGTCTGCAAGTTAGCAAGCAGACGCGACAACCCTTTATTCCCTGCAATAAAGCCTTGTTAGTTGTACGCTCTGGTCTCATGCCTCTTCCTTACCATCGCTCCACAACATGGCCAATAAAGAATTCTATTCTATTCTATTCTATTCTATTCTATTCTATTCTATTCTATTCTATTCTATTCTATTCTATTTCTGTTTGGCTTAGTGAGATTTGATGAAATTTTGTCTTAATGCTTTCCTGATGATACTCTGCATTGATGGTCTATAAATACTTGTATAAATAAATACATAAACAAACAAACAACCAAATATTATGCATATACCCACATACCCATATATATTATATGATATAAATTCTATATGTGAATGTATACATGTAGACTCGGTTGTTGATACTGTATCATAGAATTCTGGGACACTGCTGTATTTATCCTTGTTCTTATAATAATCTTACAGGGACATGGATACATGGGTGAGAGTGAGGAGTTAAGAGCAGAAGGCACATGGTATGATTCAGGTTTCAGCATGGTAGTAAAGATCCTTCAAGCCCAAAGAAATTATGGAAATTGACCCTCATTCTTTCAAACCCAAGCTATGATGAAAACTTAACTAGTTTAGAACACAATAATACCAGAGGGTATTTGTTTGTGTACATAAATAAATAAATGAGTACAGATGTCTTGCTTTCAGTTTAGATCGAATGGAAATGATTCAGAATTCTAAAACTGAATGAGAAAGAGGATAAACTATATAAGCAATAATCCAAAAGAGCTCCTGTGCCAACTCTGGAAGATCAGGGGGAAAGGAGATCTATATCGTTCTGCAATAAATAAACCAGTCAACCTCACCATCATCAGAAGAGACAATTGCTGACTGCTACTGAGTTTTCATAGCTCTTATTTATTTCTCCCTTGCTAGTGGTGAGCCATTAAAGGGTGAGAAACAGGAGCAGTCTGCCTGGTGTTGTTTCTTATTTCTTAGAAAAAGCATTATTTATGTTGAGCCTACCAGTTTCTTACCTGTGTACTAAGCACACATGGGGTGAAGACAAATTGCTTCGCTTCAGAAAAGAGAATGCAGAAAAATACTGCTGTACTTATTAGGGTGTAACTGAAAAAGGAACATGGAGAAGATTTGCTTTTCCTCATGTGTACTTCAAGGAGTGTTTGAAGGCAGTGCAACATTTTCAAACAGGCTCTGGAATAATCTTTGCCTCTGTCTATTTTTCCCTGCCTCAAATTTAAAATGATGGCCCCGTGTATAAAAAGGTAAAGACTCACTCAAGGCAAGCCTGATTCCTGGTAACTCTGTGAAGACAGTCACAGTTTTCTCAGAAACACGAACTTGAAGTTTAATCTCCCAATCTGGTACATGACCTGATTTCCCCTGGCGGGCCCCATCCAAGTATTAACCAGACCTATTCCTTCTTAGCTTTCAAACCTTGATAAGATCCATAATGTCTGCCATCTCCTATGTGTACATCCAGAATTAAATTTACACTGGCGTCATGCACAAACATGCATACAAAAAGTGAACTTTTATATATGTTATGTACATACACACACACACACACTCTTTCTCATCTGAGTTATGGATGGAGTTAGTCCCAGATGTGGGGTAAGGAGCGGAGACCTTTATATGGAATTAAAGTGAGGTTCTCTGATCAACATTATAATAGGTCTATGATACTACCCAGAGTACATGCTATAAACATTGTTCATGAATGTTTATAGAAACATAATAAATCAATAAAATCAGGCAGTTTAATTTTTTATGTAATTTATATAGCCTATATGGACTGCACAAACTTTAAACTCTGTTATCTTTCTGGAGAAAGTGACCAGTGTGTCTGTATTTAACCCACTAAATATAACAGTGTTGCTTCCAGTAAAAAAATAATAATAATTGGATCAGTGATTGACTACATCAAGCATGTTGCATGAATAGGATAAATGTGCTTGCAGGAAAGGTTTGAATTAGCATTTGGTTACAAATTCTTTGGCAGCACAATTGTGCTGCAGGCTAGAGAGACATGCTGTGAATTTTTGTTTAAATTCTACTGGTTGTCTTTATTTGGTCTGCTTTCTTCTGCACATAAATTTCAGTTTCTGAAAGTTTTTTTTTGTGAGGAAAAAGTTAAGCCAGTCTTTGTGTGTGTGTGTTTTTCAAATTTGCTAACTCAACCACATTGGTCAAGGGCAAACAAAGCCCTGTTGCATAAGGAAAAACAACCTCTGTGCTTATTTAACTCCAAATATCTATTAATAATTTTACATTTATTAAGTCTAGCATTTCAAACAAGTCACAATTTAGCTTTCCAAAGCTGTGATTATATTTTATTTGTTTGCAGGGGTCTCGTTCTGAATCTGCTTTATTTGAGGCTAATGACAATTTTAAATCAAGCACACTGGCAAGCAATGGTGCGTTGATGAAAATATATTATATCTTTCAAATCTAGTCTGAGTCAAGCTGATGTGAAATAAAAACCTGGGTTGAGGAGACCTGCAATACAGACATGAAGTGTGACACTAAAAGAAAATTGGAGCTCTTGTCATACCATTTTTATTTGTATAGTTGCTATGACACCAAATGATATTATTCATTTAATTTGAGTTGGATACCGATTATCTAACAAGCTACATTTAATCTATGGTTTGAAGTTGTTGAGATACTTTAACTACTATATAACTTTGCTTTGAATATTGGTGAAGGTCAGGTCTTGTTACTACTAACTGAACATCATTTTAAAGAACAAACTGAGTTAAGATTTCCAGATGGGGATCCTTATTAAAAGTATTTTAAATATATTTCTCTTTCTTAAGTAAATACCGTCATATAATCATATTCCAATGACTTTTTTTGCTTACTCTTTTAATTATCCTTTTTTTAACACATGCTTCCAAAACACCTTAGTTTCGAAAGAATTGTCATGATTATTTGTATTTGTCTTGAAAACACAGCATAGCATTTTGATAAAGAAAATGGTCTAGGATCAGAAAATATATTGGAAACACTTTACAGGAAGCATGGTCATTTTATGAAAATTATATGGGGAAAAATGGGGATATCATAAGAAATAGTATTAAATAGCAATGGCAAATTATAAACTTATTTACTAAAAGAAGAAAACAAAATTAGATTTATGTAGATAATATAGCCAAGAATTAAGATGAGATCTATGCAAAAGAATAATAGCTAGAGGAACTTTCTATAGCCTTTGTTTAGTCTGGTAGATGAAAACAGAATGAAGATTGTTTGAATACACATTCTTCCTTGGAGAAAATTTTTGAAAAAAAGAGCATTGAGGGGAAAAAGTCATTCTCTGATGAGCTGTGTCTCTGATCAATACTTTTTTCCTATTGGAATTTTTTGCATATGGAACTCTATTTGAAAACCCAATGTATATAGGTTTGAATATGCAGATGGTGTCTTCATATCTGCATAGATTGGTTTTCTTTAAACTTCTTACCTCCTGATATTGAGATTTCCCATCCTGAGTGGGTAAAGTTTAATGGGATGGAAAAAACCTGACATAATGCTGTAATTTGAAAATCTTTTTCAGTGTTAAAATGTCTGTAGATTCTCAGTCATGTCATTCCAAGGTCATGGCTGTCCCAAAAGTACTTTTGCAAGAAGCAACTGGACTTCCTTTGTTTTTCTTTGAAGATGTTTCACTTCTAATCCAAGAAGCTTCTTCAGTTCTGACCGAATGGTGGAGAATGAAAGGATTTATATTACTTACCTTGAAGGCACAAATAACCCTCCAAGTGACCTCAACAACTTTCAGAGAGAGTGCAAATGATTAGATAAGTAAAGGAATATAAATTTTTCCATCCTTCACCATTGAGTCAGAATTGAAGAAGCTTACTGGATGAGAATGAAACATCTTCAAGGCAAAACAAAGAAAATCCAATTGCCTCTTGAAAAAGCATCTTTGAGACATTTTTCAGTGTTAGAATTCAGTATGCAGAGGTTGAATTAGGTATTGTTAAATTTATTTATAGCATTATTGTAGTCCACTCTTTACAGATTGTGATTAAATTCTATCTTTAGTGATGTTCCTGCTTTCAACGTTTTAGCTTTTATTCTTCTAGGAATCATGCTGGCTTATCTTTTGACTTAGCTTGACAGTGCAGATCAGAATCAAGATATTATTGATCTATAAAGCACCATAAAATATATTTCTTTCGCACTAGCTAAACACAAAATTGATATTATTCCATCTAACAAAACTATGTGTTAGCAAATAACTATTTCTCTTCTACTTTAGCTTCTATATCAATATTTATATCAATTTTAGTGAAGTGTAGATATTATACATTTTATAAAGAACAAATAAAGTGTCATCTTATTAAAAGCCTCCAAATCCAATATTTATATAGTCTAAACATCATCACTCCAAATATTTAATAGAAAACAATACAATTTTAATTGGCAGAAATAATAATTTGAACAGCACAGCTGATACATATTAGCTTGGAACACAACTGAAAAGAATTTTAGAAGCAATTATTCATGCTGGGAGTAATCGTTGCATGGAATAACACACCATACATAGCTTTTGAAGGAGAGTGAGAATGAAAGAGGCAGAGGAACCAAAATGAAATTTAAATATCTGCCCATGTCATGGCATACTAAAAAGAAGACTGTTCCTGAAAAGCTGTGTCAGCCTTCCTTATTCTCTCAGGGAAAAAAAGTAGTGTCAATATAGAACAACTTCTAATGTTGGCTATCATCTTGGTGCTCTGGTTAATGTACCAATGACACGGTGGTGGGATTCAAAAAATTTAACAACCGGTTCTCTGTCCTAATGATTTCTTCCAACAACCAGTTTACCAAGCTGTTCAGAAACTTAACAACCAGTTCTCCTGAACTGGTGAGAACTGGCTGAATCCTACCACTTCGATGACAAGGATTTGGAGGGGCAGGGGCAAAAGAGTCAGACTTAAAGAATTTACTTTAAATAGACTTTAGCTTACCTGAAGTCATAGAAAGAGCTGAAGTAATGAGAATGAGGAATGAGGAAAAGAACCAGAACATTTTAATAAGTTTGGTTTCAATTTGGTTTCAGGAAAAAAATGTCCTGCAATCTTCAATTCCTACACTGCAAACACATATGGACTACTCTACTTGATCAGAGTAAAGCTATAGATGCAATTTACATAGACTTCTGCAAAGCTTTTGATTCAGTGGTACATGACAAACTACTGTTGAAACCAAACTCTTATGGCATTTCTGGATTTTGGGCTTGGACAACTTTGAACTATGCTACCTATTGGTTAGACTTAAGCGTAGCACACAAAATTATCTGCTACAATGTCCTACCAGTCAAGGACTACTTCAGCTTCAACCACAACAATACAACAGATACAAACTCAATGTAAATCGCTTCAAACTTGATTGCAGAAAGTACGACTTCAGCAACAGAGTGATCAATGCCTGGAATGCACTACCTGACTCTGTTGTTACATCCTCTAACCCACACTCCTTTCACCTCAAACTATGCACTATTGACCTCACTACATTCCTAAGAGATTTGTAATGGGTGTGCATAAGTGCACAGTTGTGTCTACTGTCCCTGTCCTTTTGTCCCCATTTATTCGTACCTATTTCCTGTATTCTTACTCATGTTTATACTTATACCTATTATCTTGTAAGCGATTGACAAATCAAATAAATAAATAAAATAAAAAATAAGTTGCTCACTTGAAAATAACCCCCACTGCATTAATCTGCTGTTCTCATGAGATGAAGAGTTGCATATAGAAGAGGCCCATATCTGTATGGGCCTCTTCTGTCAGATATCTAACAGTAACCATTAATGGTTAAACTTTGACTACAGAAACAGCTATTTCTTCGCTATGCATTTTCAGTTCAACAAGTATTGTCTCATGGGTCATCTCATTTGGCCACCTCAATGTTCAGTATTCTTCTGTTTCTGATTGGAGACGTATGAGTCGGTCATTTCAATTTGTTCCATATCCATTTTTATTAAATCTCAAGTGTGTTCCATTATATTCACAAGGAAGTTCTTATACAGGAAAATTCCATTGAATAAAGTTTTCTCCTCATCCACATTCTTCAGGTACAGCTATCCTCCATTTAAAGAGATGCATTTTCTATCTGCCTACCTCACTGCCATACAAGATGAGGAGTCTGTCAAAAAAGGGAGGTGGCAGCCTATGTGGATTGGTTGCTGTTGTGGTGGTTTCCTGATGTGAATTTTCTTCCTTCTTTTTCTCTATTTGACATTTTTAAACATCTTTTCTTCCTTTCAACCATGTCTTATTTTTGGAAACTGCCTGGAAAGGTCCCTGCAGTTTTCATGGCAGATTTTTCCTAAGTGGTTTGCCATTGCCTCCAGCTTAGGACCAAGAAAAATAATTGGCCCAAGAATACCAAAATGGCTTCATGTCCAAGAAAGGACTAGAACTCACAATCTCTGGTTTCTAGCCTGATGCCTTC
Organism: Pseudonaja textilis; assembly: GCF_900518735.1. The sequence goes on from NW_020769336.1 coordinate 1,228,216, forward strand.
ACCACAAACAGCTCTCTGCTGAATATAAAGGGGGTTAAACCCAGACTTTTAATTCCTTTGACTTGAGTTTGAAATCTACCAGTCTTGCTTTATCCTACTCTCCATTGAAGGAAAAGAAACAACTCAGTTTCTTTTGTTTCCACTTATAAAGAACTTGGTAAGGTTGGTAAGTTATTAAAACAAAATAAAACATGATCAAAAGTGAGATTCTCATCCATCTCTACTTATCTGCTGTTGAGCCACTGAAGCATACAGGAAAACACTTTGCAGTACCTATAGTCCTTTCTCCAAGTAAGTCTAAGGGTTTAGGCTAGCCCAGAGCTAGAAGGAAAGTCATTCCAAACACAGGTCTCAAAACTCAAAATTCTTTTTCCCCTCAAGAAGAACAGTTTTGCCAAAAAAAAAAAAACATTCTGCTTTAGAGGCTCTACTCCAGTGCATATCACTTGCTACTTTTAGGATTGAAATAATGAGGAATGAGAAATTGTCAGGAGCTTTCAAGAAATGAGGCTTCTGTTTCTGTGGAGTTTTCTAAGAAATGCGGTAGTCTTGAAACCAGTGAGTAGAGGAAACACAACCCCTTGAGGCTTTCCCTCCCCCACATCCCCATCTTTGTGGATTGGTTGCTGTTGTGGTGGTTTCCTGATGTGAATTTTCTTTCTTCTTTTTCTCTATTTGAATTCTGAACTATAAAAGGATTAGCTTCCACTCCTTTAATTGTTGCTCAAACTGTTGCTTCTGTCCCAAATATGATTTTTCAATACATTACTTTCAAATTCTTGATGGAAAAGAAAACATTCAAATGAAATATTCCCAAATCCTGCACTTGAAAGAAGCCAACCAAAAACAAGGAAGTCAGTGTGATCTGATGAACTTCATATCATCTCAGATTCTTTCCTTTTGTAAAGTCTGCCATGCTATTGATCAGTGCATGTATTTCATCCTGCATTAAGACATAAATATTCTGATATACAAACTGTCCCAATGGGCAGAATATGGTTTCAAGTCATTTTAATATACTAACAACAACAGTTAAAACTGTCACAAAGCATTCTGAAAGAGTAGCCTACAAACAAATCATGCCGTTATACTTTATATCCTTCTCTTTCTTTCATAAATTTTCATGGAAAGCAAGCTTCAGTTGATTCCCTTTCCATTTGTTAACCCCTGTATTCTCTTTCAATCAATCTATCAATCCATCAATTAGAATGGAAGGGACCTTGGAGGTCTTCTACTCCAACACCTTGCTCAAGCATTCCAGACAAGTGGCCGCCCAGTCTCTTCTTTAAAAACTTCCAGTGATGGAGCACCCACAACTTCTGAAGGCAAGCTGTTAATTGTTCTCATTGTTAAGAAGTTTCTCCTTAATTCCAGGTTGTTTCTCTCCTTGATAGCTTCCATCCATTGTTCCCTCTGGTGCTTTAAAGAATAAGTTGATCCCCTCCTCTTTGTGGCAGTCCTTCAAATACTGGAATATTGCTATCATATCACTGCTAGTCCTTCTTTTCTCTAGACTAGCCAAACCCAAATCCTGCAACCGTTATTCATATGTTTTAGTCTCAAGGCCTTTAGTTATTTTACTTGCTCTTCTCTGTACTTTTTGTAAAGTCTCAACATCTTTTTTGTAATGTGATAACCAAAATTGGATGCACTATTCCAGGTGTGGTCTTTTATTTTTTCCACTGACATAGAAGATTTGTAAAACAGAAAAAGATGGAATAGCTACACCAGAGGTGGTGTTCAGCCAGTTCGGACCGGTTCTGGTATACCAGTAGTGGAAATTTTGAGTATTTTGGAGAACCGGCAAATACCACCTCTGGCTGGCTCCACCCTCCTGCCCCCGCCATTCCCTGTCCTATATTCCCTTGGATTTTTTTTCCACTCAGCTGATTTGTGTGGATTGGCATGCCTCAGCTGAACTAAAAAAACACTCAGCTCACCAGCACTGACACTAAGGGCAGTCTTTGCGTGCTGCACGCACATGAAGCACGCTTTCATAGAACTGGTAGCAAAGGTTTTGGAATTCCACCACTGAGCTACACAATATATTTTGAGCTGCAGCACTAAGTATCTTTCAACTGTGAGGTTTTACAATAATATTGCAGACTATACTACGTGAACTTCTTTCCAGTCTCTCCTATCCTGGTTTAGTTCTAGATTTTAAAACTTCTGCCTTAGAGTCTGATGGATATCCGATGCTCATGGGACATTGCATTTATGTATGTATTTGGAGGACGTGCATAGTCAATATTTTGTCAAAGTAACACACAAAAATAAAAGCTGTACTAAAATCTCAGGTGTAGAGTTTATAAGGTAAGAGGAATTACTATTTATTCAAACCCATTTGTTATACTAAATACAGCTGAGGATTTGTCACTATCAATAGGACTGATAAATACCACCATCATTATTTCAGTTCATTATACTTTGAAGGTAAAATGGCAAGATTTTGTCCATTAAGTCTTTTTAGTTAGCATTATACTAAATTAGTGAAAATCATTCCCTATTTATTCTTTATACATTTTCCAATGGAATTACATTTAGTAAAGAAAAAAAATATTTATTTGGCATTTATGAGTTATCTTTAACATAATACTGTAGTTTATTGATTCAGTGAAAATGGTAAATAATTGCAAAGAATTCCAGATATAGCCAATGTATGCACAAGTGGATGACCATGTATATTCTCTCTCTCTCTCTCTCTCTCTCTCTCTCTCTCTCTCTCTCTCTCTCTGTGTGTGTGTGTGTGTGTGTGTGTGTGTGTGTGTAGAGGAGACAGGAAAGTAGTTAAGAGACCACACAGATATTTGGATTTGGATTTCAAGAGATTTGGTTACTAAAATTTGTAAGTTTGCCAAAAATCTCAGACCATAATCCTGTGAGTCTGATTTATATAAAAATTAATTTTTCCAGATGGAGACTAAATGAAGTGTTGCTACAGAAATATGAAATTGTTGAGCACTATAGAAAGAACTTAAAATAATGGTTTCTTTTTCTTATCATAACTAGTATGAGAATGGTTTGGGATGCAAGGAAAGCCTTTGTTATAGGGTATCTGACACAAGAAATTATGAACTTAAGAAGAAGAGGCAACAGAAAATACAAAATACTTTGGATGATATTAAAAGAAAAGAAAAAATAAGGAACTCTCCAGGGAATACAAATATCTCCCAACAAATGAATATGTTAATCTATAAGAAAAGTGGAAATAAAATTGAGTTATGCAAAGCAAAGTAATTCTGAATTTGTGAACAAACCAGGGAAATGGCTGTTTTATAAACTTCAAAAAGAAAAAAAATGAAATTTCATCAATATTATGAACTCCCTTTGAGGGAGATGGGTAGTCAAGTATCATGATGTGTGTGTGTGTGTGTGTGTGTGTGTGTGTGTGTAGGACTTGATTGATTTGTGTGTGTGTGTGTGTGTGTGTGTGTGTGTGTGTAGGACTTGAGTAATTTATATAAAGGACTTGATATTCTTTGCGGAAAGTAAATGAAAACAAAATTTACTGAGTATTTCCCATATACAGACAAATATAATGAATGGACATATAATGATAAAGGGAGTTTCAGAAGCAAGTAAAAAGATTAAAGATTAAATCAGGAAAAGTTCCTGAATCAGATAAACTAAAAATGTGTACTATAAATACATTCTCGTTATAAATGAGGGTGAACTTTTACAAACTTTGCAAAATACAATAAATTCTATTTTACTGGATTTGAAATTGCATTTTGCAGCTTGCTATTTGGTTTGGATGAAAGAGAGGGTATTACTGAGAAATAGAACAGTCAGAACCTGACCTGAGATTTGGCTGGTACAATAAAGTCAAAATGAATGTAGTAGTTTGTGGTACAATAAAGTCAAAACTAATGTAGATTTTAAAAATCACCATGTTAAATGTGCCATATTGAGAATATGAACTAGATACATATCCAGTTATTTTGAAAAATCTTTCTGGCTCTCAGCATACAAAACATTTTATAAAGGAGAAATAAAAGGCAAACACAAATAATTAGCCTACTGTGATATACTAGAATTCTGTCAAGGGGAATACAAAATAGTCATAGTTGACAAAGTTTTTCCTATTTACACTTATCCACACACAACCAGGCACCATGTAAATACCATGCATAGAATAGCCCAAAGCACACATTCTGGAAGACAGTAATTCCCTGAAAATAGATTCTAGCCGAGTCCAAAAGTTTGGAAAACTAAACCTCTGGTCCTGGTGCCCAACCCAGATTGAACTCTTATTCTAACCCAACATTTCCCAAACTTAGACTTCTGTTTTGTCCTCACTACACATTATTGTGTGCAGCTTGACATGCAGCTAAACCCACCTATCCTTCAATAAAACAGACCATATGCATAGATCTGGATGCTTTATTAAAAGAACTGGATGAGTAAAACTGGGAAAAATAGAAATACATACAATAAAACCCAAATACAAAATATGCAGTGTTGAGTTGCTGGTGAACGTAATAATTAATAACCACAGACAAATCTAAATCTTAGCAGTGATGCTGTGTGTATGGGATGTGGGTTTCTGTCCTCAGATGAATGTATGCTACAGATTAGGCTGGATTCTTCCTGGTGCTTCTGTTTCCTTCTGAATGTTAAAGGAAATGGAGCCTGGCTTCCCAGGATGCACTTGTTTTGGGGCTGAAAGCTGATTGGTAGATAACATTTAAAGGGCCAGGTCAGCTTCCAAACAATACAGATTGATATTTGATCCTGGCCCCTAGATTGGTCCAGAGAACCACAAGAGTATGTACACAAAGTATACCTGGGGGCATGACAACTTCAACTCCCAGAATCCTCATCAATGCCCATACTGGCTATGGAACCCTAGAATTTGAAGTCTACATACCTGGAATTTGCTAGAATTGGGAAATATTGTTCCAACCAATTCATCACAGAATGGCAGCCATAATATCATAAGGCATTGAGGACAAAGAGTAGACCAATCTCCACTCTTGACATGAGTGTCTTAAATCTGATCAAGAGAATTGAGACTTTAAGGGAAATATTTCAAAAGGATCACCTGGAAATATTGTCAAATACAGGATGTGTTGTTAATTTCTTTCTGCTTGAAGAAAACAGCTTGAGATTATCTGAACGTGTGGAACATTGACATGACAATTTCTCTTTCTCTCCCTCTTTTTTACAAGATCCTGATTCAAATTGCAAGAGTATCATCTAGGAAGAAATACAACACTGTTTACACTGTGATTATGAAACAGGCCATTACAGGAGAGAATCAATGATCTCTCAAAGGATCTGCAGCACCAAATCTCTGAGTTTTGCAAAAGTCACCTCGAGGCAAAAAAAGGAAAAAAATTGTCATTGTACTTTGAGGAATTGGGAGTCAGTACAACATGTTGATGGGCCTGTTTCAAGATATGTTTCACTTGTTCCTCCCATAGGTGATTTCAGAAAGCCGTTTTAGCATAGAAGTACTACAGTCACTGACAAACTTAGCTACTTCTCCTTCAGGCAATGTGAGTAGGCTGTCATTCATTAAAATGGATTAAATGCTTGCTTGCACACAATTACCGAAAGCAAGAGCACCTGATTACAAGGTGCAGATGGGGAATGCAGTTTATGGGGGAACTGGAACAGTTATGTGTCATGGTGTCTTAAGCTGAGAGAACTTGACAGTAGATGCCTTCATAATTTCATAGAGAATGTTTGCAGTCTCCTTTTTCTCATTGTAGCTAGCTAATTAATTGGAGCCTCAGAGGATAAGCAGATCTGGGGCTGAACTCAGCTTCAATTTAGGAAACATTTTCTGTATAAAAGAAAGCTAAACCAAATGTTTTCTTCTGTTCCACGTCTATGATTTTTGAAAACTGTCCCAATGGTTCCAGTTGAATTGTTAACAGATTTGGAGTTCATCAACATCATCAAACCTTTCTCCCAAGTTGGATTTCTGCAATTATGCTTGATTCTTCAGGGTTGCTTCCCAGTAACCATTTTGACTCCTGCTATTGGTGCACAATCTGAATTAGGAGGAACAGTCTGAAGTTGATTTGTTTAAATTTCTGAATGAAACAAACTGCCATTTAAACTATTGTTTAGATTAATTTTAGGTTTAATTGCAGAATTCATTGTGATGCTCTGTCTGATTAGACAGACAGCCTTTTACACATACAAAAACAAAGCCCTTCTTAAAAATTCAGTTTTTCACCAACTTGATTTTCTAAGTAACAGCATTGGACTGAATAAACAATATGAATCGCCTTTACTATCTATCAATTTATCTTTCCATCATCATCATCTAATCATTTTATTATGTTTTTAGAAATCAGAGCAGGTAGATACTATCTTTGTTCTTCTTTTTCCTTGATCATATTTTCTACCTCACAATATATTAAAAGTAATATTATGCATGTATTGCTTTTGTTAAAATGTGTTTAAGAAGATGACATTTTGGCTATTGCATCTTTTTCATCAAGTCCATCTTTGTTTAGGACTTGCGATTACCAGATGTACTGTTTTATCTTGGATATTCATCATAATATTTGTGTACCGGACTTTCTGCAAGCTTGTGAATTTATTATAATTTTAAGTCATCCGAAGAAACTGTTTTCTGAGTCATAAAATGAATAAACATATCATAGACTCTACAAACTTAGTGTTGAACACTATAGCAAAAACAACAAAAAACATCTTTTCTTTTCTCATCTTTTCTTTTTCTGCATTATTGTAGCTTCAACCTCTACCTGTAAACAGCTTTTTTCCATTTGTGAAATGTGTGTTTGTGTGTGTGTACACATAAACATTTGCAAGGTTGATGACTACATGGATAATTACTTACATGCATTCATTTGCAGCCACATAGTTTTGTCTTCTATGATTTTCTGGAAGTATTTAGATTTTCACTCGTTCCTGCTTTTTTTGGAATTGAAGTTTTCCTCTGTACTTGAGAGACATGAGCAGAAACCATGACTATAACATTACTGCAGAACTTACAATTTTGTTCAAGATTGCTTCGTTTTCTCATGACTAAGTCGATCATCTGTATGAGCTCTTATGTATAACCTCATAAATGCTTATAGTTGAAGGCTCTTTTGCACTTTCCCCCCTATGACTCCTGGAAATCCTTTTCAATCTTTAAAATGGTTATTTTGCTGTTTGTTTTTATGATGGGGGAGTGAGGGGAAAGAAAACTCCAAAACCACAAATTAAAGTGTTAAACCTTATCTGTAACATTTAGTGAGCATTAGTTGTAGAGCAGGGGTGTCAAACCTGCATCGTGATGTTGTTGTCACATGACATATTGTGACTTTTTCCCCCTTCACTAAAATGGGGGTGGGGATGGCCAGTGTATGATGCATCCAGCCCACGGGCTATGAGTTTAACACCCCTGTTGTAGAGAAACCATTTTATACTTGGATAATTCAAGAAATAATACTGAAAAAATATCTCTTACATCTCTTACAAGTCTTTGGGGAGTTGGGCGGTCTCAAGATAGGATCAATCAGTCAATCAATGTGTATGCAAATTGGTCTTTTAGGAATCCCAGGTGAATATGTCAGGGATCTAATTCATCATTCTTTCAATCTAGCACTTAATATTGAGCGTTGCCTTCCCATATGAAAGAAAATTCAGTCTCTGAAATGAAACAACATTCTCAGCATGGATGAGAAACCAAAATAACTGAATTATCAAATAAAAGAAGAGAGCTGGGAAACTATTGATTACCATATTGAAGTTTTTAAAAACACACAAAATCTGCATAAAATGTGCTAACAAAACAGATTAAGATAGAACAAAGTAAATGGTTTATAGCTTAGTAGCTTCAGTAGATTATTCAGTTTGGGAATTCAGGCTTTGTAAAGATAATAGATTTAGAAGAAACATTTGCTTATTACTATTGATATAGTAAATCTTTCAGAGCAATTGCTTTATAGTCTGTAATTATTTTATTCTTACAAATGTATTTTATATCGTATATTTTTATTAATGGCGTTTTTATGCTGCCTCTATCACCACTCTGGGCAGAGTAGAAAAACATAAAAATAGTCTATACCATAAAAGCATCATAAACTTTCTCAACACAAAGTAAAATAACACCTCAATAAAAATATGTAAAAGAAGAAATAGTGACAGTTGAGTCCCCAATAAACTTCAGAAGCCCATTTGAATCAGATTGTTTTTAGAATTTTCTGAAATGACAGGAACAAGTGGACAAGCACACTCTAAGGACAGAATATTCCAAAGAATCAGGGCTATCACTGCCTTCTGGTCCATGACCTTCTCACCTCTCAGAGGGGTGATGTTTCAAAAAGGCCCTTTCTAGATCAGCAGGCAACCAGGCAGAATCATTTTTAGCCAATGATATTGCCCAGAGCTGTGTTTAAAAGGTTTTAACAGTGATAACCAGCATTTTTAGGAGCCAGAAGCCTATTGGTAATTAGTAAGTAGCCTTCCAGCCATTGGATCATTGCAATCTGAACCAGTGTTAGTATCTTAGTCAGTATCAATAAAATGAACTCCATATTAAGCTATGTGATGATAAGAGTATGGGACACCATCACCTGGGTCCAGTAGTGGGCTACAATTGGTTTAACAACCAGTTCAGTGAGTGTGTGTCTGCGTGCCTAAGGCACTTGTGCACAGCGCTGAAAATGGAGCATTTAGAAGCTTAGCTGCTTACTTTCCAAGTCAGCAATGATAAGTAAAACAGCATGGGGGGTGGGGGGGAATCAGCTGTGGCATGGTACTGAGATGAGCTAGAAAGCAGGAAATAAAGGACAGGATAAGGCAGAGGCAGGTGGGCGGGACCAGCTGATCATCAGAATTACTAGTTTGCCCAAACTGTTCTGAACCAGCAGCAGCCCACCGCTGCCCAGGTCTCCTGATCCAAAGAGGATTGTAATTGGTGCATCAATCTAAGCTGCACAAAGTCTCGCCTGCCTTTGCTCTCCATTTGCTGACTTAGAACCAGCCGTGAGTTCAGGAGGATTCCCCCAATCATGGACCCCCTATTTCAGGGGAGCACATACCCATCTAGAGCAAACTCTGGAAATGATGTTTCTGGATAGCCTTGATATTTACTAGTAAATAATATTTTTCTTTTGCTACAGTTTAATCTGAACTTGTTTTACCCCCATCCCATCCCTCACAATCTCCAAACACCAGACCAGAACTTCCGGAATATCTCTGTCCTGTCCTGGAATAGCTATACATAGCTGAGTATTAGCATACTGATGGTAGCTCTCCCCAAATGCATAAATTCTCTCAGTATTCATATTGTTATAAAATATAATGAGAGAGATGGCTTAGTACTGTGGCACTTCATGATGGAAAAACATGGAAATGACAATTCCTTCCTAACTACTGACTGCAACCGCCCATTAAACAGGAAAGTAACTACTGGAAAACAAGGGCAATCACCTGAGAAACAAATGTCATGTTCATCCAAAAGGCTCTTTTGGAGTTGATTCTCCAATTTTTTTTTCAGAAGAAGATTGGAAACTGGCCAAAAGTAATTTAACATGTCTAAGAAACAGTCCCTTAAAGAGTAGGTGCACTACTACCCTTTCAAGATGGTTCTAACTCATCAAGGAGGCATTCATCATCTCTTGAATCCAGCCAGATTGGATTCCAGATCCTTCAGGCTAGATGAATGAACCAGACTGAAGATGGGTCTAGTCTAGTGGTCCCCAAAGTGGGTGGTACCACCCCCTGGGGCGAGGTGGGATGCCTTGGGGGGGGTGCTAAGAGGCAAGGGGGGCAGCAGAGGGTGCTAAGAGGCAGCAGGAGGGCGTTTGAGGCACCGGCCCTGGAGGTTCACTCATTGACTGTAGCACCGCTCTGGAGCTGGCGCCTCCAATACGGAAGCGGTGGCACCTTACATGCTGCCGTGTCTGCGTTCGACGCGCCATCCCCCTGCCACTTCTTAGCGCCCCTCTGCCGGCCCCCTTGGGGATGCTAAGAGGTGGCAGGGGAGCATTTGAGGTGCCGGCTGGCCCTGCAGGTTCACCCATTGACTAGCACCACTCTGGAGCTGGCGCCTCCAATGTGGAAGCGGTGGCATGTTACATGCTGCTGCGGCCATGTTCGATGTGCTGCCCCATGCCGCCTCTTAGTGCCACTCTGCTGGCCCCCTTGTGGATACTAAGAGGTGTCAGGGGGGCGTTTGAGGTGCTGGCCCTGCAGGTTCATCCATTGACTGTGGTAACGCTCCGGCGCCGGCGCCTCCAATGCAGAAGCGGTGGCATGTTATGTGCCACCATGGCTGCTTTCAACGCACTGCCCCCCTGCCATCTTTTAGTGTCCCCAAGGGGGCGGCAGAGGGGCGCTAAGAGGTGGCAGGGCATTCGAGGCACCAGCTGGCCCTGAAGATTCACCCATTGAGGCGCTGGCTCCGATGCGTTGCTAGAGTCAATGGGTGAACCTGCAGGGGCGGTGCCTTGAACGCTCCCCTGCCACCTCTTAGCATCCCCAAGGGGGCCAGCAGAAAGGTACTAAGAGGCGGCAGAGGGGCGGCGCATCGAACACTGCTGTGACGGCACGTATTGGAGAATAGATATCTCATTATCTTTCTCCTCCCTCCCTCTCTCCTTTATTTCTTTTTCTTTCTGTCCCTTCCTTCCATCCCCCCTTCTTTGTCCCCTTTGTCCCCCTTCTTTGTTTCCCTTTTTTCTTTCTTTTCTCTCTCTCTTTCCCTCTCTCAGGCTCACCCTTTAGATCAGGGGTCACCAAACTTTTGAACCTCAGGGACCACCAAACTCATAATTTTAAATCCCAGAGACCACTAATATAAATTTTGACTGAAGGTGGCTTTCTGGCATTGGTGGGAGAGAGAGAGAGAGAGAGAGAGAGAGAGAGAGATCTGATCCAACCTCTCTCTTTCCCTCTCTCACACACACATAGGCAGGGGTGGGATTTAGACCCCTGATCTAAAGCTGTCAAAACTCCAAAAACAGATCAAAAACAGCTCTGGGGAGGCCAGTCATAAATTAGAACACTTGCTAAACAATTGACCATTAAGCGAGGACCACTTCTATTTGGTTTGCCAGTCACCTGGCCATGCCCACCCAGTCACATGACCAGCAAGCCACACCCTCAAATCAAGCCACACCCACAGAAATTTGAATCCCACCTCTGGGTGGGGGGCACTGAGGATGAGTTTGTAGCACCAAGGGGGTGGTGGACTTAAAAAGTTTGGGAACCACTGGTCTAGTCCATAGATATTGAGCTTTCACCCTATAAGACTCTTTCTCAGTTTTCTTAGGATCAAGAGTAACTCTAATCACCTTACATGCCTGTTCAGTTGGCATCCAGTCCAAAATGAAGATAAAATGAATGTATTTGCCCAGCAAAACAAAACATGATGCAAATGCATCATAACACTTTACAAAACACTTTCACATCAGCTCTTCTGTAACAGAATCCAGGTCAACCTGAACAAAGTTCTGGCCAAGAATCCATGGACCTATTTTGTCATTTTTACAATCTCTATGTTGGGCCAGAAATAGGCTGGAACCTACTCATTCAGCCTTTTACCACCATTGTTCTATCTATTTCTTCATTCAAATCATTTCACAAATGAAATGAGAAATGAAATGACCTAGAGCAGTGATGTCAAGCTCGCATTGTCACAGTGGCGTCATGGGATGTCTCGTGACTTTTTCCCCCTTCGCTAAACCAGGTGTGGGCATGGCCACAATGTGACACATCTGGGTCACGAGTTTGACAGCCCTGACCTAGAGGATAGGCAGTTAGAGAGGTCTTGCAGCAGCAACCTCACCCAGTTCTCTGATTGACACCTTATACCCGAAGTCGATCAGTTGTGAAAAAGTATTGTCTGCTAGATCATTGGGAAATTGTCCCAGTGTCCTTGGTATCCATCCATTACTTAGGGTGGACCATCCTAATAAAGTTACCCTTACAGAAGTCCAGGGTAATCCATTAGTTAAAAGCCAATCTCGCCATGGCAAAGGATGTCTTCCATATTCAGATTACCTGCCATATTGTCCAAAGTTAAAGATCAAGCCCAATGTGTATGGCTGCCTAAGTGAGTCAAGCTAAAATCATCTGGGTCATTATGGAATCTATGATAACATAAATTTTCTAAGACTCTATCTGTAAGGCATGTAGATTTAAACTTTTCAGCACTAAAAGTCCAGGACACTTGAAATCCAGCCTCCAATCAGGTCCAGGAGTTTAAGAAGGCTGCTGCCAGGCAAGAGGGAGAATAATGCAACAGTGGTTCATCTTATTTCTGAAGCTGCAGTTTTACACACAGTCACGCACACCCATAGCGTTTATGGCATCAGCAAGAAAACAGAACAACAACAACAATAATAAAAGCATACCACCAAGGAAGAATATTATCATTTTCTCTATGGGAAACTAAAGGTATTGAACTGACAATCAACAGAGTATTTCAATTAAGGCAAAACATTTTCTTTCTTCTCTCCTTTCTCTTTCTTACAAATATACCACAGAACTTTCTTTTCTTTTTTTCTAACTTGCTAAATGGTTGAGTGGTTAAATGACAAGGGAATTAGAGGAGTTGTAAAGCATGATTAAAAGAAGCCAAATGAATTCTTCTCTCTCTTTTCAGTATAAAGATGTAGGGCAGACATCCAGGCCTGAACTTACTTTGGGATAGAAGGTATTTTACAAAAAGAAGAATGATCATGGTATGAAAGTTCAAGGCATTCTGATAAATGTTAACAAATCACCAAATCTGAGTGATATTATCCACTCGAAAGCTCTGTATCTGGAGACTGGAAAGTAGCCAATCTTACAACATTAGAAAACAACAATTCAGGCTAGAGCCAAGAAATTGTATGGCTTTTAGTTTAACGTTCATTCTGGATAAATTGGAAGAAAGCTTTGTTATTAAACAGAAATATGTTACTCGGCAGGGAAAAACAGAATAAATATATTCAGTGTTTGGATGTTTTGTTGGGAAAAAAAAACACTCAAATCAAATGTTATTTTCTGTGTGGCCAGTTCTAATCGTTTAAAAAGAATAATTCTAAAAAAAGAGATTTTTTTTTATAATACAATATTTATCTAGAGAAAGATGAGACTGAATTTAAGGTGACCTTTCCAAAGGAACAATCAAGAGGAAAAAATAAACACAAAAGGAGAAAAAAGATAAATATGTTGTACAATACCCACCTTTTCTCACCTAAAATAGCTCCTGAACATTCCTGCCATTGTTTTAGTTTTTTGCTTCCTTCTTCCAAATATGCACAAATGATACACATATATGTGTACATACCTGTTCATATATGATAGGTATGAACATGTATATGTCAGAAATTGCACCAAATAGCAAACCCAGTGGCCATTTAACCTGTAAAATAAAGGAAAGGAAAATTCACCACCTCATGAAATTCTAACAACTCTTACCATTAGGATTTTTTCCCCTGATGTCCAGGAATCCATTTCCTTTTAAAAATTACTGCTTTTTGTCCTTTCTACTGGAACAATTCTGTCTCAGTTTCTATGTAACAAGAAGACAACCTAATATTTGATTCCCTGCTTTTTTTAATCTTCTGGGTGAAACTAATTCATCGCCTCTACCTGTTCCATAGGCAACTGTATGAGAACCCTGTAAGATGTGGTGTGGTTAGGTCAACAGAAGAAACATGGAATGCTGCTGTTGTATCATTCTCCCAACTACGCACTGGCATCATTGCCTGAACAATTCAACCTCATCTTGGTTTTGGTGTTTCAGACACCTGTAGTGCTGTAGTTTTACTGGAAGATTGGTGAGGAAGAATTGGAAAGTGCTGTGCGCTGCTTTCCCTGAGGAGCAGTGGTGGGATTCAAATTTTTTTACTACTGGTTCTGTGGGCGTGGCTTGGTGGGTATGGCTTGGTAGGTATGCTTGGTGGGCGTAGCAGGGGAAGGATTCTGAAAAATCTCAATTACCACCCCACTCCAGGGGGAAGGTTCCTGCAAAATTCCATTCCCTCCCCACCCCACCAACCTGCTTTCCAGCTTTGTTCAGCTGGGACTCAGGAGGCAGAGAATAGATGGGGGCGGGGCCAATCAGAGGTGATATTTGCCAGTTCTCTGAACTACTCAACGTTTCCACTACCGGTTCTCCAGAACTGGTCAGAACCTGCTGAAAACACACACACACACACACACACACACACACACACACACACACAAACACTCTTCTTATTCTTTGCTTACTGTGCTTTGTTATGTTATGATGCTGGTGGGAATAAAGCCTTAAGAATGCATACTGATGTAATTATTGCTTCTGAATATGTGTTCCAAACCAGGGCAGACTGATATAAAGAATGATTTCAACCTACTGTCATGAGATTGTGGGGTGTTGACTGAGACTGCTCAGGATTTCCTGATTGCTATTGTAGAAAGGTAGCACCCATCCCTCCTAGAATAATGAAATATTTTAGGAAATATTAAAAAAGCAAATATTATATTTTCCCTAAAAGAGAAATAGAAATCTTAAGGGAGACAGAAACTCAGAGCTTCAGCTCCCAGCCCCCAGCAGATATTTGGTACCCATTGAGAAGGACTGGGCCAGCCTAACTACAAAACAAAAGACCTCCAGCTCCAGGGTGATGGGATTAAGACATGACCCTCCAGGACATAGTAAGATTAACCCATCTAGCAACAGAGCTCACCACATGGCATAATCACCTGGGGACATTGCATCAGCCCAGGCTTCAACCAAACTTATCTCAGACAAACTCCTAGGATTTGCACATGACCCCTACAGCAGCCAACATAATACACTTCTTGCACAGCAACAGGAAGCTCAAGAGCAAGGCCCAAGAGAAGGTATAAATAACTCTCACTCTCCACTCCATGTGTTCAGCTACACCAAGGCCATGTGCTTGATGGTTCTGCTTCATTAAACCATCTTTCCAATCAGCATCCATGTTTCCAGTATCTTTCTCCCCACTTGGAACTGAACCAGATGGATATTTCTCCCAACACTATAAAACCATTAAGTTGTCCTATCACAGGCCTGACATAAGAAGTTACCTTACATCTGGTTTATATATCATAGTAATTGGAACATGTCTGAAGGGAGGGGGAATATAAGAAATATACCCTTTCCAAGGAAGGTCACATTCTACTGTGGTTAACTGGCACCACAAGCCTCTGCAAGGAAGTAGGCTCAATTAGTTAATTTCCCTCAGGCAGCTGATGATTTCAGCTGATTTTCAGGTAGTGCTTGGAGAAGTGCTTCGCAATCTGGAAGGCATTTTTATGAGGAGTCATTTGATGTTTGGAATGTAGAGGGCTCTTGTAAATGTATCTCCTGAGTAGCCTCGATCTGAATACTTATCCTGGGAACAGATTGATTTTCTAAGGATTTGCAGATGAAGTGTCAAGAAGATGTCTTAAGGGTCACTCACAGAGAATGAGGAAGTCCAGTTAGGTAAGAATATATGCATAAATTTGAACTACACTGTGATGAGAAGGATGGCAAATAGAAATTGATCTTACTATATCTGCAGAGAGCTATCTGGTGGTCCTGTTTAAAGTCACTTACACTTACACTTACACTTACACAGTTTTAGGAAACGATGCATTTTGGGGCTGCTGCTGCAGTGACTTATTAGCAGAACACCCTGCAAATAAAATGAATTACCTTCTCTCAAAGTAGAAGTCAGCTGGTTAGAAACTGGAGAGGTTCCAAGGGATATTATCTGGAAGAATTTGAACTGTTGATGCAAAGGAAGAAGAAGCTGCCAGAGAGAGGATGTAAAACTACATGTGGCAAATGCCATTTTCAAGAAGGGAGATTTTTGTGTTCTTGAAAAGGAATTGGTGCCACTCTTCCTTAAGGAGCCATAAAATGTTGGGGATGACAAGTAATACCTCCACTTCCATAGTTTAAATAGAGATAGTTTAATAAATGAAACAGGAAAATAATATTTGGAATGAGCTCTTTAGTTATTGGCATTCAATTATCCATATGGGCACTACCATTTGCTGCACAGTTCTGCCAAACAAAGGACAAGCTTCTTTAAGCAGCCATGAAAGAACCCACACTTCATTTCTTCAACCTGACAGTTCATCTCACCTTTTCCCTTGAGCCAAACAGGTCTCTGTGAAGGTGTACTTCCAATTTTTGGAAAAGATGAAAATCAAACAGCACCAACTCTGGACTATATGGAGGATGAAACAATACAAAGCAATCCAACTTTGCAAAGGTCTCTTGGGTAACTCATGAGCTGAGGCCCAGTGCTGCAGCAACATTTCTTTCTTGTGCTTCCAAATTCTGCTTAAGCATTGTTTCAAAGAGTTGAGTGTTAAATTGATATTTGTGCAAGCTTCAAGGAAATACCTCAATGTGCATCCCCCCAAAATGTAACCATGGTTTTTTCTGCCAATCCATGTCTTTTTATTTCATTCCCCACAGATGAACTTTTGTGATGATATTCCATTGACTGATGCTTTCCTTCTAGTACATAATGATATAGCCATGTTTCACTGTAAGTAAATTCCTAACTTTCCTTCTCATAACATGACAACAATTACTGGCAAATTTCAGTTCTTGAAGCCTTCATCTCTACCATTCAGCATGCAAGGAACCCCTCTTGTTCAAACATTCTGATAATGAAGAATGTCAATAATGTAACCCACATGTTCCTGTGAAATGCCAAGCTTGATAGCAATTTCCTTTTGAGTGATCCACTGATTGTCTTGAATCAGTTCATCAACCTTTCTTATGTGAAATGCATCAAGTGCTTTTGCAGGCTGATCAATGTCTTTTTGATCACACAAAGAAGCTCTTCATGGTTCACCATCCTGACATTTTTTTGACCCCAAAACAACACAGTATTCACAACAACACAGCCATCACTATTAACAGCCTGTATTTCGGGTCAATGTCAGTTGAAGAGACTTCTTTGGCAGTCAAAAATTCAGCCGAGTGCATCACTTCATGTAAACTATGCATTCACTATCCACTTTCTGAGTAGTAGCAACACAACCCACCCGGGAAAGGACATCTATGAAGGTTAGAAAAAGGTGGTTATGATCTCCCACTGAAAGCCCTGCCTCTTTGTTATACAGTACAAAAGGGACAGAGCTTAGATTGCATGATAGCAACTAATATCCTGTCTTTTTGGACTACCTACTCCATCCCCACAGATGTTCCTCAGCCAAGAACTCTGCATTTCAGTGCAGTGGCTTAAGATGGATGGTAACTAATATTCAAAATAGACTTTACAATGTGCTGAGATGGTTTTAGTTCCCAATGATTACTAAAAGCTTGAATTGTATAGCCAAATAAACTTGTTCACACAAACGGGAAATACAATCAGTTTTAGGAGAGCCTAAGTTTCACGGAAGTGAAAAAGAAAAGTAGATCTAAAGGGAAAAATCCTCAGGGACACAATTTCTATTCAGAATAACCAATATAAAACAATATTTTGTCATTCTACAGTGACAAAATATTAGCTATTAGGAAAAATATCTCATAAAACGGAGGAAGGGGGCATGGTATTGGAGAATAAATCAGAATAGCTGGAAACCAAAACCAGCAGATACCCAAGTTGTAAAATTTTGCTGCAGAAAGCCAGAGGAAATCATAATTCTCCATGCTACATTATGAATATTGCTCATGATCAACACATTTTATCCTCTCTGCTCATTTAATCAAAAGTGGGTTTTATGAATACCCTATGTCATGTTTCCAGTCATAAATTTTTTTAGTGTCCCCTTTTCTAATATTTCAAAGGGAATAGATTTGCAGGTGCTTTCTGCTAATCAGAAATGTGACATGCATTACCAAGTGGCATAAAAAAACCTCTCCCTGTCCCCAACTCACATGTAAACCCAACCAGGTTATGGTTTTCATCTTTCTTAGTGCTTTAATTTTTCTTTAATTCTTTGCTTCTGATGTGCAAGTCAAGACACTCACTCAAGAATAATGTTTGCTTCAGACAGATTAAAGTTGTAACCTTTAATCAGTACCTGGGAGGAAGTGAATATATCTAACATCAATAGACTGATAATGCACTGCATGGTTTGGTAGAGCTGCAAGGAGTTGCATTGGTGATGCTGGATACTTAAGAAGAAAAGAGACGCACAACCTGCAGGAAAAAGGAATCCTTCCCTCTTCCCATCCATGAATCATTGATGCCACCGCCTTCCATAGTTTCATGCTAGACTCTTGCAAGCCACAGAGAAATCAAGAGTGAAATGCACTATCAGTCTGAGAACACCTGAGAATTTGGAATGAACTCAGCATGGATCTCTTCTTAGCTATTGGTCCCAAGATCTCAGGAGAGGCAAAACCTAATCAAATAATAATATAGTCAATATTTCTTTTTAAGAGTCTCGGTGGCACAGTGGTTAGAGTGCAGTACTGAAAGCTACTTCTGCTGTAGCCAGCTGCCTGCAATTTGGCAGCCAGGCTCAAGGTTGACTCAGCCTTCCATCCTTCTGAGGGTAAAATGAGGACGCTGATTATTGGGGGCAATATGCAATTCTGTAAACTGCTTAGAGAGGGCTGTAAAGCATTATAAAGTGGTATATAAGTCTAAGTGCTATTGCTATTAAGAGGGGGGAGAAAAACTTCTCAAGTGAGCAAAGTCAAAAGGAATACCTTCTAAAGAAAAATGTTTAAGAAACCAAATTGTGACTAGGAGATTAAAAAAACCCCACCCTGGATTATGAGTTGAAGGGGAAATACATGCTATAACTACAATCAATGCCACTTACTTAGGAGGAAGCCTCACTTGAACATAGTAATTCTACGTAAGTACTTTAAAGGTAAAAGTGTACAAACTGTTCTCTCTTGCAATCCGGCAATTTTGTTTAGGGCAATCCTTATCATCAGAGACCAAAACATCAGAACAGCACAAATGAATCCACAGAGCAATTTGCTGTGTCAAAAAGAGTGTATGATATGTTAGTAGGTGGTGATAAACATCTAAAATACTACTAGAATGAGTAGTTTGAAGAGGAGCCAGAATTTCTGCTGGCTCTTATTACCAGGATGAAAGACAGAACTTTTCTAAAGTATAAGTAGCCCTTGTTTAGTGGCCACAATTGGGACTGGCACAGTGGTGGTATTCGACTGGTTCTGCCCGGTTCTGGAAAGCCGGTAGGAGCGATGAGCAGCGGAGACCGAACCAGTTCTCTCCGCCACTCTGCTGTTGGGCCTGCCCGGACTCCCATACTCACCTTTATCTGCTGAATTTGAAACGCAGCTGATTTGTGAGGCACAAAATAGTGCTGCGTGGCAGCTGCTGAAGCGACCGGGATCATACAGGCTTGCAGGAAGTGAGTCAGAATGCCTCTATGCCTGCACAAATGCCTCTGTGCCTGCACAAAGTGCACATTTGATACACACATTCATGCAAAGTGTGTGCGTGCACACAAAGTGCGCCTACCAAGCCATGCCCACCGAACCAGTGGCAATAATATTTGAATACCACCACTGGACTGGCAACTCGGTCATTGAACTAGTGATCACTAAGCAAAACCATAACTGTGCTTATGATCTTAAAAGCTTTTCTTTGCTTTATAGACCTGTGACAGTGGTAAATGTGAGGACTAGTTGCAAAGTTACTTTTTAAATCACCATTGTATGGTCACCAAACAAGGACTACTGTTTTTTTTTCCTTAATGATGCTGCAGGGCAAGACTATAGAACTGGGAGAAATGTGTTTTTCCTACTGTTTACAATAGCCAATCAAAGAACAGTAATTTTCCTACTAGAAACCAAGGCAAATTGGATTGAACAATACTAAACAAGAAGTAGGAAAACAGGAACTGAGGTCCCATTCATAGGCTAAGGGATGAGTCGAGTACCATGTCATCTGTTTCTGCTCTCCAGAAATGGTGGTTTGTACTCACAACAGGGCAATCGGACAGTGCAGAAATGTCCAAAGTCTCTTCCCTTCAATCTGCTCATTGTCACTGTTAATACTTCATTACTATGTCTTTTTTTCCCCAATCACAGAAAAGGTTCTTTACTTTAGGACAGTGAACATCTGTCTCTAGAGATTCTAAATCTAAATGGGCTCCATTCTTCCCATATCATTATGATCTCCTAAATTCAGAATCTGATGAAAGACCTGGAGAATACCCACCTGAATTATCTCAAAATTTGATGACACAAATCATCCAAGTTAAATAATGACATTTGTAGAAAGCACACTTATCTAATATATGTCTCTCACACATACACACACATACATCTACTTTAGTGATAGAAAGGTTTTTCCCCCATTACATATAATTTCTTTTCTATATCATGCAAAAATCAAATGTGTTCTTTCTACTTACAGAACCAACACTTCTTAATAAGGGTTTCAAAATGGAATGTTTGCTATTTGAAACATGACAGCGTGTAGTATGCCGGTACTGATTATGTTGTCTAATGTGACTCAATCACCATATCTAATGAAAGATAGTTGAATCCAACTTCACTATTCTATTCACCATAGAATGATCTGCTTGTCAAATGTCATTCAACTCCTTATGATACACAAGCCTACCATTTGATGCCTGGCAAGCATAATTTTAAAACAGTTTTTAAACACATACATATAGTCACTGACTTTGTGAAAAGTTGCATAGTGTGCAACATGTAAGAGTATTCAGAAAATAGATGTCATTCCACTCTTTAAAGGAGAGCATTCTTTAGTATATTTTCTACTAAGCATGATAAATTTGCTTTACTACTCCTTAAGAAGACTTATACTTTAGTACAGCATATGTTAACAGATATGTTCTAAAATTCCATGGAATAACTTAGGCTTTGAACTTAAATCCACAAAGAAGTAACATATGTGTTATAAGACTCACATCATCAAGTCTCTGATACAACTCTGTCCACAGGCCATAACCTTCCTACCTACTGAATGATATGGAATAAAGGATAAAGAGGTGGCATCAGAGGTGGTATTCAGCAGGTTCTGACCAGTTCTGGAGAACTGGTAGCAGAAATTTTGAGTAGTTCGGAGAACCGGCAAATACCACCTCTGACTGGAGATTTTACAGTATGCCACACCCACCAAGCTACACCTACAGAACTGGTAGTAAAAAATTTTTGAATCCTACCACTGGGTGGCATGGGTGAAAGATGAATGAAAAATAAAGAAATAGAGCAGTAGGTTGCTATTTCCCACAGCAACACTTTGCAGGTTGTGACAACGCAAATCCTACCCTTACATACTTATATCAATGTTTTATATAAATATATAAATTATAGGATTTGTACCATGAATTCATAAAGCAAATTCATCATTTTCTGCTTCCCTATCATAGATAGATAGATAGATAGATAGATAGATAGATAGATAGATAGATAGATAGATAGATAGA
>NW_020769336.1:1249531-1294936 GCF_900518735.1 Pseudonaja textilis
AGATAGATAGATAGATAGATAGATAGATAGATAGATAGATAGATAGAGATAGATACACACACACACACACCACATTGTATTCCTTTCTAATGTAATTTTCACTGCAAAAGAAAAGCCTGATTTTCTCTTACGTTTTCTTATAGTGAACACTAAACACCATACTCTTTTCAAAAGTAATGATTCTTGTAATAAAGGAGTCCTATTTTGACAAAATCAGCGTACATATTTTTGTAAAAAAGGGTAACCAAATGCTCCAGCAAATGAACTTTAGCCCTTATCATAACTACGTAACTGAGATAACAGAAACAAGGTTTTATCTTTAATTAGGTTTGTTTACTACATAGGATCTTTCAGCTGCAGTGTTTGCACCTTGTTGTTTGATTTAGATGAAAGAATGGATGTTTATTTATCTATCAAATGTGTAGTGGTCTCTCATGGAAAGAAGACACAATGCAAAGTTGCCCGGGATGAGAGCCCAGAGCGAACTCCAAAACCCTCTTTTATTAGAAGCAATTTTTGTTAACACCCTATCACGAACGCATTACACCACACAACATGCACTGATCATTCACATAAAGCACACAAGGCTGCAAAGTTCAAGCTTGTTACAGTTCTGGTTTAGAAATGGCAACAATTTGTCCTTGTTCCTTGCTCCATTTTCCAGCCAACCTCCGCAAGACTCCGTTGTCCTAGCACGAGAATCATAGATCCCACATCTCCCCTGTTTTTGTTTTTTCATGCCGACGCAGTCCTCGGTAGGTTTTTGCAGACAATAGGAACTGATCCCTTGAGGGCTTTGTCACGTCTCTACATGTTGTTAGCAGTCCAGGGAGACATTGAATACAGCAACAAAGGAATATGAAACATACAGCAACAATTATAATGCCTATAATCATAGATCGAAGCCAAGCAGAGTTAGGAAGCCAGGACCAAAAGAATGACCAAAAATCAGAAGGGGCCCCATAATTCAGCAAAGGATTCTCTCTAATGGATTCCTCCATGTGTTGTACAGTGGCCATGATGTTAGGGGATGAATCAGTAATATACATGCAGCAGTGTGCATGTATCACAGCACAAACCCCTCCTTGCGCGGCCAAAACCACATCCACCGCATACCGGGTGTGTAACACAAATTCCCTGATATTGGCCTGTTCAGCTTCCAAAAGTTTCAAGGCTTCTATTGTATTATTAAACATTGAAATTGTCCAATTATTTAGGTTATGCAGATCTCTATAATTCATCATAACTCCCAAAGGAGGAATTATTCCCCGAGAAATCATAGTCCAATAGTCATGATTTAATGGTGAAATTACCAGGTTGGCAGCTCTAGCATTCCATATGCGAGCTTTTCTGAGAGATGTTGTGGTGACGTGAGAAGGAATTACATATCCAAATGTACATACCCCCTTCCATCGCGGTGGAAGCCTATTATATGCCCTCCTCCTGCACAACAGCCACAAATCCTGACTGATGATATTTACAGTCTTGTTGTCCTGAGAGAAAATAAGCTGAGCAAGTCCCAAAATCATATTGCAAAGAAACGGTTTGCCTCCCGTGGTTACACTTGTCGGACAGTCATTCTGTATCCAAGGGCAATTCCCAATGACTAGCTCAGCACAGTCACGTCCAGTAAAGTTGTGCGCAAATACATTGAGAGTGTTATTTAAAAATGTGTTATTGTGCGTTGTATTCTGTATTGTCAATGTGTAATTACAATGGGGATATCGACCAAGATCTGTTAAATTTCCATGGCTGATGTTATGAGTCCAACATACCCCAGCAGTTTCTTGTATACGGCTGCCCAATGGAATCATGGTCATGTTCTCATTCGCAGCTTGTAACACCTGATAACTAGAAAAATTAATGTTCTTCCATTGCGACTCGTTCAAAGGAACAGCTACCAATGGCAGTCCTGCGGTTTTATGTGTAGGCATATGCATACATACCCAGCAATCAGTTTTGTTCTCCAATTGAGCAATTCGAGACACATCCTTAACATAAGAGTTTTTCCCCGCATCCCATGGTTCTCCCTTTTACACCTCTGGCTTGTGATAAGGGTAGACATGACGACCAGGAACCCAAACGACTTCATTCTTGTCTTCAACTGCTGCATAGCCACGACCCCACGTTATCAAGGAAGCTGCCCCCCTCCAAGTGTGTCAGGTAGTTTTCTGTATAACACCAGTGGCCTTGCGCCTCCTGCAGAAGGGAAAGAAGAAAAATGCCTGCTGGCCGCTGTAGTGGCTGGTGTACCAGTCAAGTTGAGAAAATTTAAAGTATATAATGCAATATTTAAGGTATTTTGTAACCTTGGCAATTCGTGCCCCATGATTTGAGTTCTGCTGTGGAAGACTCTTCCGAAAAAGAGCAGCACCTCCCCCTGGGGCCTGGCATTGGGCTTTGAAATGCCCAGGCTTCCCGCAGTTGAAGCAATTCCCAGTAAGTTTAAGACCCTTTTGCAAAGCTACAGCCAAGGTCTCCATGTTAGAAGATTGCGAACCTACTACAGCACAAGCTTTAATCAAATCTGCCAAGGTTGCCTCCCCCTGCACGACCAAAGGCTGCAAAACACGCTTACAATCTGTATTTGCATTTTCCACTGCCAATTTCATCAAGAGTTCTTTCGCAGCTTCCGGATTAGAAATTTGTCGCTGAATGGCATTTTGGAGCTTCTCAAGGAAATCTGCGTATGGCTCTGTAGCTGCTTGTTTGATTTGTGAAAATGATTTAGTAGGCACTCCTGCCTCCTCCACTCGCCTTAGCGCTCCCATAACAGCGGCCATAACAACAGGGAACCAATGATCCGGCAGATTTGTTGCCTATTGCTCCACGGTTGCAAATTGCCCAGCCCCATAGATTTGATCAGGAATATACAAACCCCCTGAATTATTTCCTTTGTTAATTGCTTCTCTCTGATATTCTGCATCAAATGCCACGTACTGTGTCCCATTCAGAATCATTCTCATTAAGTCTTTCCAATCTTGTGGAATCATCTTTTGAGCTTGCCCCAGACTATGAAGCAAACCCTGGAGATATGGACTTTGTATGCCAAACTCCCTCACAGATTTCTTTACTTCCCGTAAAAGAGATAAAGGCAGTAGATTCCAGACAGCCTGCAAATTTCCTTCATTATCGATTTGCCTCTGAACGGGAAACAATTGCATGGAGTCAATCTCCTCCCCCTCCAGCTGTCCTGCTTGAAAAGCCGCTTGCATAGCCACTTGAACTCTCCCAGTATGGGGTGTATTTAATTTAGGAGTTCCCACCTTAACATCTCCTGATGGATTTTGAGAAGCTGTCGGGGGAGATACCACATCTTCCAATCTCGAGACAGGCGGACACAAGACTACCTTATTTTGATACGAAGGTGGATCCAATAATGGTTTCAATAATGTCTGTTGCTGGGCTTCTAAAGCAGTAATAACCACCTTCCAATAAGTTAAAACTTCCGAATCAGCCCGAGGCTCATCGTGGAGAACATTGCCAATCTGTCTCCACGTTTCCAATTTTAAGGAACCTCGTTCAGGGTACCATGGATACTGCGTCCATACAGTGTGCATTAACAATTTAACATTGGATCATGACAAACAGATTTTTTCCCTACCAGAAGAACTAAAGATAAAGAAATTGGCTTTGACTAACTTCAACAACTCTGTGATATGCTTCTCCTGATGTTGTGACAGTTTTCCTCCCATACTTATGAAGATAATCGTCACCTGCAACAGTTATCGATTATGGTGCACACCTTTGCCTCTTCCAGGCGATAAGTACAGGAGAGCAGAAACCGTATCTGCCCGCAACAGATCATGTCGGGGTCACCACTTGTGGTGGTCTCTCATGGAAAGAAGACACAACACAAGGTTGTCCCGGGATGAGAGCCCAGAGTGAACTCCGAAACCCTCTTTTATTAGAAGCAATTTTTTTTTAATGCCCTATCATGAACGCATTACACCACACAACATGCACTGAGCATTCGCATAAAGTGCACAAGGCTGCAAAGTTCAAGCTTGTTACAGTTCTGGTTTAGAAATGGCAACAATTTGTCCTTGTTCCTTGCTCCGTGTTCCAGCCAACCTCCGCAAGACTCCGTTGTCCTAGCACGTACACAAAGAACAAAGAATCATAGATCCCACACAAATGTATGCATCCCACCTGTGACTCTGGGGGAGTACTTCTGAGAAACAAGACTCTTAGAGTTGAAAGATCCATATCTGATAGTTATTTATGGTGTGATAAAGTTAAAGTCAGTATGGATTTTTTTAAAAGCATTTTTTTAGATATGGTTGGGCCCAAAGTCATTAGTCAACTTTCATGCCTAAGGCAGGACTCGAACTCATAATCTCCTGGCTTCTAACTTGGTGCCTTAAATTTATTCATCTGTTAATATTATTATTTCCTATACTGTATGGAATGTGAGCATCTTTTCAGAGCAGCCACTATTCATTGCAGCTGCTCCTAAAATGGTACTTGCTTCTGGGACAATGTGGTTGCAGACATAAGTAGGGAGTACTACCTTTAGAGAAGTTCACTTAGTACTGCCAAATAGTGTTAAGATGGGCTTTCTTTTAGGTACTCATTGATCAACTTGAACTTTGATGGCAAATTTTTCCCAATGTTATTTACTTATGTGGTATAAGCAAATGTACATGGAATGTTACAGGGCATTAAGAACTGATTCCTGCTCTGAGGACTAACAATTTAAAATGTTGCAGCCTTTCTGGCTTCACAGAAAGAAACACTATGATTCCAGTTACAACCATGAGTAAGAAAATTGTGTGTTAAAATAAAATAAGCATTGCTTGTTTGTTTTCAAATATACTTTCGGAAAGGCTTACTTTAATTGGAGACAGTTGCATTATTTAAGCATAGTGTTCGTTAGGTTAATTTATAACTGACTTAAACATGGAAGAGTACAATTAGCTGCAGTTGGAACAATAAGTTCTTGCATAATCTCACAGCTGAATAAGCTTCATAAGATGTCATGAAACATTCACATTTTATGTAGTTTAATTAGGTGGTAACAACAATACAAGGCTTTGTTTATGAACTACTTAGGAAATCTTAATGAGCTGTGAATTTCTGAAGGGGTAGAAAATGAAATTGTGAAACTGCAGTTTCTAACCACGTATGGAAATAGTTGCAAAGGTGAAGTTCACAGCTTTGGAATAAATGAACATTTCATCATCCAAATTAAAATAATGTAACGTATGATCGAGCAATTCCAGATTCAATTAATCAAAGATGAGTATTTCTCTTAGACTGGGAAGTATGCATGAAAAAGAGTGGTATCAAATTTGCTTTTGCTCTTGGAAACCTAGCAGAACTGGGCTTATATTGTCAACTGAATTTGCATCATTGCTCCAGTTAGTACTCTTCTCTTTTTGGACCATTCCAATGAATGATACAAATAGTTACCTGCTTTTTTATCAATCTATCTTTGTGAAAGTCTTGCTCTATTGTGGATTCACATAATGTACATATAATGAACTTAGAGAGATGCCTTGTCACATTTTATGATCTTCTTAAGGTCTTTTGTATGTATTAAATGCTTGAGGGACAACTAGATAGAATTTAGGAGCCTAGAGGGGGGGAAAAACCCTATACTGTCAACAATTAAAGAATTGATCATTTAGTAAACATTGCTTAGATAAATATATGTATTCCCAAACTTCAATCATGTGACTTGGTTTGTTTTTAGATTACCGGAGGAAGAAAATAGCTTCTTCAGACATAATTTATGGTATGGATTGCTGGAAATTATGGTGAGGACATCCATCATTTTGCTTCTATTGTAAATATAGACAATCAAAATGGATTACATGGGCAGAAGACTTGGTTATTCAGGTTATTGCATATTTCAATTTAAGTTTTATACATTTTCAGTCTACAATTTGAGTGTATATTTTGGGGGGCATGAAATAGGACAAAACATCCTTTGGACATGAACATATACTGTATTATACTGTATAATAAACACCTGGAAAATTTCGCTATCATCTAAACTGCAAATGAAAGCAGTTGCATCTCCCACTGCCTATTTTTCCATTCTCTATGTCAGGATTTCAGCAAACCTCCATTCCAATCAATAACTCCAAGACAGACATATCTCAAAGGTACCTTTATTGGGATAGTAAACTGGCACATCTGTGAAATCCCATTTCTGAAAGTTTTTGGGCTTCCTGGCAATTTTGAAAACTACAAATTCATCCCCCCTTGGCCATCATCACATCACATGGCCCAGTCACAATCCATCCTAAAGTAAGACTAACAAAAGAATTTTAGTTTGCCTACTTAGAGCTACTCAATTGAATCTCTCCCCCTACTTTCTCAGGCTTGTGGGAGCATCGAATATCAATATGGTTCCCAAAGCTGACACTCTTGGCATATAATCTGCAGTGGTTGGATTTCTGATGACATATATTAGGTTTGTACCTATTACAAATAAAGCAATGGAGTACTTACAATGGAGATGCTAATTTCAGTATCAATCTTATCAGGGGTGGGATGCTACCAGTTCTGCCCAGCTCTATAGAACCAGTAGCTTTGAAGGGCAGCAGACATCAAACTAGTTCTGTTTGCTGCTGTTTGGCCCACCTGCCCACCCAGACTCTTACCTGTCCTTTATTTCCTGCTTTTTCAACCCCAGCTGCTTTGCACGGCACAACTGAGGTTGAAAAACCAGGAAAAAAGAGGCTTTTTGAATGCTGTGCAACTGTGCACAGTGCTTTTCAGCTGTCCAGGCAGCACAGCTTAATGTTTTTTACATGCGCGCAGAGTACACATACTCACTGAACCAGTAGTAATACCGGTTGAATCCCACCCCTGAATCTTATTGTATCAGCCAACTCATAAATGACTAGACCAGAGATCTCCAAACTTGGCAACTTTAAGATTTGTGGATTTCAACTCCCAGAATTCCTCAGCCAACATTGAAGTCCATGAGTCTTAAAGTTGCCAAGTTTGGAGACCCCACCCCCTAGAAGAGAGAATACAAAATTTGAATGGAAATCCATCAGATAAATTCAGTGATGTAATGTATTTACTGGTCAGATTGAGGCAGCCATGAGACGAAGTATACCTTTTCCAATATTATGAATTTTGAATTTATGTCATTTTGTTGTTCAAAGCTGAACTGTGATTGCCTAAAATTTAAGCTGATCTTTTGATAAAAAAAAATTTCCCCAGGGATTTTTTTTTTTTGAGGGGAGGGAAAATGACAATTGTTGCTGAGATTCTTTCTTTACCATAAAAAAAAGGAATCGTTAGGGAGATCTGATGTCATATGTGACTATGAATATATGTGGGGAATTTGTGTGAAATTTGAGTGGATTATTGGTAATGAGGCCTGTGAGGATGAGACTTTGGATGTTATTCAGGAATGTTGACACTGTGTGATGGGTGAAAAATGATACAGAGGTAAACCTAAGGACTCTGGATATCTGAAAATTGGATATGTTTATTTCCCCCCCCCACCCCCATCTCAACAATTTTAAGCTCAATTCTTTAGATATTATTCACCAACCCACCTCCAAAGGGATACATCGTTCCTCCCATCCTATTCCTTTGTTCCTTTTACTTTCTTATACTCTTAAGTAACCAAAGTATAAGCAAGCATTAAATAAATGTAACATAAATGGAAGTATGCCTGCTACAAGCACTAAATCTTTTTTGAGCAAAAAAAAAAAAGGGGGGGGGGGTTAGGTTAGGTGATTTGTGACCTGAAAGGAGATGGAAATATTTTTTCCTTTTCCTGAGTGTTTTTACTCCTCCCACTCATCCATCCCATTCTTTTCACTTCTTGGGGGTATTTTTTTTTCTGTTGTCAATTAAACCACTCACTTTTATTATAGTTCACACTATGACTGTTCTTGAAATTGAAATACACAAGAGAAGACAGGCTGGCTTTTAAATAGTATTTTGAGAAAAATACCTTATTTTTATTTCTCTTTATTAGAATTTGTGAAAGACATACTGGGAAACCATTCGCATTCTGTATGAGCTGACCTGGTCTGACTTCTTTCTCTCTTTCTCAGTGCATTTTTGAGCAAAATAACTGTTACTGTCTATCTAAAAAAAATAGGTTTAGAATATATTGAGAAAGTTATTTTTTTTAAATATAATAATATAAATGCATTTTTATTTAAACTAAATATATGTTAACATACAGTATAATGGGACATATCAGTCTTTGAATGCAAAAGTAAACATAGGACAAGTAGAAATAGATTGTCATCATTTTCTGCATCATATTATTAAGGATATGCAACAAGCTTCAGGCTCAAAATATTTTCAACTTGTTGTCAGTCCTGAGCTCAAAATGAGATTTATATTTTCTGAGAATCTTTTAAAGTTGAATCAAAATGCTTTGTCTGTTTTGACTTTGGAATACAATGTGGCCCTTTTTAATGGCAGTCTTTTGACTGTCCCAAAAATACTCAACAGTTTTGGAATAGACTAATCATGTCTTTGAAAGTTGAAATAACACATGCCTATCCCAAGATTTTTGTTCTGAATTTGGAGCAAAATACTCTGGAGTTTTATCCTGATGAAACTCAACCATCTTCACCATTCTGATGAAACTTAGGTATGGCTGCATTTGTTTATGAGATCCAAACGAACCACATTTGCTATATAAACTTTATAATATTTAATGGCTGTTAGTGGCGACTCTAAAACCACCATTGAAAC
This sequence comes from Pseudonaja textilis, assembly GCF_900518735.1. Next base: position 1,258,220 of record NW_020769336.1, read on the forward strand.
ATGTAACTGCCGGAATCCTGACAGTTAGATTGATTTTAGATCCACTAATCGAAATTGGGACAGGAAAAGAGAGAACCATTTTTTGCTAGTAGAATTCTAAGTCCGCATTTGGAATTTCAATGCTTTTGGTGTTACACTATCATTCTAGCTGATTTGCATCAATGTTCTGTCATAACGCTGTCAGAAGAATAGTTTAAAATGTATGGGGGGACAGCAGATCATGAGATGCTACCATAAGTCCATTACGTCCACAATGATAATGGAATTGTACATTGAACTATACCTAGGGGTATTCCTTCTTGAATTGAAATAAATGAAAACAGGGAGACTTCTTGATTTGACAGTTTTCTTTTATTGCTGTCCATATAATTTCCCTTAACTTCACCAAAGTATTTGACGCTGTACCTCATTGGTGTTCTGATTAGCAAGTTAGTAAAGATGGGCTATCAGTTTAATTGCTGATTTGAAAACTGTCCTCATCAATGGTTCCTTATCAAACAAGAGGGAGGTTTCAAGCAGTATATCATAGTAACGAGCTTGATACTCATAAACAGTTTCATTAAACTATTGGATGAATTTGCTGATGGCACAAAACTGGGATGGGGCAGCTGAAAGATTGAAGCAATCTTCAAAATGTTCTTGATAGAGCAGAAAATGGTATGAAAGTAACAAAATGAAAGTTAATAGAAATAAATGCAAAGTTCATCATTTAAAAGAACTATCACTCTACCCCACCCTAAGAGGTGAAAACAAAGGCATGAACATTACAATAGGAACCACTTTCCCTTCAGTTCTTCATAACCTAGTAAGGAAAGTAGTTTTGGGAATGTTTGTTACACTTAATGCCTAGTAAGAGTAAAACAGCAACTAAGGGCCTGGAGACAAAAGTATATGATGAAAAGTTGCAGGAACTAGGTATGGCTAATCTAGAGAAAAAGAGGACTAGGGGTGACATGATGGCAGTTTTCTAGGGTTTGAGGGGCTGCCAAAAAGAAGAGGTGGGGGACTTATTTTCCAAAGCACCAAAAGGCAAAACAAGAAACAATGGATGAAACTAATCAAGGAGAGAAGCAGCCTGGAATTAAGGAGAAACTCCCAAACAGGGAGGACAATTAACCAGTGGAAAGCTTACCTTTAGAAGTTATGGGTATTTCATCACTGCAGGTTTTTAAGAAAAGACTGGACAGCCACCTGTCTGAAATGGTGTAGGGTTTCTTGCTTGAGCAGGGGGTTGGATTAGAAGACTTCCAAGACCCCTTCTAGCTTTATTCTGATTAATATTAAAGGATGGCTTGCTATAAAAGCTTTCGCTTCATTACACCATGATTCCAAAATTATAAAATCCATGTAATACACAGTTGAGTTCCCTCCATGCCCAAGCTGTCTTTTAACACCCTGCTCTGATAAAGTGGCACTGGTTTATGAGAAGGCCTGAAGAGAAATTTTGTCTGATACCGAAAAAACAAAGTCAGTTACATCTGTAAACAAATATCAAAGAAGAAAGTACTCGACAGTTGGCTTGATTTCACCAGGAAGTCCATTTCATGGGGTTTGGATACCCAGGTTGCCTTCAATGGTGATATAACCACAGGGGCCTCCTTGTTTTCTCTCCTATATTTCTCTCTCCATTCCACATGCCACTGTTTCACAGGAATAGGTCCAACCTTATGCCCACATCCCATTCTGTCTAGACCAGAAGGCTCCTCACTGTTTCTGTATGAAGTTGTTGACTTATGTGCTGAAACAGAGGTGACACTGTTAGAGTGGAAACGTTTCACAAATCATGGCAGACTGTGGTTAAATTCTTTCTCTTCCCCATTTAAGAAAAAAAGAGAAAGTGCATTTAACTGATTTATTAAGAAATGGATCGTTACCACTGTATGACTTAAAATTATGATAGGAACTTAGGTGCTTAAAACAAAAGGAAATGTAACATTCTGAGCCAATTTTCTTCTTCCGCTGGATGATTCCATTATACTTTCACCTGCTTTTTTTTCTTCCTCCGCATCATTAGGTTAAATTATTCACTAAATGCCAGTTAAACTGTATGAGGCTGCAGCCTTAGGAAATGAAAGCATTTCTCTGAAGTTAGTTCTGTTTGGAAATTACACTATTGATGAATCAACTACACCAGCTACTATAACTGGCCTGCAAAAGTCTTGAAAATGAGTACATGGTATTGTAGAAACAGATAAAACTTGTTTTGTTATCAAAGAGAGAAATGAAACTCGAGTGAAAGAAGGCTAAGAAATGTTCTTAACATTCAAAAGTTAAGATAAGCTTTTATTGCCTTAACAAGCATATCTGAGCAGGATGCAAAGACAAAGAGGAAAAGTTTTTGAATAAGTGAGGTGCTGTGATTTTTGATCCCTTGCTCCCTTATTTTAGTTTGCTGTCTCAAGCATACTAAACCAAATATTTACCTCTCCCTCCATTTCCTGGCAAAGGATGGCTCAAAAGAGGATAATTTTTAACATGGCCAAATCTGTGTGATATATCATGGAAAGATAGGGAAACACATTGTTCTTCACTGCGAACATAAGAGAGATCTAATTTGCTTTTAGTGTCCTTTTTGGCTACTGGACATGTTCTTATTAGTGATACAGCAGGATAGAACAGAAATTTTCCACTGGAACAACATCTAGAAAAGAGAGAGTGAGAGTGCTTTTTCAAAAAACAGTGAAGAGATTATTATATCATCCTGATAATATTATTCTGATGAATATTATCCTATATGCATCCTCCAAGAAAAATAAAGTGCTGCTGAATTTAACAAGAGTTTGGTTAAGTACTTAGCTTACTATCCCCTGCTTATATACTCATATTAAAAATCCTTTTACATAAAATCTTTTTTTTCCATTTCCAGTCCATTAATTCAGATCCTGATATATTGTCAGCTGGTGCTCCATTCAAAATCCAAGGAAGAAATACTTAGACTCCTTTGATCAGAGAAAAGATATCTTTTACTGGAAATCAAGTGGTAGCAACAAAAGAATTCTGAATCTGAGAAAATAGGCGCGTAAATCACATATACAAAGTAAGGCAGCGTTCCCACCCACAATAGTTCAATTGGTTCATCCAATTAAAAGTTGTGTATATCATCATGTGGGCATCTCCAGGTGGTGATGAGGCTTCTGTCCATTGATCTTGACATAGTTTGATAAAGAATTGCAGCTGCGCATAGCATAGAATAGAAACGTAAGCAAGAATGTACCCCCCCCCAGTTTAGACAGTTCTAGTTTGTAATACCTCCAGCTCACTTCCCATAACCATTCTGCCCCTCCTCCCCCTGTTACTTATGACAGCCAAAAGATGCAAAGCAAAGGGAGAAAATCTTGAAGGATGACATATATCCTTTTCTAATCTGTTTTGTGTCTTGTTAAAATGGCTCTTTATAAAAAGCAAGCCAGGATGATATGCAGTTTGCATATAATCCAATTTAGCCCTTTGTTCTAAAGGCAGTATAAGAACCCTTCAGCTAAAAGTCCCATTTTAGCTTTTTCCCATGCTTTACTTATAACCCCATTCAGGCTTTTTTTTGTTATAATTTTGGGATAGAAATTTATTATTATGTTATAAAGCTATGTAATGCTTCAGATCCATTTCAAAAAAGATGCTTCATAGTACAAGGTTATGAATGGAACATTTGTTTGCTCTTTAAAGCACCTATTTTCCCTCCCACCCTCCCTTTCCACCTATCTACACAGGGTAGTAGAGACAGATAAACACTCCCATTTTGTTATTCTGACCAAGTGGTTCAAAAGTTGATGTTATGTCTTTCTTAAAGAAAGATATGCTTCTTGATTTCTAGACTGTCTTGCATTAAATAATTTATTAAGCTGTAATCATGCCAATATCCCCAGAAATTAGCCATAGTTAAAAAAGTCATAGTTAATGTATATCTGAGATATACATTAAATGGTTAAGTACCTGAAACTTGAAATGAATTTAAGATACAAGGAAAGAAAGATGTGCTAAAATGAAACAAATCAGTAGATCAAATTCTAATAAAAATGGTTATCTCTGATTTGGGATGATCTATTTGCATTTACCAAACATTTTTTCAGCTGTGTTAAGAAAGCCACAAAAATTACACCCTTGAGTGTACGCAGTTATTGGCAATTTCTTTATCATTAATCTTGTGTTACTCAATGGTAAACTGTTTCTTGACTTTGTTATTATGTATGTATGTATGTATGTATGTATGTATGTATGTATGTATTTCAACATTGGTCATACAAGTTTTCATCATGTATAATGCAAATCTTTCCTTCATAGCTGGTGTGTCTTTTTTAAGCCTAGGAAAGACACTTCTGGTAGCCTAAGTTACCATTCATTGTTTTGCTCATCTTACTGAAAGCAGCAAAAACCAGATTTGTATTTTATGCACTGAGAACAGATGGTTGTGAATGCCATGTGCCAAAGGAGCACATATGTTCCTCAATTGTGAATAGTAAGGAGAAGAATCACAGCCACGGATATCTTCCATTCTTAGCCTCATATTTCCATGTTAAAGAGAACATAGTAAACTTAAAGGTCAACAATTGGACTCACCTAATTAAACTACTAAATATATGTTTACCTAGGATGTGGGCTGAATGTTTCAGCCCTGTGTTTAAAGTAGCGTCAAGCATTGTGATCCTACAAACTATCACTCTTTTGAAAGGTATTATTATCCTAAATACCCTAGATATAAATGTAACAAATACACACAAAGCTAACTTTATGAATAAACTTGTGTAGTTTCTCAGAAAAATGTCCAGTACTGGATGAAGAATATGCAACCCATATAAAAAACTTTTGTGGTGTTCTATTGCTTCTGTATTTTATTATCACCAGCAATATCTACTGCCTTCCCAGTCTAGCCTTTCTTAGAAGTGATTAGTAACTTTATGGTATGATGTTTACTAATTTGTGTACTTTTGATCATGCTAGTTTTTCTTTGGATGTTCTTAAACTCATCCATCAATAATGCAGATATACCATAGCTAAAGGATCTGGATCTATTAACTGAACCTCTTTATTTGGGCCCTGATTAGGAAACATCCAAGTATATTAAATCAGGAGTCCCCAACCCTGGTCCATGAACCAACACCGGTCTGCGGCTTGACAGCAACTGGGCCACAAAAACAAGCAAAGCCCCATCCACAAGATACAGATGGCGTACAATAACACTTAGACTTATATATCACTTCACAGTGCTTTACAGCACTCCCTATACTCAGTTTACAGAGTCAACATATTGCCCCCAACAATCTGGGTCCTCATTTTACTGACCTTGGAAGGATGGAAGGCTGAGTCAACCTTGGGCCTGGTGAAATTTGAGCTGCCAAACTGCAGGCAGTCGGCAGGTAGCAGAAGTAGCCTGCAGTACGCATTCTAATCACTGCACCACTGTGCCAAAACCATACCCCCTCCAGTCTGTAGAGAAATCTTTCTCCATGGAACCAGGCTCTGGTACTCAAGAGTTCAGGGGCTGCTGTCTTGAATGATGCTCTGTTGGGGTTCCTTTGTTCACAAGAAAAGACCCATCCTCTGAGCTACAGTGTTTAGTTAACCTAGCCATAATTAAATAAACAATGACTGTTATAATAGATATGTGCTGGATGGACATTGGGATGACCATGGCAGATCTTAAGGAGGAGGCGCAAGGCAGAGAGGCATGGAGAGTGCTGATCCATAAAGTGGCCAGGGGTCAGACATGAATGGCTGACAACGACAACTGTTATAATAAAGCTCAAAATTCATTAACCTAACACAAATCACAAAACTCTTCTTTGAACAACATTTCACAGTAGAATTTCCCATATACTCATATCAAGTCAGCACATGTGATTATGCCAGATGGTCTGAAAGAATGCCTTTTGAAAAGATCAGTTTGGACAGCAGTAAAAATGGCCTGTTGTAGAGATGCAGTTACTTTTTTTTTTTTTTCCTGCAGAAGCTGTCAGGGATGTTACATTGTGTTTGCTTTGGACAATGTGCATAAGGCAAGATGGCTGCTGATGTACACCAGACGTGCAAGGATTGCAAGTCCAGGAGTGTATTTTTCCACTTTCATAGCATTTAAAACAATGAACAAGAGAATGAGATTGTCAAAGAAAACTTGGATTTTCATTTCTGCTTTCTGAAAGGCTCATGTTTTCAGATACCAGATGCTTTCTGGCAAAGAGCAAACAGACTGTTAAAACAGATTAAAAGTATTTATGATGACCTGGATAGCCTCCAAAATTTGGAGTCAGAATAGTGCTGATGAGTCAATTGTTGAATCATTGTGAAAACAGTAAAAAAACGACATAAAGGTTTGTTAAATTCATCATAAAATTCATTTAAAAATCCATCTGTTGTCCTTTTGCTGCAGTTACATGGCACATGGAGATGGCAGCTATGCTGAAAAATAGAACCATGTGTATAAAGGTTCTATTCTTAGATTTGATGTAGTGGATTTTAGATTTATACTGCAGTTTGATCTAACTTTTTGAATCAGATTGATAGGTTGAATCAAATCTCTGAATCATGTTAGATTTCTCCATTCAGAAGCTGTTTTTGAAAGTATTAGATTGACTTTATAGATTGTATAGATTGATCAGATTGACCCCATTCAGTTGTTTGAAAGATGAAATTGAATCAGCTTGATTTTTTAATCCAAAAATGATCAAGCCCAATGATCTAAATGAATGATCTGAATCAACTTGGAGCCATTTCACATGTACCTGATGAAAAACCTTTTGTATTATATGTGAATAGAGCATGTAAAAACTATGGATATTTTACTTCAGCCAGGTGAAAAAGTGGGAAGATGCTAATATAGTTGTTTGGCAATAACTTTATAATTCATCTATTAAGCAGGTTTTCATTATATGTACACCTGTATCAAAATATATCAATTATAAAATGATACATACATAAGTTTACATCATAAACTTATTCTAAATATTCTTCATAATCCATAAACCTATTCTAAATATGTTTCTAATTTCTACTAATCTGTAACATATATTATGGAAATTGTTGGAATGTTGCTGCTTTCATGTCCAAAATACAGAGCAATATTTCAGTCTGGTTTTTTTCCGTTACAGATTTAAGAAGATACACATATGTAAAAATAAAATTCATTCATATTTGTAACATCACGTAACTCACTGTCTTTTTAGGAATTTTCTTCCAATTTACATAAATACAAACATGAGATTTTTTACTAATGCAAATTATTCAGATTTCATTCTTTAACACATAACTTTACTGATCAACACTTATTATTTAGCAACTTGTTTCATGTTTAAGATTAAAAACATATTCATTGAAGTTCACACTTCAGCTTACTGGAGGGTGGAGAAAAGCGATAAACATTTTAGTTTATATTTGGTCAGCAGATATCACATGGTCACTCCATTTGCGCCATTTGAAGTACAGGTCTCTGACAATTTGCTATGGTCAACTTGCCACAGCCAACTTGCCATGACCATTTTGTCATGGCCAACTCAGCATGGGACAACTAGCCATGGCCAACTTGCTGCAGGACAGCTCACTGTGGGACAAGAGTTATGCTAATATCAAATAAATGGTGGAACAGAATCATTAAAGAAAGGATGCAAAAGAAGGGACAGAATGAAATGTGAATGTCAACAATTAAAATGTTTTTTATTTATTTTAAATAATTACACTGAGTTGTTAAACTGTCCTACAGTAACTTATCCTGCAGTGAGTTGGCCATGGTGATTTCTCTCATGGTGAGTTAGCTGTGGTTGGTTGCCTGTGGCAAGTTGGCCCATTCTATTGAAGTACAGCTATAGGACTGTATAAAATCTATCTTATCCTTCCTATAAGGATTAGAAGTCTAGCCAACAGTTCAGAGACCAATAAACTCTCAAAAGTCATGAACACTGCCTTCTATTGCATCTCCCTAAACTGGCATCAAATATCCAATGCGATAGAAAAAAATAATTAAATACTATACTCATATTAGTTCTGCTTAATAAAATAATATATATTAATAAATATTCATCTAGGAATCATTGAACTGGAAGAAGTACCCTTTGCAAAACTAATCCAAAACTACTTATTAATTGTATTAAATGGATATATTAATAGTCTTGGATTAGTATATACTTTTCAAAGTTTTGTATAGACCACTTGTTAGACTCCACATTTTCGGTATAGGTAGTCCTCAACTTATGAGCCCAACATTTCTGTTCCTAAGCAAAACAACTGTTAAGTGAATTTTGCCCCATTTTACAATCTTTCTTGCTACAGTTGTTAAGTGAATCATAGCAATTGTTAAGTTAGTAACATGGTTAAGTGAATCAGGCTTCCCCATTGAATTTGCTTGTTAGAAGGTTGCAAAAAGTGAACATATGACCCCAGGATACTGCAACCATCATAAATATGAACCAGTTGCCAAGCTTCTAGATTTTGACCATATGACCATGTGAGCAATGGTGCAATGGTCATAAGTGTGAAAAAAGTCATAATTCACTTTTTTCAATGCCATTGTAACTTTGAATGGTCACTAAACAAATGCTTGTATGTCAAGGACTATCTATAATTAAGCACTTTCCAAGAAACTTTTACAGTCTTATAAAATAAAATGATAGACTTATAGACTAGACAACCTGTGATCCTTGGATCATTGTTTCAGAGATATTTCTTATTAGATACCTTGATTCCTTCAAAAATGAATGTACTGTCTCCATTGGAATAGCTGGGATATAGCAATAGCACTTAGACTTATATACATGCTTTACAGCCCTCTCTAAGCAGTTTACAGAGTCAGCCTATTGCCCCCAACAATTTTGGGTCCTCATTTTACCTACCTCGGAAGGATGGAAAGCTGAGTCAACCTTGAGCCTGGTGAAATTTGAACTGCTGAACTGCAGGCAGCCAGCAGCCAGCAGAATTAGCCTGCATTATTGCACTCTAACCACTGCACCTCCATGACTCATATATTCAGAGATGGATCCACCTTGAAAACAGCCAATGTTGAACTATATAGCACTATCAAACTTCAACACAGAAAATATTTTATGCCATGTTGTATTATGCCATAAACTGTTTTATGACAGTATTTTGTTATAAAATGTTTTACAAATTTGCCAAATTGGGTGCTATGGATCCTGGATTTTGGATGCATTGTGTATGTTAGCCTAGATTTTTGGATGCATTGTGCATTTGTGGGACCTTGGTTCAAAATATTTTGCCCTATGGAACACTGTTTTGCTCAGTTAAAGGTTGCAGAAAGGAGAGCTTTAGTAATATGTAGCCAAGCAGTATATCATTAAAACAGAATTAAGCCCAATGATAACTTAAATAGGGATGTGGTGGCTCAGTGGCTAAGATGCTGAGCTTGTCGATCAGAAGGGTCAACAGTTCGGTAGTTCGAATCTCTAGCACCGTGTAACAGAGTGAGCTCCCATTACTTGTCCCAGCTTCTGCCAACCTAGCAGTTCAAAAGCATGTAAAAATGCAAGTAGAAAAATAGGGACTACTTTGGTGGGAAGGTAACAGCATTCCATGTGCCTTTGGCATTTAGTCATGCTGGCCACATGACCACAGAGAGGTCTTCAGGCAGTGCTGGCTCTTTGGCTTTGTAACGAAAATGAGCACCGCCCCCTAGAGCCTGAAACAACGAGCACCTATGTGTGAGGGGAACCTTTACCTTTACCTTATTCCTTAAATAAATGTTATGGCATTACCTACTAATATTTTGTTTCACAAAAAGTACCCAGCTGGCATATTTTTAATTTTATCAGTCCCTTTCTTGTAGTTATCTATTGTTTATCATTTCCATGAACTTTTAATGTTTTCAGAACAAAATTAATAAAACATACCCTTAAGGCTTTTCCTTTGTTTAAAGGATGCATATCCTATCACAAGATCATCTAGGCAAACATTAAAAACAAATTTGATTAATTTTTCTCCTAATTTCCTATTCAACTGGAAACCAAAGTTAGGGCTCAGCTTTCTGTTTTGAAAACCAATGTTATTTTTTTTTCCTATAAAGGATATATTAATAGTTTGGCTCTGGTTTTGAAAAGATTATCAATGATTTAATGAGACTGGAAGACCTTTCAAAGGACTCCAGCAAAGTGCCTTCCATTTAAAAGTAAATGTTTGATATAAATGCAAGAATGGATTATTGGTCAGCTGCCCATTCATCTTGCAAGATACCATAAAACAAGATTCATTTCTCATTTGATCTGAAGAATTTTAGCCATGACCTTTGAAGATGTATCACAAAATAATGCCAAGTTTAAAAAAATGTTTTTCTGTCTTTCTTGTGACTGTGAAAGATAAAATAGGATTTTATGGAACAAACAGAGAATCCAGGGATAGATTTTCTAATGAAACCACAATTTAATCTTATTGATCAGAATGTTGTCTCAAACTTGTTTTAGTTCAAACATGACCACTTATATGCTTGTTTAGTCCGTTCTCACCAGAATATATTCCACCACCAACAGTACTTGATGATATACATAAGATATCGTCACCTACTGATTAACATTGGTGCCCTGTAAACATTCTCCTCTTTCACAGGAACTCATTTGCATATCAATGAACAGGTGTTCAGTGGTTCAGATAACATCTAAATGTAGTCAGTTATAAACCTGTTTCATGGAACCAGTTCTGAGAAGGAGAAATAGATGTTGATGGGAAACACAATAAGTCCCACCAATATAATTGGTTAAGATGACTTTTTTTTTCTTCAAAGAGTAAACTTTTCTGTTTCTTTCTTGTTTTGTTGGCATCGCTATCACATTAGAAAGGGAACAAACCTGAAGATGTTTTTTTCCTCCAATAGAAGCATTTAATCCAGAGGTGGTATTCAGCAGGTTCTGACCAGTTCTGGAGAACTGGTAGTGGAAATTTTGAGTAGTTCGGAGAACCAGCAAATACCACCTCTGACTGGAGATTTTACAGTATCCTTCCCCTGCCCCATCCACCAAGCCACGCTCACAGAACCAGTAGTAAAAAAAAAAATCAAATTCCACCACTGATTTAACTGTGTGTTTTCCTGAGGAGTGGAAAATATTGAATCAAGCAATTTGAGATTTGAGTTTAAACTACAACTGAGGCTGGTAAGTTTTCTGTTGCTGAAAACTTATATTAAAAAAAATTGTTTGATTAATGAAATTAATTCATAATTAGGTTGCACATGGGAAGAACTATTTTTCAGTGAACTGGAATCTCTTCTTGAAAAGATGAGAAAGGAGAAACAGAATAAAGATGATATCTTTACTATGGTATAGTATAGCTGATGGGAAATCCCTTATGGAGTTTTTGCAGAAAACATGAAATATGAAGTTGTGGTTTTGATGATTAAACAGTATAGTTTATAAAGAGGAGAGAGTCATGTTGTAACTTTAGAGAGTTAAATTTATAACTGTACTTACAACTACTGTAAAAAAATTTGGAAGCCACTTCTTTGCATCTTTTTTGCTTTCTTTTCCATTTTTTCCATATGCTGGAATGGCCTACACATTCCATGCATATATAAATAAATCTCTTATGGAGCTGGAGTAAGCTATCTAGTTGGTTGCTACAATAAAAAAATCATTAATCACTCACAATGAAGCATGATTTCATTATTAGAATTTAACAAACTGTCCAACGGAAGAGAGGGGTACTAGTCTGTCATTGTGGTCAGCACAGCATCGTATGTGACAACTATCGATGTTCCTATCCAGCTGCCAGAGTACTTAACTAAAACTGGTGTGCCATTTTAAGGCTATCCTCATTTAATTTTTCGAGGGAGGTATATTTTTAAAATTTATTTTTATTAGTTTATTTCTCTTGGCTCTTTTTAGTGTAGCCTCAGCATTCCACTCAGTGACATATTGTGGCCTTCTTCCCTACTAAGGTTGTTATTCCTAGTTTATGTAAGTTAAATATTTGGGTGATGGATGGATGACACGTGTAGAACACCTTTGAATGGAAGAAAATGGACACCAGGATCATGTACAAAATGCTATTCTGTTTGTTTTTCAATCAAATGGGTACAAAGCCCAACCTGTTCTTCCCCTCATTATATTGTCCTGATTCTCTGTTTGCATCTGTTGAATTCTACGGCTCATGTGAAGCAAAGTTAAAATATTACAAACATAGCTGAGGAGCTATGAGCAGCCCTTAGGATGATTGCTTCTCTTCAGTTCTTTTATCACAGAGCTGCTAGGCAAAGCCATCAATAAAATGAAAGCAGAGCTTTTGTGTTGTCAAAGGCTCTGCAGCGTTGCTCTCAGTGAGCATAGTTCTGAATAAATAACAGCTAGCATAAAAACAGACAGCTTGACAATAAACTATTAAAGAATGTTTTACAGAAACTTCTAGAAGACCACCACAGATACTGTTTCCACTATAAAAGAGGCAGTCAGAAAGAACTGCTCAGGCAAGAAGTAATGCTGGCTGATATTTTAAGGAGCAGCTTACTTATAAGAAATGATGATAGAGCCTTAAATAAGATTGTCAGATATGCCAGCAGTTAATCATCTCTGAAGGAAAAGTGATGAATATTCCAACAGAGGTTGACATTACTTAGGTGAACAGGCTATTAAGATTAAATGAATAAAAGGTTTTTGAAATTGCTCTAAGTATTCTTCTGCTTATAACTAGGAAACGAGAGAAACTTAAGACTGATGTTTACTTGTGTATACTCTGACTAGGCCTGTTCTCATTATTATGCCCAGCTATTTTGCAAAACCATGAAGAAATTTAAGAAGATTCCACAAGAAACATGGAATTTTATTGATATAAGCTTTAGTAATCAAATCTTGAAAGCCTGACAACATTTTACTCCCTCTTTCTTATACAAAAGAAAGTTAAGTTTCTTTCAAAGGTGGTATTCAGCAGGTTCTGACCAGTTCTGGAGAACCGTTGGGGAAATTTAGAGTAGTTCGAAGAACCAGCAAATATCACCTCTAACTGGAGATTTTCACAATATCCTTCCCCTGTCACACCCACCAAGCCATGCCCACAGAACCGGTAGTAAAAAATTTTTGAATCCCACCACTGGTTTCTTTGTCATTTTTCTCTTCTTTTCCTGGACTTAGCTCATACTTTGGTAACTGCTGTAATCCATCTTTGTGGTTTTCTATAACAGCTTATTTGCTGGAAAAGATAGAACCAGATCCTACATGGTTGTATGAACTGATTCAATCAAGTTAATCTAAGTTGGATGAGGAAACAGATCTAGAGTAGGAGGATATAGTCTGTTAGATATGGGCTAGATTGAAGACGCAGGACAAAGGTAGAAGGAAAGGATTTATTTATTTGGCTCTGAACAAAGACTGCTGCCAACTATGCGTGCTGTTCTTTTTACAGGCAGCTGTTCACAATTTCAACCACTGATGGCTGTTCATTTTCCCGCCTGGAAAATGAACCAATGGGGGAAGTCTGACATCACTGACTTTTCCCCAGTGAATATCTAACATAGTCGACTCCCATCACCAGTAGGCTACATGATGTCAGGAACAGATTTTGAGGAAGGAAGCCCCTCTCAGCACAAGTCCTTAATAATTAATATGAGGCAAGAAGCCATTCACTCCGCATCTTGTCCTGCTTCAAATAAAGTCCTGGATTCAGGATGGAGGAGGCAAGCCATTGTTCAGCACTTCATCCCAAATGAATGATTTGATCACCACATATTTTCCCAATGGAAAAAAGTATGTATGGAGTTTGACATGTAAATCTTCCCTAATCAGAGAAGATATGCATGACTTGGGGAATGCATCACTAATAAACCAGAATATGAGTCATTTTGCAACCAAAATGTCTGAAAATCCAAGTTAAAATTACAATCTAATATTTGCCACCTTCTGTAGTGTAATAGGACTGTGAAGAAATTATGCTAATATATTTTTAATGAAACAAAAGAGCATGAACTGTTTCAAAATTAAATCACATACAAAAATTTCTAGGTTTATTTTCATAATTCAGGTAAAGTATGTGAAAAGTAGATATTCAGAGTTCTCAGGGAAGAACTAAATCAAATCACTCTTAATAAGGTTTATTTCTGACTGGAACCAGGTTTCATATCAGATATATTTCTCTCTTCTACCAAACTTAGAAGACAAAAAACAAAAACAAAACCTGAATGTGGGAAAGAGAAAGAAGAGGTCAATGATTCAGAAATAATTTTGCTTAGGATATAAGAGAAAATAACATTCCCCCCTCTGCAATCTATCACTTCCCTTTTATCTGAGGTTATTAAGAACTTCCAGTAGAAAGAACAGATATACTGTGTGTGGCTGAGTTAAGTTCTAAATGCTCATAATCTCATGCTAAATAATTTAAACTTTTCTTAAACCCTCTCTATTTGATAGGGAAGATTTACCCAAATCTTTAAGAGATCTGTTTGTAAATTATAAATAACAAAATTCTCTAAATGATATGACACAATATTATAAATAAATAGGAATTTTTTTTGAAATTTTTTTTGGGTTTTCACACACACACACAAAAACACAATACAAATAAAACATCTTTTTTTGAAAATAGCATGGTCCAGGGTTACACTTCTTCATACAGACATAAACTCAATTTCATGCTCACTTTTATGTTCTATTCCATACCTTATTACTGTTTTACATTTTCCATATAGTTTTTCTCCTCTCTTAATCTTCTCAATTTTATTTTAATTATCTCATCTCAATTCAAATCATTATATTTATACTTTTGTCTGTCCTGTTTCAATTTCATATTTTCTCATTAAACACATTTTCTCCTGTAGTTACTAATTGGAGTATGACACCTTTATATCTTTTAATTTTATCCATTCAACTCTTATTTAAGCTTCTATATATACCTTGAGGTTATAACATTCAATATAATACATAATTTCCAATCGAATTATGCTTGGTAAATTCTTAAAATACACACCATATTCTTAAAAAGTGATTATAAATATATATAATTAAAACACTCATTCCATTCCAATTCAGTTCTATCATTAATATTCATTAAAATCTTAACATCTTTAACATTTCTTTTCAATTAAATATCATACTTCCTTGGGAACACTTATAAGCTTTCCGTAATTAATTTTTCCCCCTATTTCTCTTCCCTTATATTTTATAAAATATTAAATAATTAAAATGTTCCCATCCTTTCCTAATTAAATTCTCTCATTCGTTTTATTTCCTTTATTTATTAACAAACATTTCACTAGATTACAATAACTATTTTATCCATCATTTTAATCATATTTTCATATTTTCTAAAATTATTTCTATTTCTAATATAACAATACTATCTTATGTACCTTTGTAGAATCCCCTTTTCAATTAAATTTTCACCCATTATCTCTAAATAGGCCCTGTTTCTCCATATCTTGTTTCTGTCCTTTATAACTTCTTTTCCTTTCCTTCTTCCCTGTCTTCTTTTCCCTCCCTTTTTTATCCCCTTGTCTCTCTACTTCTAATTCTCTCTTCTGTATTCCCCTCTTCTGTTGCTTTCTAATATTATACTTATTTTTCAAACTATTCTTCCTTTTCTTGGTTGTTTTTTCAAATCTTAAACTTTTCATTCTCTTTCCCCCCTTTCCTTTTTTTTCCAACATAAAATTATTTGTTCATTAAAGATGGCTTCTTCTTTGTCCCAATCTTCTTGTTCTGCGGGCATTTCTTGTTGTTTCTCATAGTTCCAGATCTCCATTTCTTAGTATTGAAATATGAAGCCAAAAGAACCTCTCCCTTCTTGTGCATCTTCTTTGTACTTTTTAAGTTCCATTTTCAATTCTTTTAAAAGTAGTGCCATTTTAAACACTTTTAAACCACCCGATTGATTTTAGTCATTCAAATGCAATAACCAAATAATCCAAATACTCCCAAGCTGTTTCTTCATGCTTCTTTTTTCACTTTCTCTTCCTGGGGTTCTATATTTTGTTGCCAAGTTTCAGTTAAAATGTATCTTTTAGAAGTCTTGTTGAGGTTTTACTGTAAATTCCTTTTAATTCCAGGCAGTCTCCTCCCTTTTTTTTTTTTTTCAGATGCTGCCCTTTTATTCTTTTTCTCTCCTTTCCTGCTTTTAAAAGCTTTTAAGTATCCAGAAATCTTTATTATCCCTTTGACATTTTATTTTCAGCTTAAATGCCTGTTGATGTCAAAGTGGATTTTGTTTCAATTTCTTGCTTAAGTCTCTTAGCTGTCAGTATATAGAAGGGAAGAGAAAAAAA
Organism: Pseudonaja textilis; assembly: GCF_900518735.1. The sequence continues at coordinate 1,274,388 of NW_020769336.1, forward strand.
AACCAAACCAAATCCTTTCCCTTTTCTCTCTACTTCGCTGCTTCAAAATCTTCTTTGGGAACAATGTTATTTTTTTATAGTTTTAATACCAGGGTACCTTGCATTGTTGCTTTTGCAGTTTAACCCAGTCAACCAAGACTTTCACTTCTTGTCTTCCTCCTGCACATTATTTTCCGGTCGAGTTCTTCTTTGAAGTGGCCATTTCTGACCACCGCTGCAAGCACCTTCGGGAAAGGGAGTAATGGCCAGCTGAGGAGGAGAGATGCGACTCTCCTCAACCCTGCTGACAGTCTCCCCCTTGTTCACCACTTCTACAGGGTGGCTTAGCCCTGAAACCAGCCGGCTCGGGGCGCTCCAGCGGCGAGCATGGACCGAAACCGTGCACGATCTAAGTTTTGGTCTGTCCGTGAAGAGGCTCAAACCGGAAGTCCAATAAATAGTAAAAGTTTTGTTGAAGTTTCACTCTGATCATTAGAGTTGTTATTTCACAGAGTGAATGCCAGTTTTCATTAGGTTCTCTTCTTGAAGTGACACCTATTTCACATAGTGAGAACATATTTTCCCTTAAAATATCCATCCTGAGAAAATTATGTGGTAAAACTGCATTGCTGTTCCTTTATGGCAACAAGTCATCTAAAAATCAGCTAACTGATGTTGGCTACAACATTACATATTAGAGCAGCCCATATTTTGAAAATGGTTTGCAAGAGGTACTTCAAAATACACAAGAGTGCAAGTGAAGGACTTATTTACAGTAGTCATGTCTTCTGGTTTACACAAAAGATGTGGCTGCTTTAAAGAAGTCATACCAATGTGCTTATATGCATTTCATAACACCTCTTTTTAATCATGTATTAATTATGAACAGCCTTGCTATAGAATCTGGAATATCATTTCAAGGACCTTTCATTCATCTTCCTGTGATGCCCACAATCTGATGGGGACTTTGGATTACTTATTAAATTGGTGGTTCTAAATAACTTCTCTCATATTGTGAGTTAAATGAGGGATTTGGGTCCCGTCCCCCCCCAGAAAGTTGAACCATTTAGAAGAGCAATAAACACTATTTCCCCACTTTTGTATTCTGGCAGCATTGGCACACTTTGTCATTGGAGCACTCTGATTTTCATTATGGTTCTACTGAGATAGTCTTATCTATTCACAATCCATATAGCAGCAGCATTGATGAAGTACTGTAGCAGCAGTTTCATACTTATCACTTTTTGAATTTAGTAATAATTTAGAAAAGAATCAAGTATCCACAAGGGCCCTAATTTAAAAAAAAATGCCAAAAATGTAAATTGAAAGCAATTATTATAATCACAAATGAAGGCAAATGTAACATGTCCCAGGATAATGTTGCATGATCCATGGTCAGTCACCAGGACCAGAGGTTTAGTCTTCTGAGCTTTCTGACTCATACTGGAGCCGATTCTCAGGAATTTCTCTCTACCAAAATGTATAGGCAGAAGTTCCCTAAGAAAGGGCTCCAGCAGGAGTATGAAAGATCAGAAGACTAAACCTCTGTCCTGGTGACTGGCCCAGATTGGATCCTGCAATTATTATATCTATAATATAAAAAGGCTACTATGACCCTTTCTTATATGAATCTTCATTCAGTTTAGTTTTAGTCCCAGACCAGTAAACACATCAATGCAAAATTTAATACAGAAACAACAATACAGCATGCCAGAGTATATTCTTAGTTTTGGAAGACTCTTGAGCCTTCAAAGGCAGCATCTCCCTGAGGCATAGTTTTAGTCAATGACCTGCCAAACCAATCTCTGCTTTGAAGGCCAAGAAGTTTTGGCAATCACTGAGGCCCCTGAAGTCTCAATATGCTGTGTTTAGCCATTTTCCTTTTTGCTCCTTCTCCCTGGAGTAAGACCAAGTGATGGGAAGAGGTGGCATTAATATTAGAAGGATTGATTAGACTGTCGACAAATCTCCTGCAAATTTCCTATGATGCAGTATTTCTAAATAAGCTTTTAAAAAGTCTTAAAGGAATCAAGTAATTGGCAAAATCTTTCACCGTGATATTTAGGTATAAATTTCTCCTCAGCTGATCATGGCTTATCCCAGGGGTCAGGGAACTTTTTTACCTCTTACCCCCCAAAAAATTTATAAACGCAGACATTACCCCCTTGATTTGAAAGTAAGGAAATCATACATCCAATAACATTTTGAATTCAAATACTGTATTTAAAATTACTTTGAAAGCTTCAACTTATTTGAAAACTTCAGGTTTTGGAGAAATGATGTTGCTTCATCTTGGATACGAGATCATCAATATTGGGACATTTTGATGTCAGAGCAATATGGATACAGTCTTCCGGGTCCAATCGATTTCTTGTCTTTGTTTTTATGTTCGTAAGAGTGGAAAATCCTTGTTCGCAAAGGTAGGTTGTTGCAAAAGGCAGCAACTTTTTGAATGCTTCCTCATGTGCAATTTTGAAGGCCTTTGCAGGTGTTGACATCCAAAAATGTGAAAGATCTGCTTTGTTTTCAAATGCAATCTGTGCTTCATTACTGCATCGAAGCTCAAGAAGTGACTCTGCCAACCCTTGAGGCTCTTCTGGTACAGCACAAATTTCACATTTAAAGGGGTCTACAATCCAACTGACAGCATGTGAATCAAGATCTGGAAAGTAATCAGAGAACCGCTCTTTGAGTTTAGTAAGATGCCTTATAACTGTATCCTTGATGTCTTCAAAAGTAATATTTTCACAATCTTCCAAGAACAAAGCTAACGTTGAAAAGGTAGCTATCTTTTTCTGTTCAACTTTTTGCCTCCAATATGAAAGCTTTGATCCAAATGCAGAAATCTTTTCTCTGGCTGAAATTATATTTATGTTTTTTCCTTGCAATTCTTTGTTCAATACATTAACATGCTCAAACATATCTGCTAAATATGCAAGATGTGCAACCCACAAGGGGTTTGTAAACTTCTCTGCAAGAACATGCTTTTTCTCAACCATAAAACTTTCAAGTTCAGTTTTGAGAGCCCACACTCGGTTCAGAACATTTCCACGTGAGAGCCACCTCACTTCAGTATGATAAAGTAGGTCTGTATATTCAGCATCACCAGCTTTACATAATTCACGAAATAATCGCGTGTTTAGTGCATGTCCTTTGACAACATTGACAATCTTCATAACATCATGCATGACGGCCTCTAATGTAGGTTCCAAATGTTTCACAAGCAGAGCCTGGCGATGGATAATACAGTGGTTTACTTCAACTTTTGGGTTTCTCTCTCTCACAAAAGCCACAAAACCATTAACATGACCCAACATAGCTGGAGCTCCATCAACAGACACAGCAAGGCAGTCTTCCCACTTTAAATTGACGTCATTAAAGTATTCATTAACTTTATTGAAGATATCAATTCCACGAGATCGCAAGTCAAGAGGAGAACAAAACAACAATTCCTCTTCAATTAAATGTAAACCTTTGTAGCGGACATATACCATCAGCTGAGAATTACTACTAACATCCGTAGTCTCATCTAGCTGAATAGCAAAGTATTTACTCTCTTTTACTGAGGAAATAACTTGTTGCCTCACATTTTTTGCTAAAATAGAAACTCTTTCTTTAACAACTCTTGCAGACAAGGGCACACAATTTAGTTTCTTGGCTTCATTCTGACCACACATAATCTCTGCCATTTTCAAAGCTGCTGGTTTAACCAAATCCTCACCAATAGTATAAGGTTTTTTGTTTCGGGCAATCAACCAGGCCACTTCAAAGCTAGCCTTGGATGCTGAACATTGACTGAATGTACCTCTAAAGCTGCTGTCCAATCTTTGTCTTTTGACAGACATTTCCAAATTGACAAAATATTCCCGTGGTTTTGAAGCCAGATGTGGGTGCAAATTATCCAAGTGTTTCTTCAATTGACTCTTTTTCAAAGATTCTGCAGTCAGTACTTTCAAACAAACAACACACTGTGGTTTCATTATTCCTTTGTCGTCAATTTGGGTAAACCCATAATCAAGGAATTCTTCCTGGTATATTCTTTTTCTAATTGATGTCATCTGAAGGGTGAAAAAGACAATGATTGGAAAAGTTGTAACCCTGACTGACAGGCTGTGTACCGAATTAGCAGGATGCACCAAATTTAATAAAGATGTGCATTATTTTTACTGGAACATATTGCACACCAGCCATGGGGTGGTATATAATAAAGGCAGTTTCTGTGCACTGAACATAACGCGTGCACACACACACAGCTTTAGAAAATGCAGCTGCAGCTGCTGAAGATCAAAGCCCCGGATTTGGCAAGTGTGTGTGTGATGTCGTGCTCCTCTCAAGGAAAAGAAACGGGGCAGAAAGAGAGAAAGGAAAGCCTCCAAGCCAAAACTGCTCCGGGTGCCATCCTGTCCCTGAGTCACTCCAGGAGAGTCCCTGAAAGAAGACGAGGTAGCTGGCCCAGTCACCTTTCCCTGGCCGCGGCGTGGTTTTGAGGCCAGCAAATGAAAGTTTGCGGAGACTTTGAAACTGCAGCTCTGACTCCACAAGGGAAGATGGTTGCACAAGATCTGTCGTCGTCCCCCCCCCACACACACACCCGCCGCCTTCCCCCCTGTATCCAGCTGAGTCAAGGCTGGCCACCAGTTCGCACTCGCACCAAGCGGAGCTGCCACCCCTGACTCCTCCGCGAAGGCACGCACGCAAGTCGGAGACCGCCGGTCTTGCGAAGGGAAGCCAAGGCAGCGTCAGAAAAATGACACCCCCCCCCTCCCGGCCTCTCCCCCTCCCCGGCCACCTCAGGCTGCTGACACATAATTTGGAGGTCGAGGCGGGAGGAGGTGCCCCCCCCCCCCCCCCGCGGCTGGGAAGAAGGCGGGATAGCTCGCTCCAGGGAATGAAATGTCACCAGGCTTCCCGAGGGCTTCTGGGAATTTTCTCGGGGCCAAGGCGGCAGCTGCAGGTGCCTCTTCGCTTCCTGTGTGCCTGGCAGTGATGAGAGGCTTCGGGGAGGGAGCCGGGCTGGCTGGCTAGTTGGCAGGCAGGCAGGGCCTGGGGGTGAGGAAGCGGGAAGGGAGGATGATATTTGGGAGCCACGGTGACACAAACTGCACGCGAAAAGCGTGCGGTCATCGCAGCGCGGGGGAAAGCGTCCCTTTCCCCAAAATGCTCTGCCCTATGCCAGAAGCTCGCCTTCCCCTAAAAAACGGGCGGCGCGGCTCTTGCAGAATCTAGCCTGGAGTCATTTCCGACCCAGGAAACAAGGGTGGGGTGGAGGGGATAAATTTGCCTCAAGGGTGTTTTAATAACTGCTGCTATGCCAATAGTTCCGCCATTGGCCAGCGCAACCTCCTCATTACCCCCAGATTTTCACTTTTACCCCATTTGGGGTAATTTACCCCTGTTCCCCGACCACTGGCTTATCCCAAAAGCTAGCTGGGGCAGACATAGTTAATGCTTGGGTGGAAGATTTCCTGAAAATCTCAGGTTGAGCTGGATACAGTCCTTATCTTATTCACTGTTAAGAATTTCATTTCTCAGTTTTTATCCAGAGATAAATTATATTTTTGTGTATTTGACTGATGACTTAGGCCATAAACATATCTAGTGTAGTATGCCCTCTTTACTTTGATACTCAGCTCTTTATTTTACTTTAAAAACAGATGCATATTTACAATTATATTCCCACTTTCTGCTCATTGTATAGCTAATCTAGCATACATTGTATGATCTCATCTGTCTTGAAGGATTATTAGAAAATAGCATAATCATTTATCACGTAATTATAAATCAGCATTCCACTTCACTTTAGCAACAAACAAATAGTAATAAGCAAATCCTGTTAGAGTGGAGTAGGAGGAGAAGTTTTGCAGTTGTTTTTATTTTTGATCTGAATAAAACATCTTTTAATTATAATGGTTCAGATAAATGCCTTGCAACCCTAGCCATTTCTGTGATTAGAGACTACTGTATGTTTTTGCTCAACTTTGCTGGCAGCATCCTGTACAGACAACATTTTGTCTATAGATCTCTAGGGGAAGCTCTGGCAAGAAGAAAATCTCTGCTAACCTTCAAATTAAATTACTCTTAATGAGTTGCACATGGAGCTTTGGAGAGTGTGGGACAACTATGTTTAGTCCAAAATATAGCTGCTAGGCTATTAATTGAGACTGGTCATTAGGAGCATATCTCAGCTGTGTTTAAACAGCTTTGCTATCTCCTGCTCTATTTCTAGGCACAATTAAAAATACTGATAAGGACAGTGATTAATATTTATATGTATGAAAGTGAAGGTTAATTCTCTGAGCTTCTGGGTTGGTTTCTAAATTCCTTACCAGGCTAGATAACATCTTCAGCAGAGTTTAGGGGATGCCAGTGTCAGTCTTCTTCTGACATGAGGCTTCAGGTGTGAGTGTGTCAATTGAGGGTCTGTGTTGGGTCAAGGAGTGAGTTATTAGTGATCAATCCACCGATTCTGGACAACGTGGGAAATTTAGTTTTATAATATTAAAATTGTAAGCTGTCCAGAGTCACTTGGTTGAGTTAGACAGCTATAAAAATTGAACAAAATAAAAAATAAAAAATTAAAAGCTTCTTTTGGGTGTTCTCTGGAGTTAAGATAGATTGTTATGGAGCAGTTATAGTTATTACTCTCTTAGAATAGAAACCATGCAAGTGAATGTAATAAAACTGTAACTGAACTTTAAACATTATGACTTTCTTCAACCCAACTCCATTAAAGTTATCATAGCCTGGAGAGTTTTTGTTGCTAATAAGGAAATTTTTGTGACTATATTGGTCACATTAGAGACTCCATTGGCCAGAAAATAATTACTATAAAATTCAGCTACATAGCCCAGCCAAATTTTTAAAAGACAGAATTAACCTTGAATCAATTTGGATAAAATTTGTAATGTTAAACAAAAGTGTTTGATTGTTATATCTTCCATTTTATATTGAAGGGTATTAAATTAAAATTTAGAAAATGTTCAGTAGTAGTTATAATAATCAAGGAACCCTAAGTAGAATGGCAGAAAACTATCTTTGAGATAATTTAAGGATTGGTAAATCCCTGTGATTTGATTTAGACCCATTTCAGGTTCTGTATCCTTGGCAACTTTTTAAAAAGCCTTTTTAAGATCAGGGAATAACAATTACTTGGGCAATAAACCCTAGAATAGCAATATTCTAATGATGCTTCCCACCACTTTGATTTATAGTTATCAGGTGCTATTAATAGAACCAACTGAACTGAGCAAAGTTAAGCTTTAGCCAAGCTAGTAAGATGGCTTGCCATTCTTGGCCTTGAAGGCTAAATTAGGGATGCATCTAAGTAAGAGTCATAAAAATCATTACTTCAATATGACCAGTTGGAATAAAAATATAATTGCATTCCATATAATTATAACTCTTTTGTGCAGAGTAAATAATTTGATGGCAGCTGGAATTAAATTCTCCATCTCTATAGAAAATGTAGGATTGCCATTGTATTCCTTTGGATGATAGAGGACATATAATTTGGGCTATTTCTTTCTCCTATCCCTCCAAAAAAAACCTAGTTATTTAAAGCATTTAATTGTTCTGTGATCTGATTATCTTTATACCATATATTTAGTGATTTTTAAAAAAACCACTGCGATTTGGGTTCTAGATGGTCGATTTCTTCCTTGAAATGCAGAGTAAAGGTCTTATGAACTCTTCTAAAACTAAATCAGATTAGTGACAAAATAACAGAATGTACATAAAGTAAAAAAATACATTAGGTGCTAATTTCTCAAATAATTTCAGGGATGTATATCTAGGTGTTAAATTTTAATAAATTCATTTATATATGAAGAACAGGGTCAAAATGCAACTTTGACCCTCTAGCAGTTATGCATGGATTGGAAAACTGTCCAGCACAATTACAACTGACTCTACATCTTGTATTATATTAATATGCAGTTTATACACAAGTAACAAGTATTTGTCAGTGGTGGAATTCTTAAGGTTTTTTTTTTCCATAAATGAATTTTTGAAAATAAATCAAAGATTCCTTTAAAATCTACAAATGCAACTAATGAGTGGGGTTTTGTACTGAACATGTATTTTTTAGTTGCAATATTTGACAGTTACTTTTGGTAGATCTATCTTCTCTAAAGCTCACCTGTTCTTAGAATTTTCTGTTTCAAGCCAATCACTGAGCTTCCTGGGTAGACAGTTGGCATATAGTTACTGATTATATTTCATAGGTTCATAGGTCTACAATTGTAGGATCATTTGTTTCCTTTTTTTGAAAACAGGAACAACTTTAGCTCCACTACAGTAATCCAAAATATGTGAAATATCTATATAAAAAAACACTGGTGTTAAGCCAGGGATCTGCCAATCAACATTACCTTTTATTAGCTCTGCTGGGATAAAGTCATTGCCTGTGGCTTTGCCTCCCTTTTACTGATTAATTAATTGCTTGGCTTCAATAATTGATACCAAAGGCCAGAGATATTGATGGTCAGCCAACACACCTAAGGGTAGAAATCAGTACAAGATTCCCCATAAAAAAACCCAGTAAACTGGAACTCTCAAGCTTTGACTAATAGATACAGGATATCTGTGACAAAACTGTACCAAAGAAACCTTTTGCAGTATGTTAAAAGGACGAGGATTCTTTGCCATTCACAGAATTAATAATTTTTTCACCAAATTAATACATTGCATCTTTTTCCCCATCAAATTGATTGTATATTTCCTTTTTACTGCATTCATGAAATGACTAGTGCTAACAATAGGGTTCCTTTTATGAAAGATAAATGAGTTAAAACACCGCTATTTTTAGTAACCACTTTTGATGACCAAATTACTTTTTGGAAGCCACATTATGATAAGCTGGCTTAGGATTTCTCTTCTCTTGTTACACCTGCAGGCTCTGGATAATCCCTTCGTATGCATTCTATAACAGGGTTGTCAAACTCATGCCGTCACGGTGGCTTCACGTGATATATTGGGACTTTCCCCCCTTTTGCTAAACTGGGTGTGGGTGTGGCCAGTGCATGATGCATTCATCCCTGTTCAATCATCTTATAGACCCTAATACCTGGATCTCTTTCTGGATTCCAGATGCCCAAATGTAAGCCCACCTTTCCTCAGTAGGTCAGAATGATGTATCAATGGGCCTTTCAACACTTTATCTCATCATACCGTAACCCCCAGATCAAATTATAATTTTAAAATGAAAAACTATGACATTCATTTTTCTTGAGATTACAAGATCAAGGTTAAAAGTTTATGATCTAATCCAGGATTCACCAACCTTTTGGACCTCAGGGACCACTAAATTCATAATTTTGAATCCTGCAGACCACTAATATGATCTGCCTAATGACTGCCTGGGTTGGTGTGGCTAAGTGGTCATGTGACTGGGTTGGCCTGGACAACTCGATGTTGCTCAAATCGAGGGGCACTTTGCCAGCCTCTATTCACCCCTCCCCTCCCAGCCACTTGTGATGACCCGGGGCATGGCACAAAGGCAACATAGTCACATAAGTAAGAAGAGTCCCTTTAACCTCTAACTTTGCACACAATGTCCAGGTTACCTTTGGCTGAAGAAAAAACTCTCTCAAGAACAGTCTTTAAGTGGAGGAAATTCAGTCCAAAAACAAAGTACATACGAACTGTAAATAAAAATCCATAAAAACTACACTGCAGCAATTGACTTGACAGGGCATGATAAGGAATTACAGACTCGAAAGGCCAACAAAACACACACAGTTGGGAAGATGCCATGAACCCAGATAAGCCTTGACAATAACAGATAACTCATGATTTGCTTCCAACAAGTTGCTGTGTGCAGCTTTCCTTTTTAAACACTGTGTTCCCAGCTGCAGCTAATGAAGGGAATCAGGGCACTTTCCTTCCCTGTAAGCCATGCAACTCACGTTGCTCCCTTCTCCACTCCTCCCTGCATGCCCTAGGATGAAGACGGGGTGGGCCTGGGTCTTCCTCTGAATTCTTTCTGCCTTGCTCTACCTCTCCCCTGCTCTGCCCAGCCAGAGTTTGCCTTTCCCCAGTTTTTTCCACAGCCAATGGAGCCACACACCTACTCCCTGTCAGCTGCTTGGCCTCTCCCTCAGAATCAGATTCCAACAGGGACATGACACTACTCTTTGCCTGCCTGCCCAGGCTTCTTAGGGCCCCAACAGGAAGCAGTTGTTGGAGCTAAGCAGCCACCATGAGAAAGAGTTAGCAAAACAGCTGGTTTAGTTCAAATTGGATCTGACCAAGAAGGAGGCTCAGCAGAAGCACCTCACTGAGGACTACGAGCATAGGCTTTCTATGCAGAAGGAAAACCTGTGGGAGTGGAAGGCCAGGTACTGGTGCCTGGAGGCTCAGTGGGCTGAGATGGCCAGCCAGTTCCAGGCCATGATGCAGTCCCATTGGAACAAGGCCCTCTGGCTCTTCACTACCAGTGGTACTTCCATCCAGCCTTCACCCAAAGCCCTGCACCAGGAGGCTGAAGCAAATCCCAAGTCAGAATTTCTGTCCCCCTCTGACCTACACAGACCCCAAAGGTGGAGACTTTCTACACAAACACAAACATTCATTGCATGTAGGGGCCGCAGTTTGAGGAGCTCTGATTTACCATAGTTTGAGGATCCCTGATTTAGTGCAATATAAAAAAAATGCAAATATTTTTTTTGTGGACCATCAATTTTTTTTCACAGACAACTAGTGGTCCATGGACCACCAGTTTCCAATTAGTACAGTTTGGCCTGGACAATCATGTTGAACAGACCAGTTCAAAATAGAAAAGTCCTGTCTATTTAATATTGGGCAAAACATAATGTGAGAGCCAATTTGGTTAATGGTGAAGACACTAGGCTAGGAAGTGGGAGTCTGTGAATTCTAATCCAGCCTAAGGCACAAAGGCATTGGGTCACCTTGGGCCAGTGACATTCCCTTAGCCTTAGGAAGTAGGCATGGCATACCAGTTCAGAAACCTGCAGAGACTTGTCTCTAACCAGTTGCCAGAAGTTGAGATTGACTTGAAGGCACCAACCCCATCCATATAAACTAGTTATATTCCAAATTGAATCAGTCCAGTGGCTAGTGCTGAAGATAAGTTAGATTAAATCATTTGGGACCATTCTACTGTTTAGATCAGGGGTGTCAAACTCATGTTGTCACAGTGGCATCATGTGATGTATCAGGACTTTTTCCCCCTTCATTAAACCAGGTGTGGGCATGGCCAGTGCATGATACATCCAGCCCATGGGCTGGGAGCTTGACAGCCCTAGTTTAGATACTATCTAGTAATATACCAGTAGGATGATACAATTTTACAGAGTGTTCAATGAAAATCTGATGAGGCTAGAGTACTCTAATTCTTTTTGTTTAATCTGTGAATGAGAATTGTGTAAATACAGAATTCATACATAGCAATAAGTGGTATTTGAAGCCTAATATAGTTGTGGAATAGCACACTATCGGTATGTAAGTCTATAAAGCTTTGCTGATACATTTAGAGGGTAAATATGGGCTTATCTTCTATTTGAGTTGTTTTGCACTGTTAAGCAAACACATTAAGATCCCATTTGCATCTCCCTGTTCAATGCAAAAATGTCTTGAGATTGGGGCTAAGCATCCATAAAGCAAGCCCAAGTCCTCTTACTGCTTTTTAACCCAAGGCATTTAAGAAGCACCACCTAAGGCTAAAATCAATAAGGAAGCAAGTGTGATAAGATTTAAAGATGACACGGGGGGCGGAGCTGACGTTGTGACGATATGGCATGCGATCTTGGAGGTCTGAGATCGCTGCCGATATCTTTGCTCCGGGACAGTCCATCAGATCTAAACCATCCCGAAGAGACAGTGAAAGTAAAGAGCGCATCCTGTCAATCCCAGGGATATCCCAAAGTCCCTGGTAGATCCAGAAGCTCTTTTTGCCAGCGGCAAAGAGGCAGCCATTAAAGCTGCTGAAGCTGGGACAGCTCCGAAACAAAAGAGAACGGAAAGAGAGAGTGTGCCGGTTTGGTGAGAACTTTTTCTTTATTTTAAGATTTGAAAGGACACCCTAAGGAAAAGAAAGAATCTGTAAAAGTTTTGACAGAAGTGATTAAGCGGCGATTTTAAACAGGAATGTCAAAGTAATATATTTTTTTTTCTCATTGCTGGATTTTTTACACACGATCTTACACTTGGAAACTGGACTGGTTTTTTTCTCTTCTTTTATCTATTCTTTTTCTCCTTTTTGATTTTATAACATTTTAGGCTAGAGACTCCCTTTTAGTGATTTTTTAAAAAAATATCTTTTTCTTTTTTTAATTAATTCTTATTATATTTTGCTTGGAAAAGGAGGGGGAAAGTGAAAGCAAAAGAAACTTTGCAACACTGCCAACTAGACGCTTGGAAATATTCTATTTCTCTTTTGACCAGACAAAGCTGAGAAAGAACTGAGACTTCTTTTCAAGGACATTGCTATTTGATAAGAAAGGGAAGAGCATGGGAGAGTATTATTACAGGTGCTCTTCTGGGTTTTTATCAACAGCTGGAGTCTGGTGTTGAAGCTTATAGGAAAAGAAAAGGTGATAAGTCTCTGGAAAAGAGAGTTATAACAAGAGCCTTGGATAATTAAACAAAGTGCAGTGTGCTCTTTTTATTTTTTCTAAACTGCGCTACCCCTCCTCATCAGTTTACTTTTTGTAATAGCTATTTGGATTTCTGGCCCTTTGGAACTTGTCTTTGTTTTGTTTTTCTTGTCTTTGGAAGTTAAATTTCTACGCTTGCTCTTTATTTTAAAGGAAAAGCTTTAGTATTAATGATTTTCTTCCTTTTCTTTTTAAGGGAGTAGTCTCTTTTTTCTTTTTTTCCCCTCCCCCTCCCTGGTATTTTTGTTTTTCCACCTACCTTCCATATTGGCTTTTTTTCTTTTTTCTTTTCTTTATTTTTCTGGCCTTCTTTTTTTCTCTTGTGCATCCTTTTATATTTGAGACCTGTTAATTGAATTAAGGTGTTGAAGAACCTGAAGAATTTTCCCTTTCTCTTTTTTAGCTTTTTATTTTTCACTTTTCTGCCTTTTTTAGGATTTTACAACTTTTTCTTTTTTGTGTGTGTTTATGGTCTTTTCCTTCATTTTTGAATTTTTACTGTTATCTAACCAATCGATTGGATTAAGGTATATAAGAACCTGAAGAATTTTTTTTCTTTTTTTATTATTTGGCTTCTTTTGGTTTCTTTTTTCCTACTGGAATTGGGATGGCAATTGGCTATTTCGCAATTGGATTAAGGTCTAGAAGAACCTGAAGATTTTGAATTGCTCGAAATGAGTAGGTAATTAACAGCCCCTGGTTCCTCAACTTCTACTTCTTCCTCTCCACCATCTGGAGGACAATGTTCAATACAGACAATGTTACAGCAAGAAAAAGAACAAGAAAAAGTGACCCTGCAGATGATTATGCAAGGAATGCAAAATATTCAAACAAGAACAGAGAATATTGAAAAGAGAACAGAGAATATCAAACAAAGAACAGGGAAAACTGATGAAAAGGTGGAAAACATCCAACAAATGATGATGAAGTACAATGAGAGATTCCAAAAAATTGAAGAAGATAAACAAAGAGACAAAAAGATTGGAGATATTGATAACAGATTAACTGTGGTTGAACAAGATAAAAGTGGTATGCTGAGATGGGAGATGGACAGATCAGAATTTTATATTAGATTCCAAAACATAGAGGAAGAAAAGGGACAAAATCTAGCTGAGATAATGATAGAAATATTGGCTGAAGCTTTGGAAATAACTGAAGAGAAGATGATGGATGGAATAGATGAGGTCTATCGAGTCTTCACAAGATATGCACTGAGAAATCGCTTACCAAGAGAAGTTCACATCAGATTTACAAAGAAAGCCATTAAAATGCAAATATTGCAAGTGGCAAGAGAGAAAACATTGAAATACAAAGACAAGGAGATTGTGGTCTTGAAACAAGTACCCAAAAGAGTGAGAGAGATGAGAAGAGAATACCGATTCCTGACCAAAATGCTACTTAAAAAAGAGGTGAATTATAGATGGCTGATTCCAGAAGGTTTAATGTTCACATGGCAAGAACAGAGACACAGAATTGACTCAATTGAGAAAGCTGAATAATTTTATACAGAATTTTTTAGAGGGAAAGAGGAAGCGGCAGAAAAAGAAATTTCACTAATTGAATTCCAAGAGGACTGCCAAATGATGACTGAAAAAGAAGAAGGTGCAGTAGGTGGAAAGGAGGAAGCCAAAGAACAACATGAACTAAGATCTACGAGAGCTGTTAAACCTAACTAAAAAATATAACCATGGAAGAGAAAAAATTGATTACAATTAATATAAATGGACTTAACTCAGCTGTTAAAAGAAGGAAAATCTTCCATAAATTAGAGAAATTAAAATTTGATATAATCTGCCTACAAGAAGTACATATTAAAAAGCAACATGAACAATTGTTGATACAGCCAAAATTAGGGGAAATATTTACTTCTTTGACACAATGCAAGAAAAGAGGAGTGGTTTATAATTAAATATATTATCCCAGTGAAATTGATTTATACTGACGACGACGGAAGAATACTAATGGTGGAAATAATGGACAATAATACGAAAACACTCCTGATTGCAATCTATGCCCCGAATGACAATCAAGAAGAATTTTATAAAAAATTACATATGAAAATAATTGAACTGGACTATGCTAATATAGTTATGATGGGAGATTTTAATGGAATTGTAGACAATAAACTGGGCTATACAGCACAGAAAACAATAAAGCAAAACAGAAAGACTCTCCCTAAATCTTTTTTTAAAATGGTAGATGAAATAAACTTAAAAGATACATGGAGAGAAAGAAATGCTAAAACCAAACAATACACCTTCTACTCAAATAGACATTTATCATGGTCCAGAATAGATATGATATGGATGACAACAGAATTGTTAACTAATATTCAAGAAATAAATATTGAAACAAGTACTTGGGCAGATCACAATCCAATGACAATTAAATGGAAAGGACAAAAAAGAAGATCTAGATGGATGTTAAATAATACTATTTTATAGGGAAAAGACTTCACACAGTGGATGGAGAAAGAACTGCCTTTTTTCTTTAGAGAAAACAAAAAAGAAGATACATCAGAACGTATGGGATACAAAGAAGGCATATGCCAGAGGCTTGATAATAGACTATACAAAGAAAAGAAATACTATGAAAAGATTAGCCTCTAAGGCATTAAAGGATGAGTATAAAGGACTTGAAAAAGAGTTATAGAAAATGCCACAGAAAAAGGACATTAGGTTAAAAAAGGATATAACCAAACATAAAATACGTCTAATAGAAAAAGAACTATCACAGAAAATTAGAGGTGCTAAACAGAACTACTTTGAAGATGCAAATAAACCAGGTAGATGGTTAGTATATAAAGTGAGAAAGGAGAAAGAATCAAGGAAAATATTCCAATTAATAGACGACCAAGGCCAAGTTTGCTATGGTAATAAAGAGAAGAAGGAAATCATATGAGACTATTATGGGAAACTATACACACAAGAGAATATTGATGAGGAAAGAGTTAAACAGTATTTACAGAATGCTAATCAACCCCAGATACCTAAAGAGATTGAAACAATGTTAGAAAGCAATATAACGATGATGGAGTTAACTGAAGCACTCAAGAAGCAAAATAATGGAAAGGCACCAGGCCCAGATGGACTTCCGGCAGAATTTTACAAAACATTACAAGAATTGTTGAACCTTCCATTGCTAGAAGTTATGAATGAAGTTATGTAAAAGAAGAGAATACCTAAATCATGGTCAGAAGCTTATATTACACTTATTCCAAAAGAGGATGCTGATCCATTACAAATCAAGAACTATAGACCGATTTCCTTACTAAACGCAGATTATAAAATTTTTGCTTCAATATTGGCAGAAAGACTTAAAAAATACTTAAGCAATTTTATCCATCCTGATCAAAATGGATTTCTGCCAAAGAGCAAATTAAAGACAATACGAGAGTAATCTTAGACACTTTGGAATACTACGAGGCACATCATGAGAAACAAATGGCTTTGATATTTTTAGATGCACAGAAGGTATTTGATAATGTGAATTGGCGATTCATGTTATTACTGCCGGAACTGATGGGCTTTGCTAAAAAATTTATTCAAGCAATAGAAGCTATATATCATAAGCAAACGGCAAAGGTAATGATAGAGGGAGAACGGACAGACTCTATCGATATAAGAAAAGGAACAAGACAAGGGTGCCCACTATCACCTCTTGTTTGTGTTAACCTTGGAAGTGCTAAATAGAAAATATTAGAGATGAAAAGAATATAAAAGGGATGAAAATTAAAACAGAAGAATTTAAATTGCAAGCATTTGCAGATGATCTGGTTTTCATTTTAGAAGACCCACTAGAAACAGCATCAAAATTGATAGAAAAGACAGAGACATATGAAAAGGTGGCTGGCTTGAAAATAAATAAAGATAAGACAAAGATCTTGACAAAGAATATGTTATCAAGACAAAAGGAAGAACTGGCAGACCTATTGAAAATCCAGGTCACGAATAAGATCAAGTACTTGGGGATATATTTGACAGCAAGATGCAGTACACTAAAAGAGAATAATTATATCAGACTTAAGCAGCAGATAACGCTAGATCTGGGAAATGGGAAAATTTACAACTGTCATTAATAGGGAGAATATCAACAATCAAGATGAATATATTACCCAGAATTTTATATTTGTTCCAAACAATTTCAATTAGGCTTGGAAAAGATTACTTTGAAGATTTAAATAAAATTGTGTTGAAATATATATGGCAAGGTAAGAAAGCGAGAATAAAGTTAAAACTTTTGCAAGATGCTAGAATTAGAGGAGGATTTGGTTTGCCTAATTGGGAGTTGTACTACCAAGCTACAAATCTGATGTGGGTTAAGGAATGGATTAAGAAATACTAGATTGTTGACATTAGAAGTACATGATCTGTTGTTGGGGTGGCATGCTTTTTTATGGTATAAAGGAACTACAACACATGGGTACTTTAGAAGACATTATATATGGGAGTCTCTGTGGTTAAACTGGGAGAAGATTAAAAGACAATGTTATTTGAAAATTCCAGTCTGGTTATCGACTATTGGAGCATTTTCTTATCCTATAATATACAAAAAGGAACAAACAACTGTGATATGGTGAAATATTGAATGAAAAGGGTGAACTTAAATCTATGCAAAAATTAGAGGAATAAGGTATAAAGATGAATTGGTTTTCATATGCGCAAATACATTCAAGGTATGATAAAGATTCTAAAACAGAAGGTTTCTATGATAAACTGACTGACTTAGATAAGATTTTGACAGGTACTGATGAAAAGGTGATTAAAAAATTGTATGGATATTTATTAGAAATTAAACTAGAAGAAGAAAAAGTTAAAGAAACTATGATTGCTTGGGGGTAGAATTTTGGATATGGGATTGATCTAGACAAATGGCAAAAATTGTGGTCTCAAAATTATAAAATGACAGTGTCAACAGCATATAAAGAAAATTTGTATAAGATGTTTTACAGGTGGCATTTCCCCCCAACAAGAATAACAAGAATGTTCAAGAACAAATCTGAAAAATGTTGGAAATGTCATCGGATACCTGGCTCATATTACCATATGTGGTGGACTTGTGCGGATGCCAAAAAATATTGGACTAAAATCCACACGTGGTTGAAAAAAATGACAAAAAAGCATATAGACTTGAAACCAGAGATATTTTTATTGGGAATTTTACCTGAAATATACTGTAAAGACTTGAAATACCTGATTGTAAATGTATTAAGAGCGGCTAGGATTGTATTTGCTAAAAACTAGAAAAATGAGAAAACACCATCACAGGAGGAAACCATTAAGAAAATATTGGAATGTGCTGAAATGAGTAGATTGACATTTGAAATCAGAGAACAAGATGATAAACAATTTTATAAAATTTGGGATCTATTCTATCAATGGTTAGACAATAAAACATAGTAATGAAATATGTAGATTCTTAGAAAATAATAAATATATAAAGATGTATTCTTTTCTTATTATATCTACAAAATGATTTTAGGATAGATTTGGGATGATAATATGAACCGTTATAAAACAAATTAAGTAAAATATGATTATTTCGTAAAACATGAATGAATAAAAGTATTGTCAAATGATTGATTAATAATGGTATTAATGTATTTAATATTTCATTGAAAGTACGAGAGTATATACAATGTAATTGTAATTGGAGACTATGAAATGGAAGCACAAGACAATTTGTAAACCAACCGGCACACTGTATGTATATATATGGAAGATGGCTTGATGTCTTTATGTTTTGTTTGTTCGTGTTTGTTTTAAAAATCAATAAAAATTAAAAAAAGAGAGATTTAAAGGAACAGTACATCATAGAGATGGCGACAGTATCATCCCGACAGGGAAAAACCTCTTTACTGAAATTACTCTTTGGCATGTTTAGATTTCAACTCTAACTCAAAAATCGTTAGCTTAGTGTGCTGGATGATAAATTTTAAGCCCTGAAGCTGCTCCAATGAAGACAATTATTTATCTTTTTTTTTAAATTAGTGACTAAAGTGAATTAACTTACCCTGCAGAAATTTATTCAGCCCTAAATCTCATAGTGCTCAATGGACACACTCATAGTCAATGTAAACTATGTCACAGCTTTGGTTTCATTAGCACATTTTTTTCTTATTTTTATCTCTTTCTTATGGAACTTTGCTCTATTGACTTAACCTTCATTTCTAGTTCAGTCATTGTGACACTTGTGTTTCCTAATGATTTGCTAATCATTTTTTACTTTGCACAAAGAATGACAAATATCTTGTACTTTGCAAGCAAAACTTCTATTTGACTTCCCTGGTCTCTATTTATTCTATTCTACTGCAGGCTGAGTTTATTTACTCTAACACTGTTTTATCATCTTTGACCAAAACGAGTTAATGAATATAAGTTCCCCTGGCAACCTCCTTTGAATCCTTTGTGGGTTGCACATCCTCCATGGCATTCTTTCAAAGTATAGCTTTTCACAACATGCTGCTTCTGAATGACTTGCTGTATAAAGAATATTCAAGCTTATTCTTTTTCTGAAATAATTTTAACTTGACATTTCTGCTTCTACTAGTTTGGTAGCAAAGAAACATCACAGAAATAATTGCCAATAAAAAAGGATCATGTGAGTTAAATTGCAGAGTGTTCTCTCTTAAGAATCTAATGATCTGTAAATTATATATATATATGTATATATCTACATACATACATACATACATATATATATATGGATCTTTGGTTGTTCGGGTTTTCTCCCGCGTAAGATTCGAAGTATCTAGGCAACGTTTTGATGAAGTCTCATTCATCATCTTCAGGCTTCTGTCTTCAGCTCTTGCTTCTCAGAGTGATGTGAGATTGCAGCTGCTTCTTCCTTTTAACTGCTAGTGGGGGTGGGACTTGATTGGGTGGGGGCTTGGCTGTGTTCTGATTGGGTGGGGAGTTGGCCGTGTTCTGATTGGTTAGAGGCATGTTCTGTTCAGGTGGGGGTTTGGTTGTGCTCAGGTTGGTCTTAGTTGCTGGGGGATTTGAGTTGGTGAGCTGTGATCTTGCTGTTTGGCTTCGAGTTCGTGGTCGTGCTGCATCTTCATAGTGGGTGTCGGTGTGCTTCATGTATGGCTCGGAGGGGTTTGAAGTGGGTAGTGATGCAACTGCAGTGCAGCTTCTGGTCCATGGTCGTGTCTCATCTTCTGAGTGGGTGTGAGTCTGTTTTCTACATGGAAGTGTGGGGGTGGCATCTTGTGTGGCTCTCATGGGTGTGGGTCTGGCGTCATTCTTCATGTTAGGTACTCGTCTGTTCATGAGGGCGGGTTTCCAAATGGCTGGAAGGCGGGAGGTGTCATCTCGTTTGTTCATGCTGTGTGGGCATTTTTCTATCTCTATGGCTTCTCTGATTATTCTGCTGTTGAAGTGTTCGGTTTTGGCGATAGTTCTGGTATTTTTAAAGTCAATTTCATGTCCTGTGGCTTTGAGGTGTTGGACCAGGGAAGAGGTCGTTTCTTCTTTTTTGATTGAGTTCTTATGTTCTTCAATGCGTGCACTTATTCTTCTGTTAGTTTGTCCAATGTATGTGGTAGGGCAGGCAGTGCAGGGGATTTCGTATACTCCTTGGTTTTCTAATTCGATTTTGTCTTTGGGGTTTCTTAGGATGGTGGATATTTTTCTGTTTGTGCAGAATGCTGTTTTAATGTTGTGTTTTTGGAGGATCTTGCTGATTTTGTCTGTAGTGCCTTTTATATATGGGAGAAGGGCTTTGCCGTTTTCTTGTTCTCTGTCTTGGATTTTGGTTGGGGTTTCTTTTTGGATTAGGTGGGTAATCTTCTTTCTTTGGAATCCATTGGCTGTGAGTACGTTGGTGAGAGTGTGTAGTTCGGTTTTTTTGGTGTTGTTCATCGGCTAAGCATTTTGTTCTCGAGATGAGTGTCTTGGCTACGGAATTGATCTGTGCTGGGTGGTGGTGTGAGAGTGCATGTAGATAGCGGTT
>NW_020769336.1:1299936-1336117 GCF_900518735.1 Pseudonaja textilis
ATTACCCAGGCCATTACAACCATTACAAATTATAAAATTGAAGCCTCTGTATACTTACTTAATAAAACCTATTGTATTAAATAGGACTAAGTCTAAGGTGGATGTTGAGTGGCTCTCAACCTGTAATCTATGGATCCCTGGAGGGGCTGTCATCACAGGGGGTCCGTGAAGGCTTGAAGAAATGTTATGATTTCAACCTTAAGTCTTGAGAGTTCATGGCCATGGTCTTTAAATACAAGAGGTATTTAAAGAGAGTCCTTGGTGAAGAAAAGGTTGAGAACCATTGATGTAACAGCATAATACAGTCCCATGCTATCAATAAATATTCCACAATCCTTATTTTTCTAATATTTAATGTAGATATTTGTATTAAAGGATAAAGACAAAGTCCTTTTTTAAATGTATATCTGTTAACTTCCTGTGCTTATTTACTAGTATGGGCACATCCATCTCATTCTCTTTCTTTAGTTTTCTTTAGGTTACAATCCCTGAACCTATTTAGCTGGGGGTCAACTCCTTTTTATTCAGTGGATTGTATTTCTGAGTTAATATCAATAGGATTCTGTTGACTTCTATACTGTTAAATGTTAAAAAATAGAACTGTTTATTAAAAGAAATAAAAGTTCTATTTCCTTGTTATTGTTATTTCCCATCATTCTTTCTAATATAAATTGCATATCTTGCTCATAATAAAGTGACTGTGATGTTTGATAACTTCTATTATGCATGGTACCAGAACTAACAAAATGAGGTAGTTATCAATTGGCCTTTCAAGTAAATTTCTCCTGCGATAATCATCTGGAGGCAAGCTGATGATGCCATAATTACAAGGAACCAAAAAATGATTACAATGTTTTCCTCTACTTTTCCATCCTTATTTCTCTTGTATACTATTTTCTTCTCTTATAACTTGTGTTCAACCCAAAAAAGCATACAAGCAAAAATACTCATGGTACAGATTGATCAACATTAATGTGCAGTGATATATGACATTCTATGTATAGTATGAACACAGGTCAATTATGGTGTTACAAAATCACTGAAAAAAGTGACTTATGACTGTTTTTCACACTTAGCATCCCCATGGTAACGTGTTTTACATTCGGATGCTTGACAACTGACTCACATTTATGACAGTTGCAGTATCCCAGAGTCAAGTGATCCCTTTTTGTGACCTGGTAAGCAAAGTCAATGAGGAAATCAGATTCACTGAACAACATTGTTCCTTGATATAACAGCTGCAGTCCTTCACTTAAGAAATGTGGCAAGAAAAGTCATAAAATGGGACAACACTCATTTAACAAATTTCTCACTTAACAACAGAGATTTGGGGCTCAATTGTGGTTGTAAATTGAGGACTACCTGTATTAGCAAAGTAGAGTTGAAATGACTGAAATGTACTTTGGCCAGAATCTGAAAGGCCACCAGGTGAAACAGAAAAAAAAGCATACAGATGAATAGTTTTTAAAAAAATAAAAAGGAAAATAAAGTAAAAACTGTTTGCATTATTTTAAAATTAGATGAAGCACTGTGATTTTTATTCTGCCTCCTATTTCCCCTATTTCCCCGCCCCCATCCCCAATTCACTGGTGCTGCAATTCTTGAACAATTCCTGAAAAATCAAGAGTGTGGAATCTATACATGCAGAAATCAGACCATTTAATCTTGGTAAAATGCATGAGATAGATTAACTGAGAGGAATTTCAAAAAGGGTTTGTGAAGCGGGCAGGAAATAGTCACTTGCTAGAAGAAAAATAACAATCAAAGTTATATTGGGCTAGAAGGAATATTTTCAAGGAATCTAAGAAGTATTTTGGTCTGATACACACATTTTGGATTATGGTTTCTAGCTTTGTAAGAAACATGAAATTCTGCAGTTGTACATCTCTGTGAAAATGGCACTTCAGAGGGTTTGGGGAGTAACAAACACAATTCCTTCATAATTATTTTACACAAAAATAAAACATTTCAACAAAAGCAATTGACAAATATTGTGGTTCAGAGACAGCTACACTGGTGTGTGCTCATAATTAAAAGTGCTTAGTTTGCACTGTGTATTCTCAATAGAGTTGTTTACCTACTATTAAGCAGCTGTTATGTTTGATATCTTAAAGCTGGATTTATCTAAAAATTGACTTCAGAGTTACTTCAGAGTTAGGCAATGTACAGCTGTACTACTGAAAAATGTATAGAATTATGGGTTGTTCATAATTTAATCAGTTGCTCATAGTTTGCTGTGCAGATGGACATTGTAATTCTGCCTACATATGCAGCCACTTCACAATACAGAATAGTGTAGGAAAAAAACCCTGCAGGGTTCAGCAGTTTAAATCCAGAATAGTTAATTCTGTTTCTGCTTATTTTCTTCCATGGTTCACTACATAATCAAAATAATATAACCCACAGGAGTAGATGTGTTCCTAAGTCATTTTCAATTGTGGCAACCTCCAGATAGGTAAATTCCAACTCCCAGAATTCTGACTAATGGCATGCTGACTGGTTGAAACTCATTTTTGCAATTTATCAATTTTAGGAAACTGTGATCTAACTCACTAACCTATGTGGAAAGGGAACTTCATGAAGACAGTGGTGTCACTTAAGCAGGAAAAGCCCAAAGGGAACATCAGGCCAGCCATAAAACAAACTTACATAGGAAAAGGAATCAAATAAAGGGTATTAAAGAAGCCCTTTAGACAAAAGCCCAAGTAATTAAGAAAACTAGACAAATAAGAAAAGAAAACCCTTACAAACACAGGACATGCCAAATCAGCAAAACAAACAGACAAAAGACACAAAAATATATATAAATTACAAAGGAGACAGGCAGGAGATTGCCACAAAACAAATATAAGAAACCATTGTAAAGCTAAAAGAGATTAGGAAGAAACCGATAATACAATCAAACCACCCCGCAAAGTTCACCTTCCGCACCCCGCGGAGTTTGCCCTCCGGCGGGAATAAAGACAAACTCTGACAGGATTTGAAACATTAAAATACAAATACAAGCACTCACACACAAAAGGAGAAAAGGGTATAAAAATCAGGGACTTACCATACGAAGGTAGCTAGCCCAGGAACGCAGACTTGTCGCTATCTCTCTCCTTCCTGAAAAATAAAAAGATCCAGCTTTCAAGCAGTTGTCCGTATCCTTGCACCGGAGCTCTCCCAGCAGGAAAATTGAATCCTCAGAAGAAAGGCATTTTGACACCTTTCGACACCTACACGAAAATACCTTAGACTTAGAATAACTTTGTTGTCACTTTGAATGTACAATAATTGGCATATATTAAAATGAAATTTCATTGCATACAGATCCCAAAGGTCTCCATCTCTAATATGCACTACATAAACATAACAAAACAAACAAACACAAACACACACATACATACATATAAAATTATGCATATACCCACATATATTATATGACACAGAGAAACAACACAGTCTAGTTTGGATGTATACATGTACATGGCAAAACAAAAAACAAAAACAAATCTTGCAAGTTTACCAGATTGATAACATAGAAAACAAAGCTGTTATAGAATCTGTTAGCCCTGCTAGAAATACTTTGAAACCTCTTCTAAGAGGGGAGCAACAGAAACAGACCTATTCCTGTCTACTTTTACCTATTGCCCTCTAGATAGGTTTGAGTGATATAATGATTCTGGGCATTGTAATCCTAAATCATCTGTACAAAAAGTTTTCTCTAATTTTTGTATGCATTTCTATAAATCATACTTCTTAGTATTTCTTTTTATTGTTTATACAGTTAAACTTAAGTCTCACCCATACAGTAGAGGTTTTGTTGCTCCAGAAAATTTGACTCATCACTGGGAACAACAATACAGTAGTCCTCAGTTTATGACCACAATTGAGCCCCAAATTTATGTTGTTAAGTGAGAAATTTGTTAAGGGAGTTTCCCCCATTTTATGACTTTTCTCACCACAGTTGTTAAGTGAATATGGTTTCCTTATTGACATTGCTTGTGAGAAGGTTGCAAAAGGCAATCACATGACCCCGAGACACTGCAAGTGTCATGTGTCAGTTGTCAAGCCTTCCAATGTAAATTATGTGACTATGAGGATGCTACAATGGTTGTAAATGTGAAAAATTGTCATAAGTCATTTTTTGCAGTGATGTTGCAACTTTGGTCACTAAATGAACTGTTGTAAGTTAAGAACTACTTGTATGCTGTATTAGTCTGTCAAAATAACTGCTCAGCAGTTATAATATATACTCAGGTATTTGCTAAACGTATTTTTTTTAACCAACTACCGGTAAATAACTTAATCATGTATATGATAACATAGTCAAGCTAATGACAGAAAATAAATGTTAAAATGCTATTGGGACAAACCTGGATTATTTGGAAATTTTTGGTAAAATTTATCCAGCTAATAGTATTCATTTATTAGGTTAATTCCTCCTAGGCTTTGGGCTAGGGTGGTTGGAACCCTTGGTTGAGTCTACATTTTGCTTGTTTTAGTTGACCAGATCCACCACCTTGTTACTGTTATATCCTCTATTTTTAATGTATACTTATTCTATTTTTTTTATGTTGTGAGCCAACCAAGAATCAGATGGCATCTAATGTGAATAAATAAATACTGGTAAAAAGGGTACTCTTACAGTTATATTTATTCATGGCTTGAAAGAATAAGTAGTAGCCACATTGTGGCAAATTCTGAATTTGTAAGAAAGTTACAGTTCGTTTCTCAACTGATAGGATTATATTTGAAAATTCTTGATTTCTGGCATGGCATGTTGAAATGAATATGGTGGAAGCAGTAGTCTTCCTTGTTGTATCTTATAAACCTTAGCATCTCCCTTTCTTAACCAAATAATTTTAAACAATGTATTTAACTAGAACTATGAAGTTTACATAGTTCTTGGTTGCTTAGACAGAGAAATTCACAATGCCAGGTGGTTGGGAGTTGATAATTGCTCCTGTTCTTGGATCAGACCAAAAAGATGCTAATTCATATAATGCATATGTGATTTTATTTCTTTCACTTATTGTCAACTGCCATTGGACTATAAACCAGTTATTTTTAATGATAAATCTCTTCTTTTTTATGTTTGTAGCACATCATCTGTACAGTAGATTGTTTAACCAGCCATTTATAGACATTATGAAAGAACTCTCTCTCTCTCTGTAGTTTTTTAAATAGAAGACTTCTAAGAGTAACAGCCCTTAAGTACAAGGCTAAAGTGAATTCTCCTCTTTGTTGCCAAGGAGTTTCCTGATAGACAAGAATGGCTATTGGGGAAATTATGTAGCCCAGCCATTCAAGGATGACTGCACTTCATTCTCTGTGAGCTTTCTGTTGAATTTTTGTAGAAGGATAAACTCAATTGCATGCAATCTTTATCGAGAGGTTTAATGGAGATTAAGTAATAAATATGCATTTTAATGTCTCTGAGATCATAATAAAATAGAGAACAGTAGGCTACAAGAATAGTTCAAGAGTAGAAATAGCAGTAGCACTTAGACCTATATACTGCTTCACAGTGCTTTACATCCACCTCTAAGCAGTTTACAGAGTCAGCATATTGTCCCCAACAATCTGGGTCCTCATTTTATTGACTTCTGAAGGATGGAAGGCTGAGTCAATCTTGAGCCTGGTGAAATTCAAACTGCCAAACTGCTGGCAGCCGGCAGTCAGCAGAAACAGCTTGCAGTACTGCATTCTAACTACTGTGCCACTGTGGCTCTCCCAAAATATCAAAATATAACTCCCCAAATATCAAACAATGGAGAAAAATGTCTGTGTGTATTATATACATCTCCTGAACAAAAATGATTGATGAGATATAAAGATACTTAGCTAGGACAGAGTGAATATTAGAATGCCCTTTTCTGTAGCAACAGTTTTAGGAGCGCAGTCTGTTTTAGAGTTTGTGATGTAAATGACCAGATTTCAGTCAGAAGATCAAGAAGTCCACCAATTTCCCTTACAGGCACATGAGTGTTACACAACACCTGAGTTCTTATGTTTGCTAGCAATACATATTTGCAATGGTGATTCCAAAATGTATGGAGATTAGAAAGGAGAAGCATGAATGAAGAGTTAAATGGGTTTAAAAGAGCATGTTTACAGAGTTTACAGAGACATTCAAATAAGATCTATGTAAATAGAGGAGAAAGAAAGAGAAAGACATTTAAAAAAAAAATTCTCCTGCCCTTTGTTTCAATCTTCCAGAGTTTAGGCTGAGAGAGAGAGAAAAAAAAAGGAGGATTCCGAGTAAAAGAGATTTTCAGTCTATCAACGCTGTATTTTCTCCTACTTAAACTATGACGATTGTAATAAGGCCTCACACTCTCTTCATTAAATCAAGACTCCCAGGCTTATAACAAAATTTCAGAGCAATAACATCTATAAACATATTAAAAGATCTCACTCTCTCCTCATTTTAGGGATAGTCAACATTTTTAAAGTTCTCATCTTTACCATTTCTTGAGTTCTCCATCTTTACCAAAGGAACTTCCAAATATGAAATGTTTTGCTTCACCAGAAAAATCAAACAGCAGAATCTACTCTTCATGTCAGATTGAAAGGGGTGTATGTGTGTGTGTAAATAATTATGCCAAAGACAGACTTATAACTGCCATAGCATCAAGTATACTGAAGTGTAGTGGAGTCATGAATTCTGATCAAAACTCAAAAGCTGAAGTATCTGTATTGCATTAATCAGGGGAATGTCTAATTCCTACACTGCTTATTGGATATTACTGTTCAATTATTCTGCTAGTGATGTCTTTAAAAATGTAGAGAAAAGCAGAAACTTATATATATTCACTTAATGACCTAGGGTAACAGCTATTTTGGACGCTGGGGAAGGTATCACTATCCCTCAGAATGACCTTTCTTATAAAAAACTTAAATACATTGCTAATGATTTTTTTTGAAATTATTACTTTTTAAATCTCAACCACTTGCATCATCTCATTAAAGGTCACTTGTTAAGTGACAATTCTGCCTGATGTTCCTTTCTCAGTGTTTAAGGCTCATATAAAGTTCAGGAGATCACCAAGCCTCTGGCAGCCAAGGTTTATATAAAACATTTCTCTTTCATATGTTATTAGGTCATACCAATGTATATTATAATTGACATTTTTGTGGGGAAGGTGATGATCCGGATATCTGACAGTGAGCTGCTCACAATATAATTGTACACCTAATCTTTTCAGGAAAAAACGTATTTCGAGGAAGTTGGGAATTTCCCCACAACATGGATACAAATTTAGTGTCAGTCTCACAAGGGAATGAAGAGAGCTAAAAAAGATTTCATTAAATAACTAATGAAAAATAATTTTAAAAGAAAACATTATTTTTAAGAAAAACTAATGCAGTTGCAAGCTGAAGAAACAGGTGTTCAGGAAAAGAATAAGGAATCTGTGCAGTAACATTACTTTGACTTAAGATCAAACCAAAATTTCTTAGAATTTCTTCTTTCTTTTTCAGGGGAGGCAGAACTTAAAATCCCACTTTCACTTTTTAAAATATATTACTTTACAGCTTTTGTTTTTGCCTCGTTTTTTGGTTTATTCTTCAGTCAAGGCCATGCTAGGATAGAAAGGGATGCAATTATTTTCATGCTGGTTGGATTGTATGCTTCCTATTATTTTAATAGACTTGTTTATAACATTCCTTTTAAAGGTTTTTTTTTCCTGGGCTCATGCCTATCAAAAGCTTTAAAAGCTTGGCTGAATGTCAGTGAGAATTAACATGGGAGAGAAAAGGAAGTTGCCCTTTCAACCTTCACATTTTCACTTGCATTGTCTCCAGAAGTCAGCAACTGAAAAGAATAGGGAGGTTTATTTCTGGCAATGTCTGCAGAAGGTTCAAACCAGGCAAGACGGATATTGCAATACCATGCCTGAAGTTTCACAGTTTTTATATATTCACCAACATCACTTGCATGTGCAAAAAAGTGGAGTTTCAATTGTGACACTGTAACCTGTATCATGTCCATCCTGACTCACCTGAGGTTCTACTGATCCACATCAAAGGTAATCATTCTTCTCAAGGTTCAACATAAAGATCCCTTGAGGATAAAAGGAAGAGACTGAGAAATCTTTCTCGAAAGGACTTTCTTTGGAATGAGAAACTGTGATGGGGAATCAGATATATGGCTAAATATATCTATAAATATATCTATAAATATTTATAAATATATATATTGAGTATTAAGGTCTGTGAAATGGAATCACAAATTTCTTTCAAGCCAGCCTGCTCCTGAACATTTCCATGAGCCCAAAGAGAACAATGAAGCAAATTGAAATGGTGGCCTAGGGCCAGCCACTGAAAAACTGCCAAAAGGTGTCATGTGCTTATGCTAAACGTGGATAAATAGGCCTCTATTGAATAGATCTGACTGCAAGATCTCCAGTTTGCCATCTGTTTTCAGAGCTATAAATGTCAGCACCTCAAATTGATTTCTAAAGTTTGTTTGTGGCCAATGTACATGAGTAAAAAAAGCTTAAAGCCATGATCTGCACAAACTGAAACTTCTGAACAGAAGTGCAATTGCATTTTCAGGATGCAGAGAAAATCACCAGGAGGTTCCATATTATTTTTTGAATTTTGAGTCATAGCACTAAGTGGATTGACTCAGAATTTAGAAAGGTAAAAGGAAGTACGAAGACAAGAAGTTTGCCTTCTGGCAAGAAACCGGACAGAAGGATGTGCTATTTATTCTGCTTAATAGAAGTATCAGGCTACAATCTAAAGTTAATTTTGTGCTATACTTTAATAATGAATATTTTACAGCTTTTCAGACTGTCATTACAAAAGGCCAACTTAGATGTTAAATTGTGTATTATTTTTATTGTACTTTTCTGGTCACTGAATATAAAAGTCAACATAAGGTTGTATAATTACCAACACAGCCTAATAAGTCATAATCATTTGAATCTTAAAACTGTTAATAAAATACCAACATTATTTTTGTTCACTATTTAATCATACTCAGCAGTCTACAAAAAATAGTTGCTTTCAAAATCCATATGTATAATGAAATATTGAGTGCATTCTTTCATAATTGCTGAGGAGTAATTATTTTATCTACTAAAAGCAATAGTGTGCTTTGACCCTTAGCCGTGTAAACCAGGTTCCCTAAAATGGTTCCCTCTTAATAATTGTGTCAGCCCCTATAAGGTAGACCAGAATAAGAAACAGGTGCTAGGTAGATCTGAAAATACTTTTATTAGGTTATATTAACAGAATGTTGCAAGTGTGAATGTGCTCTTCTTGTCTCTCTTATATTCTTGAAAATTAGAGTGGCCTCTGTCAAAGATATTTTGTAAATTTATCTCTTTGTATGGGTATGCCATGTTTATCTGTTTATTGCCTTGGGAACAGAACTTCCCTCTTTCCATCAAGATCATGCCTACAGTCTATGGAGAAATTCAGGTTGTTGCTAGTTTCAGTGTATCCTATGATTGGGAGTGGTGAGAAAGGAGAATCAAACTATTTGTGTCTGTGGGGGTATGTGAGAAGGGGGGCTGTGGTCAAGAAAATGAAGCCCTCCCCCTTTTCTATGTGATACAAGTATTGAAGGAACCAGACATTAATCATCGAATCATAGCCACCATCTTGATTTCTTGGATCACCATATAGAGGAGACCCACTTAAAGCAGTACAACTACCAGAACCCTTTACAAAAAGGGTGCCCAACTTTCAGGCCCTGGCCCACTATCAGTGGGTAAGCATGCGTGTGCATCCCCACTTGCACAAGCAGTGGGCAAGCACATGCACATGTGCTCCATTTGCATGAGCAGAAAGCGCACTTGCAGGATGCTCGTACAAATGTGTGCTTGCCCGCCACTCACGTGGAACCATCTCTCCTCCTCCCCCTGCTGGTGTACAAAGCCAGAAATGTAGGGAACTTTGCTTTACATGGTTGCTACCAGATTACAATTTTTAATCATAAATATTACAAGTTTTTTCCCGAACACCATCACTCCACTAAACAAATAATTTCCTCAACAATGTCAAATTATTTACCAAGTCTGCATTACTATTACTATTAACCCTCACATTCTTTCTTTCACCCATCTCCTCCCACTTACGACTGTAGGACTGTAACCTTGTTGCTTGTATCCTAACGATTTTTATTGCCTGTTTCCTAGTATGATTTGATTGCTTATTGTACCTATGACTATTATTAAATATTGTACCTATGACTATTATTAAGTACCTTATGATTTTTGACTCTTGATAAATGTATCTTTTCTTTTATGTACACTGAGAGCATATGCACCAAGACAAATTCCTTGTATGTCCAATCACACTTGGCTAATAAAGAATTCTATTCTATTCTATTTTATTAATGCAGGAAAGGGGGAAATTATGAAATATATCTATAACAATGATTCTTGTATTTTTAAAGAACCTTAAATAGGAGCTTTGTGCTGATCTTGCTCAATTTTTTTCAAGGTCCTTTCCTTCCCCTTCATGGCACCCAGTCAATATGAAGTTAATAATGGGAATAAAAATGGTTCTGGACTAAATATGACTTCTCACAGAAGTCTTTGTCATAACTCTACATCTGATCTCTGATCAGTCCAGTTCTATGCCCCTGAACTTCATAAAGTCATGTGGCTTTTTATGGGTATTGGGAAGGGCTGAAAGTTGGGGACCTCTGTTGTAAAGGGTTCTGGTAGTTGCTCTACTTTGGGTGGATCTCAACTTATATTTTGGGGGTCTACCTGTCTGGAGCATGGAGTTCATTGCTTTGGATTATAGTCTATTTTCAGTGGGTATCTTAAACTGCATTGATCTCTTCAGTCTTATTTTTGTATTAAGCCACATATTTTTAAAAATTTATTCTCACAAAATATTAGCATTTAAATTGATTTTTTTACACATTGCCTTTCAGAATAGGCTTTTCTTTTTTAAAAAAAAAATCAACCTTTTAAATATATCTTGTTTTCATTTGGAATGACTTTTTGAGCTGATACTTATGTTGAGGAACCATAAAAAAAGTGGATAGCTGAGTCCCAATCCGTATTAATTAACCTTAGGAAATATAGGTCAGGCCAGTTCAAATCAGAATTTGCAAATAATTAAATCCTCAGGTATCCCTAAATTGGATGTAAAACAAAATAGAAGCAGGAAGCAAAACAAAATTTATTCCAGAAAGTTTACAGTGTAAGTCAAAAAACAAGCAAAACAGGCAACATATTTTTATGTGTAAATAATATTCAGTTTGGAGATAAGCATTTAAATAGAAGTCACTGAGAAGTATTTCAAAATAGTTACATCCTGAAACTATAGCATATATTCAAAATATTGATCCCAAAATATTAAGCTGCAAATTATACAAGAACAAGAATGAATGCATTTACTCTGTATAACATCCCTGAATGATTACTTAAGAGAACCAATTGTTCAGAGGTACAAAGCTTAACTTCAAGACAAAATTTTACCAGCCACCTTTGAGGAGAATGTCTGAATTCGGGTATATGATTTAATGAATGGTCAATCAAATCTTGTATAACTTATTCATTTCATTCTGTGATACTATCAATTCCATTTTTTTGGAAATACACTATTACCACATTTACGGTATTTCCATAACAGTTGATAACACCTCACTTAACTAGGAATTCAAGGGCTATCCTGAAAGAAGGCAATGTCAAGCCATTCCTATAATTTTACATATCAATACAGTCACAAGAGTTCCGTTCAACTTGAGGGCATCTTTTTTTTTTAATGAACCAACTATTCATGAACCAATTTTTCTACCAATGAATGAACTTATCTGCCAAGGTCCCAAAAATAAAAAAAATGCTTTTGTCTTATCATTCTGCAAAGTGCAGGAGATGAAAATGATCCTTCATATTTGCTTATCATGGGCATGGTTACAGATTCAGTTCAAGAGAAAGCCAGTTACTAACCATCATGAGAGGCTACCCTGTGTGTTCTTCCATGAAAACTACACTGCTCAAAAAATAAAGGGAACACAAAAATAAGACATCCTAGATCTGAATGAATGAAATATTCTTATTAAATACTTTGTTCATTACATAATTGTATGTGCTGACAACAAAATCACACAAAAATTATCAATGGAAATCAAATTTAGCAGCCCATGGAGGTCTGGATTTGGAGTTACACTCAAAATTAAAGTGGAAGAAAACACTACAGGCTGATCCAACTTTGATGTAATGTCCTTAAAACAAGTCAAAATGAGGCTCAGTAGTGTGTGTGGCCTCCATGTGCCTGTATGACCTCCCTACAATGCCTGGGCATGCTCCTGATGAGGTGGCAGATGGTCTCCTGAGGGATCTCTTCCCACACCTGGACTAAAGCATCCCCCAACTCCTGGACAGTCTGTGGTGCAATGTGGCATTGGTGGATGGAGCGAGACATGATGTCCCAGATGTGCTCAATTGGATTCAGGTCTGGTTTAGGGTTAGGGTTTTAAATTTTTTTTAAAAAAATGGATAGAAATTTAGGAACAGATGGAATGCAAAGATGAAGTTCTGATGGGTGAGCAGAATTCAGTTTATGTCTGAATATCAACATCAGTATCCATTGTTGAGGGATGGATGCATTTCAAAATTATCAAAAATGGTTTTGAATTGTAACTCACAGTCATGTGCATTTAAGGCAGTATGAAGTTGCATAAATGAAATATATATAAAAGCTAAACACTGTTTCTAAATAGAATTGATCTCAAAATGCAAACTACTAAAACTATTCCCTCTTTTTCTCATTCTGAGAATAGTTTGGCAACAGGATAAAGGTTTATGAACACTGATGACCAGCAGTATTCTGAATCCACATATGTGTTTAAATCAGCTCAGTGTGAGCTAAACCTTGAAGTATGCCTAAAATGCAGTACTCATTCAAAGAATTATTTTCTCTTCTCAGGCACACACAAACATCTCACTTTTACTTTCCTTCCACAATAAACAGTTAAGAGAAGTTACACAAGCAACTGTATCAATGAGCATCTTTTCCTAAAGCTGAAATGCTGAGTTCACAGCTGTTTTCAGCAGTTGGATTAGGAGCACTCCATGCATGCAGCATTGTTTCTTTCTCTATCTCCCATATTGATTGTCCCAATACAGAGACGCATACACAAACACACATAAACACACACAAACACACACACAGAGGGAGGGAGGGAAGGAGAGAGAGAGAGAGGGTGGGAAGGAGGGAGGGAGAGAGAATGTCACTATGATAGAGAGTCAATCATCAAAACCTAATCACAGAAATAAAAAAAATATATTTTATACATTTGAATCAAGAAATGTCAATATCCCTGAGGTGCCTAGATTAGCAAAAAGATGCAGACTAAATAAGCAAGCATGCCATGGAAAAAAGTAGTAGGTTCCTTCTACCTTAAGGTCAATAGCATCTAATCAAAGTACTACATGGCTGCTTTTTCACTGGGCATATTAATGACAGTGAAAATTGAGATAATATTTGAGAGGTTTGAATAGTATATGAAAAATCTGGTTAAAATGGTTTTCTTGTTGATTTTTATATTTGTAAAAATACCCCACTCTTCTCTGACTCCAAAAATGGTCATCCATGGATTTAATAAATCCATGCAAAAAACAACAACAGATTGCAAGTTCAGATTTTGGTGCTATATGTTTTTAAAAAATCAGGTTGACATTGGTGGCCAAGATTTCTATCTCTCTGATACTTAGGAGCAATATTTTTCAACCTCAGCAACTTTAAGACATGTAAACTTCAACTCCACACATATTAAAGCTGCTGAGGTTGAAAAACATTGTCTTGGAGGATCAGTGTCAATCAATGTACCTAACAGGGTGAGATTAAGACCAACTGATAGTCTAAGCACAGCCAAACAGTGGTGCCCATTGCTCCAACAATTGCTTAACCGAAAAGACATTTAGACTCAACAAGTGATTAAACTAATGTTGAATGTAGCAGAGAAAGATTTAAGAGGAAGATAGGGGAAATAAGCACCTGCTTATTTTGCTTAATTGATCCAGAGCTGGTACCCATAATGATCTAGAAGGAGAAATGGACAAAACATTTGCCTGCATATATGACAATTCTTGTGTGCTTTACATGGCAGTTTTAGGATTTCATTGGGTTGAGGATCTCATTATTCCACCTTCATTTTTCTCCCTCATTTGCATTCCTTATTTTGAAGCAGGGCTGATGGCATGATGGCTGTTGCTTTAAGGTAGCTGACATCTGTAACTCTGATGGATGGCATGTTGGCAGTTCAACATACTTCACTGAGAAGCAGAAGCTGAACAAACTGAATTAAATTTCTTTGGTTCTTGTCAAGTCAATATCTATATCTGCTTGTAGGAAGGCCTAGACTTACATCTGACTTTAACAAAGCTGTTACAGCTTTCAGTATAGGAATCCGATTACATCATAACTCAAATACATTTAACAACAACTGCAATGAATGCAGTTATCAGTAACACTTTTTCTTCTTATGGGATTACATAAACAAGAAGAACAGTTTCTATCTGAAGATGCAATACGTAGCAAGATGAATCCTTTTTTCTTTTACAGGGCAATCAATGGCTGAAATCAACCTCAAGTTGGAGGCTGAGTGGCACAAGCAATCCTCTGGGAGCACAGTAGAAAAATTGCCATTCTGTAAAAATTGCCATTCTCTCTTCAGATCTATTTTCCCAGGAAAAAGAGTGTCAGCTCAGCCATAAAACATATAGAAAGCCAAGGAATGTTGACAGAACTATGAGAAGATATTAAAGGTAAGAAAGAAACTATGTTCATGAAATACTACCTCTTGTTCTATCAACTACACATCTGGTTGTTGTTTTTTTACTCAAGGAATCCACTCCACATATGTCCTACTAAAATTAAAGGGGGACTGCTATAGCCAGTCATATTCTAATTTGTATAATTCTACCTAGAGGGTCATATCCCCACCATTTTTTAGGCTAGCTTTGCTGCCTCCAATACCAGTACCATAATGTACTTCAGTGAAGTCTGATGCATTGTATTTAAGAACTCTGAGGAGAAATATTTTCTACAGGACCTTTTCAGCACTGTGTTATTATTTACTCTATCACTTAGCAGAAGAAGAAAGGATGGAGCAGCAAAAACATCCTGAAATTTTCCTGGCACTCTGGTGACCTGATGGTAGCCAAATCATTCAAATCAACATATGCATATAACTGACTTTGCGATCAGCTATATTCCTAATGGTAAATTTCTCCTAGCTGCATATTTTAAATCACATTTCCTAATTTGAAAATAATCCAGCAATAACTATAGTAATTCCTGTTTCTAGGAAAGTCAATGTTTTATTTAGACACTGAGCAGAAAAAAATAATTGCATGAGTCTACTAACACTACTCCTATATCCTCAACATCATCTCTGGATGGTTTCTATTCATGTTCACACAAACATAAGATCCTTGATCTCTCAGTTTCTGCTCTCTCTGATTTGAACATGAAGAACTTGAGAGTATTGTACATATAAATGTAAATCAAAGTTACACATAAGCAATCCAAAACACTAATAAAACAGGATTTAAATGCAGCAAATTCTATGAATGGATAGGAGTACAGTCCCACCTTGAATGGGAGCACAGCCCCACTTCCAAATCCATTTTGGTACGGACTGAAATATAAAACTAGGACTGATAGAGATCACAGAGAAAATTTGTAGCTAGAGGGTTGTAGGTTTTGGCAGGGGTCCATTCTCCAATCTTGCAGTTTAGCTTCGGATGTTTTGCTACCAAATTAGGTAACACCTTCAGTGGGGCTTTTGGGTGAAGTGTCTTCAGCCTTGGAACTCAATCAGTCACAAGACCAACCAACTACCCAGGATCTATATCAGGGGTTTCAAAGTTGCGGTCTGCATGTGTCACATGCTGGCCCTACCTCTGCCCAGTTTAACAAAGGGGAAAAAAGTCCTGATATGTCAGGTGATGCCGCTGTGATGACACAACTTTGACACCCCTGATCTATATAAATGAATAAGACTCTTCACCCCAAAACACTGCTGAAGATATTACCTAGTCTGGTAATAAAATATCCAAGAGCTAAACAGCAAGCTTGGAGAACAGATGCCTGCCAAAAGCAGGGCTGTGTTCATTGGGATGAGCATGACCAGACATAGCTTTTTCAGCCATGACTACCATATAAAACTCCAATGGTGTTTTACTATAATTTCAAGACAGCTGCACATTTTATACTGAATTAGACTATAGCTTAACATCCCACAATGTCAGAAATAAATATTTTTATTCTACTCAAACCAGTTTTTTCAGTTGCTAATTTGAAGACATTGTCTAGTGATGAACATAAAACAGTTGTGCACCTATTCTGTGGCCCCCACATATATCCAGGACTGGCACATTTTGCATTAACAGGTATTTTAAAGCAAGGAAATATTCTTCTGAATATCCCAGCTACTGCACTGGTATTCTAAATCCATTTTAAAATACAAATATAACAGATAGGGGCCAGGTGCATCCATATATTCACCTTATGTAATCATAATTCAAGGAAATAATGTTATCGAAGTTGGGGGATGGGTCAGAACTCTATGACAAAATATAAGCTGTGAATGAATAGTTCCCAATTAGGTCTCTGGCATCTGTAGATAGCATTGGGGCGGGGGGAATTATTGTCTGAGAAAGTATTCACTACATTAAACATACTGTCATATTGATATTAATCTAAAAGAGAGGGGGACAACAATAAAAAACCTGCCCCAACATGATGGGCAGCTCATTTATCCATTCTCCTAACATTTTTGCAGATGATGCAAAAGCTAAAACTTTTAATTTGCACTTCTCTAAAGATAAGCTCCATTTACAGACAGAGATCAGGAAAGAGTGTCCTATCTAGCATAAAAGCACAGCAGTTAGATGGCACAGAAGAGACTCGAGAACAGGGTTCAATCATGTGGAAGTTATATACTGTTTATGTACAGTCCCTTTTATATTTCAAGTTAGCAACTTTATGACTTTCTGAATAAACAGCCCTACAGAAGTATAGGTAAATAAACCTCTGAAGAATGCAGGATTTTGGAAGAAGGTCTGAGTGAAGAAGGAAGGAAAGCACTGGCAGCAATTAAAAACAGTAATCATCTAGGATAGACAAAAAGGATGAAAAAAAATCCAATAAGTGATCATCCAATGAATAAATAAAGAATAATATGTGAAAATTTAGAGCCAATTTGGTGTAGTAATTAAAAGCAGATTGTGAGTTCTGCCTTCTGGGTGACCTTGGGTCAGTCGCTCTCTCTTTACCCTAGGAAGAAGGCAATGACAAATTGTTTCCCCAAAACCTTGCCAAGAAAACTGCAGGAGCTTAGCCATTCACTCCCCAATACGGATTCAAAGGCACAAATCAAAACGATCAAAGTAAGAATTAGGTGCACGTCTTTAAGAGGTATCATGTATATAAATATTATTATCATGTACATAAATATTATATTACTCAAATTGGCCCAAGATTACAGAAATTTAATGACATTGATTTAACTTCCTCAACCCAACTTTCTAATCACAGTTCGTCTCTTAAAGGAAAGAAGATAACTTTGGGAGTCAAGGCATATTAGCCACAGAACTAACCAAACAAATGATGCCTGAAAACATAAAATTCACACATGTATAATAATAGTAAAAATATATCCAATCCTAATTCCATGATAACATCACAAGAGCACAAAATGTATCTGAACACCTGAATTTCTACAAAAACTGAAGGACAAGGAAGAAAACGTTTAATCTTGGCCTCCATCCACTCCCTTCAGGCAACACAGCTTAGCTCACACTTTGAGCCATATGAGCTGATCTAGAAAGAGTCTAGGCGCGTAACATGCATGACTGCCTTGAATCCATCAAAAAGTAATTTATCAGAACTAATGCTGCTACTATCGGTTTACTGGCTGAAAACCAGATTTATAAGTTGGCTTTGGATAAGCGAACTTGAAAATGACCTCTGGCTGGCTTTTATATGAATTTGCCCATTGTAAATGAAGGGCTTGCTGTAGAAATATGTTGCAATGTATTGCAATGGGATGTTTCTGCACAATGCTTATAGAGATCATTTTGCCCACAGCAAAAGAGTCTTAAGTAGGGCAATGCCTGTCATAAATTATTGCCTACAATCATCTCAGATAAATCAAATTCTTTCCAGTTTTTTGTATTCGCTTGTGTGGCATTTTTAACAACATGTACTTTGGATGTTTATTTCATATTTTTTGTTTCATCAATATTAAATTAATTAGATTTATTTCTGTTTTCCCCAGGCAGATTTAAACACTTGGGATCTTTAAAGAACACTGACTAAAACACCTGGAATCTTTAAAGAGTAACTCTTCTAAATATTCAGCCCAATGTAGTCCATGAATGAACAATCAAAGAAAAGGTGTAGCACAGAGAGATGGCATGTACTTCCAGAAACAAATTGGATCAGGAATGATATGATGTAGGGTGAGGTACTTCAGGCAGCTCATTTGAAGTGCCATATTATTTTTTAATGCTAGGGACTGAGAGAAGTACTTGTGTAATTTCTGCCCCCAAAGATCATTTAGAAACTTTACTGGTGCAAAATGTGGCTGTACAAGTAGGAAATGGTGTCAGCACATAAAATAACTTCTATGTGAGCTGTAATGGTTGTAGTGTGTTTTGGGGTGCAATTCAATGTGCTCTTTTTCATTTTTAAAGCCCTAAATGGCTTGAGACCACGTTACCTGATGGATTGCCTTTTTCCAAAAGTCTCTACCAGTCCAATGACCTTCAATGTTGAAAAACACTGAGAGGTTAAGCAGGACCAAGAAGGTTATGCTATACCTATCTTGGTGTTGTCACTGGATCATCTGCAAGAATGGAAGTATGGAAGTTTTATAATCCCATCTAAATCCTGAAATAAGAGGCTTCAAATACATATTTTTTCCCTGAGGCTTTCTGAAGTGCTTTAACCTCATCACCCACTAAATAGTGTTCCACCAATGAGAAGATTAGAAACCATCTAGTATATACGTAAGTTTTTCAGGTCTGTTCCAAACTATTGCCCCTTGACAGAGAGCACAACACCTTCTTCAAAATTGAGGGCACCTCTCCCCACAAGAAATTTTCACCACATATAGAATCTGGTTTCCTTTCATCATTACAGTTGCTTTTACCAACTGTTAATTGCTGGGTTCCAGAAGTTGTATTCAGCAGGTTCTGACCAGTTCTGGAGAACTGGTAGTGGAAATTTTGAGTAGTTTGGAGAACCAGCAAATACCACCTCTGACTGGAGATTTTACAGTATCCTTCCCCTGCCACGCCCATCAAGCCATGTACACAGAACTGATAGTAAAAATATTTGAATCCCACCACTGCTGGGTTCCATGTGGTAGAACTGATATAGCAGAAAATCCTGGTCACCTCCTCAGAATCAACAACAAGTTCAACATAATCCAGGGAACTTTCCATGTTGTAGCCTCTGGCATATTGCTATAACAATTGTTGGTTTCCAGAATTTAATACTTGATGATGAGACGTCTTCAGTTTTGGAAAACTGAATCTTTCCTCATTAATTGGTACCATAATTGTATTTTCTGTAATGATATTCTTGGAATCAGAAACTCTCATAAAAATGTTTAAACAAAGAGTTTATTTTCTGAAAATATTTTCCAGATATTTGAACAGGCATTTCTCCCAGAATATAAATTAATATGAGAATAATACTGATTTTTCCTTTTCTTTTAAAAAGCTACCCCTTGACTTACCCCACTTATCTAAGCACAGTACCTCACTCTACTTAATAACCATTCAGTACAGTCATTCTTTGCTGAACTTGTAAAATGAAAGGAGGGTTAGAACTCTGCTCTATAATTTTCCCAGCAGTAGTTTATATAATAGATATTTCAGGATGTCCTTCAAAAATGTGGGCTAGTGGAAAAGTCTGGCCTTTGGAGTGCTAGTTTTGTTTTAAAAGTTGCAACAAACCATGTTTGAATTGGGAGACTTCAAAAATTGCATATCATAGCCATGTTTTAATCACAGGGAAAGTCCGCATTGCAAGTTGTATTGCAGCTGCTCTTCTTCAAAATAAAATATTGACATTTTCAATGCAGATTCTACAACAACAAAAACAATGTTACTCTTTGCTTTTAGGAGAAATTTTAAGCTTGTTAAAAGTTTCACATATGGTTAAAAACCTGGCAAACTGGAAAGTAGGTGTTTTATATCCATAGAACATAATATGTAACGATTCTGCTGGATCTTGTATGGTGTTATGGATTTGGAAGGCACAGTCCATGACAGATTTATATTGACACAATTCTCATTACAAACAACGGCTCCTGACGTTGTATTTGTGAAAGCAGAAGCTGATCCCAATCCACCCACAATTAATTACAATCGATATTGAACTTCTAACTGATGCATACCATAAAATTTACAATGTTGTATAAAATACTAGGCCTAAATAAAAGCAGCACCATTTTGTCAGCTGGAAAGCTGAGAAAGAGAGAACATATACACGAGTGGGAAATCAGGAAGAAGAAATCAAGGTCCTGATTACCTTGGCAGAACTTAGGAAATAAATATGCAGGGTGTACCTAAATCTGCCCCAAAGCAGGCCCTGGTATGTAAACAAGCAGAAAAAAAGAAGAAAGTGCTTTTCTCATCATATTTGGCCAGCCTGGTTGAGTGGTCCAGGTTAGATATGTGTGTACATCTTTACTTTGCTTTAATTTTCACTTAAGTACTGTGAATTCGTAAAATAGCTGTTTATTCACCCTTAGTAATGGTATGTAGGAATGACTTTGGGAGACAAGTAAAAGAACTGTAGCCAGGGTAATGGTCAGATAAGCGGTAGCTTATCCCACAAAAAGAATGTGGGTATACCAAACATCTCTGAAGGGACCCTCCTTAGTTTTGGGGTGTAAAGGTCATCAGGGAGAAATGCATTTTCAGACTTGCAAGATTTTGTTTACCTTACAGCAAGGTAGAGTTAGTGTTTCTGGGGATGCTTGTTGCTTGGACAACCACACAAGGCCAACAATCCCATTCAGCTGTTACACTTGTAAACTTTAGGGTTGTGCAAAGGAGGGCTTTTAAATACTCTAGAGGAAGTTACTAAGAAGCTTCTTTGCTTTGTAGACTACAGCAATCTCCCCGAAGTGATTACTGACACCATCACAGTAGTAGACATCCAATAGTAGATCAAGAACATGAAGGGACAATCAGCACTTGGTCCAGACATGATCCACATCTACTGGTTAAAGAAAATAACAGCAGTGCAAATGAGCCAGATGCTAACAGCAGACTTCTACCCAGCCTGGTTAATGCAAGGAAGGACAGTGCTGATCATGAAATACACCCAAAATAGAACAGCAGTGTCCAACTATCAACCAATACTTTTCCTATTCATACATGGAAAGTCCTATCAAGCATCATAACCATCAACTAACAGGACTATATGGGTAGTTCCTGAGCACAGCTTAGAAAAGTGTTGGGAACAGCATCTGTTCACATAGAGCAATTGCCCAGATCTAGATAGACCAATCTGACTCTACAGTGAGAACATCGGAATGTCATTCAGACTTCAGAAGTGTGGCTGAATGATAATTAAGAAAGGGAAGATAGTTAAGATTGATGGATTGCAAATACCATCAGGCCACATAGCAGACATATAGACATACAAGTACAATATCCCACAGTCACATAAGAACCACAATGAGGAGGCAAAGAAGACAGCAACATCCAAGAACTAGCAAAGGATAAGAAGGGTCTTAAAGAGCCAGCTCCATGAGAGAACAAGATCCACATATGCCCTACCCATCATCTGATAACCTGCAGATATAATGAGCTGGCCAAAAAGGGGCATGGAGGTTGCTGATATGAAGACCTAAAGCTCCTTACAATGTATGGAAGCTTGTACCCCAAGTTCAACAACCAAAGACTTTATATCAGCTGGAAAAAGAGCAGGCAGAGTCTGGTGAGTATCACAGCCACTGCCTGGATCAAACCCAGAGCATCCAGGAGTATATCATGAAGATGGCACCCACATATGAGTTGTTGAAAGAATGCCTGATGTAGCAGCAAATATGGGTGAAAGATCAAGCAAAGGAAGTGCTATGCAAGACAAGACCCTATTTCATATGTACTAAGAAAGAGAAAGAGCCAGTGGTGGGATTCAACTAGTTCGCACCAGTTCGGGAGAACCGGTTGTTAACTTCCTGAGATGTTTGGTGAACTGGTTGTTGGAAGAAATCATTAGGGCAGAGAACCGGTTGTTAAATTATTTGAATCCCACCACTGAAAAGAGCCATGGTGGCACAGTGGTTAGAAAGCAGTATAGCAGACTAATTCTGCTGACTGCCAGCAATTCAATTTTCATGGGCTCAAGGTTGACTCAGTCTTCCATCCTTCCAAAGTGGGAAAAATGAGGACCCAGATGACTGAGTGCAAATTTCTGATTCTGCAAACCACTTAGAGAGGGCTGTACAGCACTGTGAAGCAGTATATCACTCTAAGTGCTATTGCTATTGCTACTATTGACAGATAGCTGAGGTGGCAGACATTGGAAAATCCTATCATAACTGTAAAGGGAAAGAACTAAAAGACAACATTAAGACCCTGGTGATAGCAGCACAAGAACAGCACAAGAGCACTAAGCACAAAAAGCAGGGGTCTACTACACTAGACATAGGTCCATTGTGCAGATTGCACAGAGGTTTCATAGGCAATCCGATACATAGGGGAAGGACATAAGATACAGGAAGGAACAGTATACACTGAATGACACAACCAGTAAGTAGCTGGTATTGTATACAGGAACTTATGCACAGTGTATGGGCTAGACCCACACAGCTGTGATATTTTACAAAAGGTCATGAAGAATAAAAGGATTAAAATCCTTTGGGACTTCCAGATCCAGATGGACTGACTGATACTGGCCAATCAACTAAACACTGCCGTAATAGACAAGGACCGGAAAACAGTGGTGGTGATAGATGTAGCAAGTGATAGTAACATCAGGAGGAAGGAGTATGAGAAGCAGGAGAAGTACCAGAATTTGAAGGAGGAAACTAGAGAGGATATAGAATGTAAAGGCCAAAATAGTCCCAGTGGTGGTGGGAGCAACTGGAACTGTGAAGCTGAGAGGGTGGTCGCAAATGAACCAGGAAAATATCAAAGCTGTCACTTAAGAAAACTGCAGTGCTAGGAACAACTAAGATTCCTTATTTCTTTATTTATTTTTATTTATTTATTTTGTCAATTGCTTACAAGATAATAGGTATAAGTTAAAACGTAGTTATGAATACATGGATACATATAAGAAAAATAAAAAATAAAAGAAACAATAGGACAGGGACTGTAGGCATGTTGGTGCGCTTATGCACACCCCCTACAGACCTCTTAGGAAAGGGGTGAGGTCAATAGTAGACAGTCTAAGGTTAAAGTTTTGGGGGTTTGGGGAAGAAACCACAGAGTCAGGTAGAGTATTCCAGACATTCACCACTCTATTGCTGAAGTCATATTTCTTGCAATCACGTTTGGTGCGATTAACCTTGAGTTTGTATCTATTGTTTGCTCTTGTGCTGTTATGGTTGAAGCTGAAGTATTCATTGACAGGTAGGACATTGCAATGTATGATTTTATACACTATACTTAGATCGGATCGAAGGTGGCGTAATTCTTGGTTTTCTAGTTCTAGAATTTCAAGTCTGGTGGCATAAGGTATTCTACAATGAGTAGAGGAGTGGAGAACTCTTCTTGTGAAATCTGTGCAGAACCCTCAAATTACCAGGCCTCGAGAGAGCATCCAAGATTGAGGAAAACACATGCTACCTATAGGGGTGAGAAGGTAATTTTTGTTAATATATCTCAGGGAAGAGCAAGGGAGAGCAAAGGGCTAGGTCCATGATGGTGAACCTATGGCACGCATGCTGGAAGTGGCATGCAAAGCCATCTCTCTGGGCACACCAGCCTGTTGTTCTTCCAGGTTCTGGCATGCATTGGCCAGCTGGTCTTCACATACGTGGGAGTGCAGGAAACCAGAAGAACAACCCGCAGTCTGCACATGCTCATCGACCACCTGGTCTTCCAGTTTCTAATGCACATGCATGCATGAAGACCAGCTGCGCATGTGCATTAGAAACCAGCCGGCCAGCTGGTCTTCGTGTGCACATGCTCATAAGAAGCCAAAGGAACAGGTGGCCAGCGTGCACGTGTTTCCATTTTGGCACTCAGTGCTGAAAAGGTTAACCACCACTGGGCTAGGTGTTTCTAACTATGAG
This sequence comes from Pseudonaja textilis, assembly GCF_900518735.1. The sequence goes on from NW_020769336.1 coordinate 1,324,169, forward strand.
CCACAGTTAGAACTATGTATAAAATATTTGCTGATTTAGAGAGCACCAGAGGCTTCCCTAAATCTTCCTGGAGCTTATTTCCCCTTTTCTTCTGTTTCAAAGTTTGTTTCACCTGATCATATTGCATTTTAAGGATGAGGAGAAACCCAGACTCAGAAGTTTAGATCTAACAGCCTTAATCCAGGTAGATTAATAGTCATCCTGGAGAATTAATGGTATTAAACCTGAAAAGTAAAAGTTAAGCTTTAGCCAAAGGCTTGTCGAAGCAAGACATACTCTTGCCACAACTTTAATCATGTTTGTCTTCAGCAATAAATTAGCATTTGAAACACAGCAGAGTATCTGGAGAGCTGATCTGATGAATTTGGATTGTACTCACTCCAAAGCAGTAAAACAGGAAGCTGGAGAGCCAACCAGAGTCCTATAAAGATATAGTTAGATCAGCACTCCACTAAATCAAAAAGCTACGAAAACTGATGGGATATCCATAGAAATAGCAAGCAGGAGAAAAAGAACCAGGAGAAATTCTAATCAAGTTAAGGCAGCAAATCTGGAGAATGACATAGTGACCAAAATATTGGAATAGGTCAATCTACATACCAGTAACAAAAAAAGAGGGAAACTTAACAAAGTGTGCAAACTATCACACAATATCCTTAATTTCACATGCTAGCCAAATAATGCTTAGGATCATCCAACAAGATTTGAACCATGCATAGAAAAAAGATATGTCAGATGTTCATCTGGGTTTAGATGTGATAAAGATTGTCTTAGGTAAGAAATATTATTGCTTATGCATGCTGCATAATTGAGGAAATCAAAGACTATAAAAAAGAAGACATTGTGTAGTGTGTTTACTAAAGGCTTTCAGTTGTGTTGCTCATGTCAAGCTGTGAAATAGTCACAATCCAGACAGAACATGGTGAAACAGACTGGATCCTGATTGACAAAGGAGTAATACAAGACTATACTAGCCCCATATTAATTCAACCTATATGCTGAATATGCATTAAGGAAAGCTGGTCTGGAAGAAAATTTAAAATGGGTTTTAAAATGGGAAGACTCATCGATTACTTGCCCCATGTTAATGACACTATGCCGATACCCAAAAATCCAGAGGATCTGCAAACCCTAGTAATAAACATCAAGGAAAACAGTGGAAATAGGACTAAAATTAAATATAAAAACCAAATTAATGATAACTGGTATAACAGCCAGGCTTAGAATTGATACTGAAGATACTGAAGTGGTGGATAATTCTGCCTTTTAGGATCAACTACCAACAGTAAAAGAACAAGGAGTCAAGAAATTCATTCTAGACTAGCACTTGGGAAAGCATCTATAAAAGTATTGGAAAAGATAGCCATGATGTGTCTATATGTACAAATTTCAGAATAGAGCAAGCAATGGTATTTCCTCTGATACTCTATGTAAGTGAAAATCGGACTTTTAAGAAGCAAATTAGGAAGTGTATTGACACATTTGAGCTTTGGTTTTGGAGAATACCATGGATAGTCAAGCAAACAAATGGATCATGAACAAATCAACTTCAAATTCTCAATCAAAAGTACAAATGACCAGGCTCAAATTATCCTATTTTGTATATATTATGCAAACATACAACTCTCTAGAGAAAGCAGTAATGCTTGAAAGGGTGGAAGAAATGATGAGAAGAGAATGATCAGCAGCAAGGGGGATGGATTCAGTAACAGTGGTGATGGATGCAACATTAGAACACCTGAAGGACCTGGTTAGGGGTAGATCATCATGGACAAAATCTATGTGATCACTAAGATACCAGTTTGACATCAAACTGATGGTGCATAAGTCATTAATGAATTAATCAGAACAGATTATTATAAGTCTGTGCTGTAACTCTTTCCCCTTCTTGTACTCCAGTGAATCAGGGAGGCATCTGCTTGAATCATTCCCAAATATTAAGAAATTTCTTAATATTTAAAAAAAATGTTTTAGGCTCTTACTTAGATAGAGATTCTTGAGTATTTCGATCAAGGTCACCTTTCTACTATCTATAGCAGCTTCAAAATCTAATTAAACCAATCAGTCAATCAATAAAGCAAGGTAGCATCCATAGTCCTAAAACTGAAGTATGGATCTTTCTTCCAGCTGGAACAATCAACTAAAGTTTCAAAACATCTTAATCAAGCAAAATGTATTTTTCTTTACCTATACAATTTACAACCATTGCGGATTACTCAATATTACAATGGCACCTAAAAAAGTGAGTTATGACTATTTTTCACACTTATGACTGTTGTAGCATCCCCGTGGACACATGATCAAAATCCTGATGCTTGGTAACTGGCTCGTATTTATGACAATTGCTGTGTCCTGAAGTCAGATGAGGTCACCTTTTACAATTTTCTGACAAGCAAAGTCCATTTTAACCAAAGCTAGATGCACTGAACAATCTTGTTCCTAAATTAATAAGTGCAGTAATTAATCTCTTAACAACTGTAGCAAAAATGGGGCAAAATTCACTTAACAACTGTCTGCCCTAGCAACAGAAATTTTGGGCTGCATTGTGGTTGTAGGTTGAGGTCCACTTGCAGAAGGAGAGTCATGTTATCTTAGCATTGCTAAGAGCCTCACTGAAGGAAATTCAAACTTTTCACACAGGTTTATTAAAATGCTTTCGCTCCTAAGTAGATGCACAACCTGGTTTAATCAGATCTTACACAGAGGCTTGATGAACTTCTTCCACATGAATCATAAATTATGGAATAGTTGAAATAGGCTGTCATGATTAGTAGTAGGCCAATTATGGGCAGCTTACTTTGGATCGGAGAGTTGCCATTAATGATCAGTCTTGATCATCCTGAATATGATCATTTCCTTCAGCTCCTTTTAGAAGCAATGAATTGGAATTTCATAAACAGGCAAATCCATGGTGACATAAATCATAATACTGTAGCAGGTATTTCATATCTTCTATGAATTAAATGTCTTTTTTAATTTTTAGCAACATTCAAAAATAGCTCACATATAACATTCTTGCCTGCATGAGCAGATTAAGATATGAACTAGGATCAATTAATAACAGTTATTTAGGGGAGAGAAAATATTTGATCTTGATCATACTTCTATGAAACTACAGCTCTGATGCTCCTGCTGAACTGCTACCTGAGCAGTGGTGGGATTCAATTTTTTTTACTACCGGTTCTGTGGGCATGGCTTAATTTGTGGGTGTGGTTTGGTGGTCATGTGACTGTGTGGGCGTGGCTTGGTCACATGACTAGATGGGCATGGCTTTATGGTCACATGACCAGATGGGAATGGGTTTGTGGCCATGTGACTGGGTGGGCATGTCTTTGTGGCCATGTGGGTGGGTGTGGCCAGGTGACCATGTGAACAGCAAACCAAATACAAGTGGTCCTCGTTCAATGGCCGGTTGCTTAGCAAGTGTTCTAATTTATGACTGATCTCCCCAGAGCTACTTGACCTGTTTTGGAGTTTTGCCAGACTCTCTCTCTCTCTCTCTCTCTCTCACACACACACACACACTTTTAACCCTGCTATTCTATGATTCTGTAAGGATCTCCTGCTGGAGGAGGGAGTTGGACTAGATGTCCTCTGAGATCCATTGCAGGCCAACCCTAGATTGCTGTATGCTTCAAAGAGACTTCTGAAGCAAGGGTTTGTGTCCTTCCTTCCTCTCCTTTTTTTTCTCTCTCCCTCCCTCCCTCCTTCCATGTATTTATCTACCCATCCATATATCTCATTCATGGTCTCCTCCCTCCCTCCCTCCCTCCCTCCCTCTCTTTCTTTCTTTTTCTTTCTTTGTCCCTTCCTTCCATCTCTCTCTTTCTTTGTCTATCCCTTTTCTTTCCTTTGCTTCCTTTCTCTTTTTTCTTTCTTTCTCTTTTCTCTTTCTTTTCTTTCTTGTCTCTCTCCCTTCCTCTCTCATTCCCTCTTTTTCTCTTTCCCTCTCTTTTTCTCTCTCTTTCTCTCTCTCTCCTCCCCCCCTCTCTGTCTCTGTCTCTCTCTCTATGGGTCTCTCCCCCCCTCTGTCTCTGTCTCTCTCTCTCTCTGCCCCTCTCTCTTCCCTACTCTCTCTGTCTCTGCCTCTCTCTGTGTGTGTGTGTGTTTCAGTGTCTGTCTGTCTGTCTGTCTGTCTGTCTGTCTGTCTGTCTGTCTGTCTGTCTGTCTGTCTCTCTCTCTCTCTCTCTCTCAAAGCTACGGCTGAGCCAAGCACTCTTCACTACTTTCAAGGGATGCTTCCAGCGTGGCTGGCGATCCTTCTTCAGCCAGTCCCTTTGGGCGACCCTTCTACTCCTCCACTCGTGACCAGTGGCCATTGCGTGTCCAGGACGGGGGTGTTCACATGCAAGGAGGAGGAGGAGGAGAAAGGTCACCTGAAGGGATGCTTCCAGTGCAGCTGGCGATCCTTGTTCAGAGAGTCCCTTTGGGCTACCCTTCTCCTCTCGCACCAGCGGCTGTGGCGGGTCTGGGAGGAGGGTGGTGTGCACACATTGGAAGAGAAATGGGAAGGGAGGACCCAGGAACCTTTTTTGACATCTGCTGTGCATGCTTATTCTCTTACCCCAGGGTATCTACACTTTAGGAATGGGTACTTAAAGAGAGCAGAGATAACGGCATTGCAATAGGTTGCCATAAGGAGGGTGATAGTTCCACTCCATAGAACTGAGTTATTAGTAACAGTGTTATTGGAGTGGGCTTCTGCGGGGCTTAATGGAAAGGAGGGAGAACATTTTATCAATGAGGAGGTTTTGGCAAATGAAGATTTGAGCAGAGCAGTTGGAGGTTTAGTTTTCACAGAGACAAATGTGGACACATTTCTCTGATAGGATAGAAAACTCTCAGAATAAATAAAAACAGCCCATTTGTTCATGGGCAGAGTGCATTTTATAGCTGAATAACTATCTACAGAGTCGCAGAAACCCGGGCAGAATAGCCCTCCACAAGGTGAGTCAGATGTAATAGATTGGTGGTTGCTCGTGCAAGCGGCGAACAGAGGAACTTCCACAGGGCATGAACCACTCAAGTGGAAGGTTTCCCCCTCTCCCTAACCTGAAGAAGGAGGAAAGCCGCATTGACTTGCTTTCTGCTGGTTGTCGTGCGAAGCATGGTGAGTGACGGCATTCAGGGTGGTGGGGTGAGGGTGAGGAAGAGAGAGAGAGAGGTTGAGCTTTGCAATATCTTGTGGGGTGGAGCTCTGCAGCATTGGGGGACTGTCGAGCTTTGCAGCATGGAGTGGAGAGTGGGGGGATTTGCAGACTACACAAGCAGGGCTGGGGGGAAGGAGAAGAGGTGAGAAGGGGGGATTTGCGGGCGGTAGGGCTCAGCAGAGAGTGCCACCGTGCCAGTGTATCTTCCCAGGCCTTTTCTGCCTTCCCCAGCATCAGTCCCACCCCCTTTTCCTTTGCTCATCTCTTTCATGACCTGAGGCAGGATGGGGGATTGAGCAGGTGTGTGTGGGAGGGTGGTGGAGGGCTGAGAGGGGGCGAGTGCTGGATGGAATTACTGAGGGGAAGGCAGTGTTGGAAAGAGGCAGCTGGCCAGACCCATGCAGAGAGCAAGCAGAGCGGTGGGTGGGAAGCCCCTGAAAGAGGATGGGAGAGAGGAGGAAGGAAAACTGCAGGCAGTCCGAGGAGCCTTGTTTTGCATGCTCAGCTGGTTGACTTCCTCGATGCAGCCAACTTATTTAGCTCGGGACGGCTGATGGCTGGGGGCAGGGTGAGGCCTGCCACAGAAACCACCACCGCTGCTGCTACCAGGACTACTACTGAGACTGCCACTGGTTCAGCTCTCTGTGTATGTTTTTTTCCCCCACTTTCAGTGAGTAACACCAAAGCTGGCACTTGAGGAGATAGAGGTCCCACAATCGGCTGCCACCATGAGGCAGTGGCAGTGAAATTCAGCAATGGGGGTGGGCTGAAGCAAAAACGCAGTCTTCTCCCTCATTGGGGGGTAGGATCGCCACATGTGGACGGGGATGGGTAGGTGGGAATTGCAAGCACACATGTGCATCTACCTCTGCACATCTGGATCTTGAGGCACCAGCGATGTTAAATGGAAATCGATGAGACCCTTCCAGTGCAGCTGGCGATCCTTGTTCAGCCAGTCCCTTCAGGCGACCCTTCTCCTCCACTTGCGACCGGCACACACATACAGACACAAAGAGTGAGGGAGAGAGGGGGGAAGATAGGGACCCAGCCACTTTGCTATCCCCTACCATCACCCTTACCTTCTCAGGCCAGGAGAGGGAGGGGAGGGTGAGGCACAGGACCAGCCACTTCAGGCAAAATGAAGAGGTGTCGACCAAGCATGGGCGAGTAGAAACCTGGGAACAGTGGCTCCCAGCTCAGCCGGCCCAAAGGGCTGCTGCAGGCATTTGCAACAAGTGGGGTGAGAAGCCCTGGGATATCTGTTCACCCACCCACTGGCTGGCTGGGCTGGGCTGGCCTGGCCTGGGCTGGAAGAGGTGCATCCATCGCTGGGAGAAGGATGAAAAAGTGCTCTGGGAGGGTGGGTGGGCAGGCGGATGTCCCAGGGCTGCTGCACACGCGTACTGCATGTGTAGCAGCTGCACATGCAATGCACATATGCAGCAGCCCCGGGAGATCAAACCAAGCTGCACCATGGCCACCATGTGGTACAGAAAGCTAGGAGACCAACCGGGACAAGCAGGTGGCTGGGTGACCGGGTGACCGGGTGATGGGGCGACCCAGTTCAGGAGCATGGCCAGCCAGGGGTTTCCACCAGTTCTGCGACCCATGCCAAATCATCGCTACCAGTTCTCTTGAATAGGTGTGAACCGGTTGAATGACACCTCTGTACCTAAGCACTTCCTTTCCTCTGTCACAGACATGCTTCTTATTCTACTCATGTTTTTGCTCCTCACTTTTTAATGAATTTCCATTTGCTACTTTTTCACTGCAAACTGGATTGAGGAATTGTTAATGGGTACAGGGCAGCGATACGTGCGGTCATATTAGATAGAGGTGCATAACTATAACTAACTGCAAATTTGCAATTCAGTTTCTCTTTACACAACATCTACCCACCCCACTCCCCAAGTACTCTGTAGAAAGCATTACAAATTACAAATTTTTCATTATGCATTTTTATCCTTCCCTCCTTCCTCTTTTTTCCCCCACCATTGAGAAATGCTGACATTAGGTAGTAGTTGGTTTGTATCAGCACACTGAATGATATGTTGATCTTTAAATGACAAGTTACAGCTCAGTGAAAACTTTGGACAAGATTCCCACAGCATTTTAAGCAGCCTGGATTTCCTTTCCCATGCCCCTTTTTTCTATTTTTTAATGGCAAGGAATTGACAAGCCTTTAAAATGCATTACTGACTGACTTTCTCACCTCTCCAAGCATATTTAATGGCAATAAATATATTATTTATTTATTTGGAGAATTTATATGGCCTTGTCCTCACTTTCAGTGATTCTACATACACATGTATTAGTGTGAGCTATTTTGTTTTGATTTTCTCACCTCAATTATATAGAGGTCATTCCTTTCTGGATGAAGGTGAAACAGATAATTATTTTATTTATTGGTCCCCTGTTGATTTTAACTTCTTCTTTGATGGCTTATATTTTTTCAACTCTACAGCTTCTCTGAAAACCTTAATTAATCTCTTCTAACACTTAGAAAAGTCTGATTTCTTGCCAAATACATTTTCCCTCAAGTTTCTATGGATTTTTTTTTCAGATTCCTTGAAACTCACATGCATTCATTATAAAGTTAATAGTCTGTCTCTGCAGCCAGTTACGATCTGCCAGTTCACCTTTATGACATACAGATTGATTTATGGTCTGAAAGCCTTGAACTTTGCCCTAGGAGCAAAACTATCAGCAATTGATATACTGTTATAGGAGTGGAACGGTCCACAGGAGTGTCAGTAGACACTATGGGTCACTGAATGCATACATCCAGACATATGGGGGAAAATAGCAATAGCTCTTAGACTTGCTTCATAGTGCTTTACACCCTCTTCTAAGTGGTTTACAGTCATCATATTGCCCCCAACAATCTGGGTCCTCATTTTACCAACCTCAGAAGGATAGAAGGCTGAGTCAACCTTGAGCTGGTGAGAATCAAACTGCCGAACTGCTGGCAGCCAACAGTCAGCAGAAGTAGCCTGCAGTACTACACTCTAACCACTGTGCCACCACGGCTCTGCACTCTCAGGAGTGCATTGCCATGCAAAGAAGGGACTGCAAATCAAGAGAAGATTCCATTTATTTTATACCCCTTCTATCTTTTCCATCACTCCTAACCCATCATTCTTGAATGGAGAACTACCAAACTCCAGCAGTGGGGTACTTTATACTTCTAAGTATGGAAGCAGTAGCAACTATGCTCAAAAATGAATTCTGTACTGCCTCTCTGACAGACTTTCCTCTACATCTACCTCTATCAAACAGCAAAAAGAATCCCAAGTAGGAGGTGTGAGCCAGGAACTTGGGATATGGCATGGTCAGCTCTCCACTCACTCCAGAGAAGTCAGAGATAGGAGACATCATTGGAAGCCTTGCCTTTCGGAAGATAGAGTATGTTTTCTGCTGCAATTTTAAGGATCAAGGGGGAACATGCTGGCCAAGGCTAAGTCTGTTATACCACTGATTCTGTGTAACATGCTGTTCTCTTTTTTTCACTAATGAAATCAGAGTAAATCCTCAATCCTCAATAAACAAGGAGAAATTTAACCTGGAAACAAGGAGAAACTTTCTGGCAGCGAGAACAATCAGTCAATGGAACAGCTTGCCCTTGGAAGTTGTGGGAGCGTCATCACTTGAGACCTTTAAGAAGAGATTGGACTACCGTTTGACAGAAATGGTGTAGGGTCTCCTGCTTAGATGACGGCAGGGGGGGTTGGACTAGGTGACCTACAAGGTTCCTTCCAACTCTGATTATCTGAGTCCCTGTTGGTTATAGAGATTACAGCTTTATTAGAAGTCTTAATTGTTCTGAATTCCCCCAAGGATTTACCTAATATGCAGGAACATATCTTTACTTTATGGAGAACCAAAAGAGGCTACAGGAAATATATCTTTGTGGTCTCCTTTAATTGAAATTTTATCTTTGAGGACTAGGTAAAAGCGAATACAGATCTTTCCATTGCTGAAAGTACAGGGATACATGCAAAAATCCTTGTAAAAATGATTCCCCTCCCCTCCGGGACTAGAAAAGATAAAGCTGAATTCTTAAGTGTGACCCAAGAAAATCCAAATGGTATCAAACTCTAATTTAAGCAGGAATGACAATGTGAGACAATTAAGTGAAATATTTAAGACCAAGACAATAGTAATTATTTCTGTTTTAGTGCAAAAGAGAAAATTAATGTTATTATCCATTATTGGGGCATAGACTCATTTATTTTGTTCAGAAAACTCAAAGTACCTCTTGAGCATCACGACTACTTTATCTGTTAAGGGGCATGTATGTGAAAAAGAGAGAAAAATATATTTCAGAAAGTGGGATGGGGAGGAAGGGACAACAAGTCTCTTGTTGGCTTTCTAGTGTGGCATATTTTTTTCTCTTCAGAGTGACCTTGCTCTTTATGATGTTGTTGGACCTCCAATAACATAACCCAGTCCTAGGGCAAGAGGGTGGGGGGCATTTAGCCACTAAGAATCCCAGTCTTTAATAGGATTAAACTAAACTCACTCATTGGCTATGCAATGGGAATTTCAAATCCAGACAGTTGTCCAGTGGTGGGATGCAACCAGTTTAACAATCAGTTCTGTGAGCACACACTCTGAACTGGCAGCAGCCCACCACTGAAGTTGTCCCAGTTTACCAACCTAGTCTTGCAAAAGCTGGAAAGAAAGAGCTGCTAAAAATAAATAAATCCTACTCTCCTATTTGGAATTCAATTTGTCAGAATCCTGACCGTTAATTAAAATGCTTCCCCAAAACTGATTGGCTGCAAGGGCCAACCAAACCATTTCCCCTATAGGTACTTGCAAGAACTCTTCCTTCATATATTTGCAACCACTCGTACCTCCGAAGCAAACTGTTCCAATCAAGGCTTCCTGAGACCGTAATTAAGCACATGCTTAGTCCAAACAACTCTTGTTTTATTTCAACGATGGGAATTATGTGGATCCCCAGCCCATAATAAGTCCCAAACAGTCCCTCGAGATAAGCACCCATCTTATCTCCTTTGAATTGCTGCCAACAACTAAAGTGAAAAATTAACTGTAAAAAACCCAACCAAAGCACAAAGTCCACACAGAGCTTCAAGGTTTAATCTGAACAGAGCAAATGACTTTGCTTCCTGCAAAGGTTTCTCTACCTTTGCACCTCCCTTATACCTTAGGGGAGGGGCAATCACCTCCAAGCCCTACTCCTGAGTTGCCCCTTTTGTCTTAGCTGCTCTTGCCTTCTAGCAGCTCTGCGCACATGCACACTGAGAACAGGCTCCCCTTGTTCCCATGCCTCACTGCTGCCAGACTCCAGAGACTCTGGAGTCTCCCAGATGGTCCTGGCCCCATCTCTGCATCAGATGCAGGACCTTCATCTGAGTCCTCTCCAGACTCCTGGACTGGTCCCCATTCTTCCCCACTGTCCAATTCCACTGCCGTCTGCACAGGATACCAGCGAACCACAACTCAAAACTTCAGCAGATCCTCTCTAGGATAATTCTGAAAACATCCATACTCTCCATAACGTAAACTATTTGGGATCCTGGGTCTGCAGAGTAGATAATGGAGGCAGAGATGTCTCATGTCTGCTGCCAGTCCCATATACATGCAGTGAATAGGTTCTGCTCTCTAATTTACCTCTGTGATTTTTCTGTTTCCTCCCTCTTCTCAGTTTATTTATGCCCTTTGCTGTGGTTGATGCTGAGTCTCTTATTTCCTCTTGCCTTTCTTCCTCATTAAAGACTTTGTTTCCCTTCAAAGAGTGTGAAAATCTTCTTAAGAGCCATTTTATGAATATTGACCTGATCACTGAGGGGAGGAAACTTTTTCATTGTTTTGTCTGGAAACTCATCACTAAAGATTTGGGAAGAAAGGTGATACTGGACAAAGGTGTGGTGCGTACTTGGGAAAAGGATTGTAAAAAGGGACAGGGATAGTAAGTACATCCAGAATGACTGGGGGCTATATGCTTTTTTATGAATTCAGATTTGGTGCAGTTTTATTCCCCCCTCCTTTCTTTCTTTACCACTGTCAGCCTCAAGATCTCTTCGGGTACCCCAACTATTATCCTTTATTTCTCCCTTAGTATCTCTACTACTAGGCTTACTTCTTTCGGCTGTCATTAGCAACGGGGGGGAGGGGTAATTGTGGGGGGGAAGAGAGCTGGAGGTGTTTTGCATTCTTTTACTGTGGGCAGAAGAAGGGGGGGGGATTTCTTCTTTCCAATTTTCCATTTCTTTCCTAGCCTCTATCCTTTTTGCGCAGCTGCGAGGTCTTATCAAAATATGTCAAGGTCAACGGACAGAGGCCTCATCACTACCTGAAGATGCTCACATGATCATATTCGGAACTTTTAATTGGCAGAGACTTCTGGACTTTGGGGGGTGGGAACAATTCCATTTCTTTGTATGTGTGATCTGCGCGCCAAATTCTCACTTTCGGAATTCCATTTGTAGCTTCCTTTTCATCTTCCAGTAAAAGAAGAACTTTGCTCTGAACCATGGAGTCTGAGTATTTCTTTCTTGGATTTTGAAAGGAGCACATACCGACATTATTCCGAAAGTCCCCATCAGCCCACCCGGAGAAAACACCAATTTTTCTTCCGAGGGGGTTTTCACATCATGTCATCTCCAGCCAGCGAGGAGGATGAGCAGGGAGCTGTGGGGGGGCAGCAAATGCTGTTACCAGAGATGCCAGCCACCGATTTGTTAGCTGACCTTACACTGGAAGAAACTCCAACCGAGATGCCCAGATGGTCGTTAGGAGTTGGATGGAAAAATCCGGAAGACCCCCCCCC
>NW_020769336.1:1336127-1382573 GCF_900518735.1 Pseudonaja textilis
AGTCTGAGTATTTCTTTCTTGGATTTTGAAAGGAGCACATACCGACAACCACATTCACTCCTCTCTGCCTAATGAATAGAGAAGGAGCTGGTGATACCATAAAACCTTGTCATTCATTCATTTATTAAAACGTGTATGGCTACCCACCCATTCTCACTTTTCTTGGTATTATGCCTCATGGAATACTGGGCCCATCTAGAAAAAAATGTATTGGAGATTTTGTGATCACCAAAAGGTGACTGGTTTGTTTACAGAATTAATGTCTTAACAGACTATAGGAACAAAATCAATCAGTTCATTCAGGCTATGTTTAAATATAAGTTTGGGGTTATTTGCTTACAGTATACAGAATTTAGGAGTCAAGCAAGCAGGTACTAACTCCTTTTGCCTTTCGTCCTCATTAAAGACTTTGCTTCCTTTCAAGGAATGTGAAAGTCTTCTTAAGAGCCTTTCCTATAAAAATAATTTCAATTTGTTCTTCTATCTGTGTCTAGTGTGTCTGTATTTAGAACTTCACTGGAAAATAGTCTCCGGCTTCAGTTTTATGCCAACTATGATATGAATATACTGTATTCACCAATTTCACTTTAATTTATTTCATGAAACATCAAATTCTAAAGATGAGTCTAAATCTAGAAACTGTAATAACTGCAGCTAGCACTGTTCTTTAAATGCACACCTAACAGTTATTATTGAAGTGTTATTGAGTAATAGCTCTCATGCTTCTGCACGCACAAAAGATTGATTCAGTTCTTTTTTAGGCAGATTAACTTTGTTGGACTAGTCTCAGGATTTTCATGTGATGTTGTGTCTGAAGTTGCAAAAAGAGTAGAAATTATCTTCTTCATCTTGAAAGGCATCAATGAATTTAAGCCATAAAATGCAATGCTTTTACCACTGAAAGGTTTTCCAATCATGTGAGTTTTTATTTTTAATTAGCCATGCAAACTACTCAAAATATATTTTTATGAAATATAATCCCAGCTAAGAAGTCTTCAATATACAGGTTCATAGCTAAGTATATACTTTTCACATTCACAAATATGCAGTTTGTCTCAAGGTATATCAGAACCAATTGTTATATTAGTAGTTTGCATCATAGTACCATAGTTTCATGACAGACACTGAAAATCTTCCCTTTATCCATGGATTGTTTATACACACAGACACACAGACACACATATATGTAAATGTATATATGTATATGTATTTATATATATACCGTATTTATCGGCGTATAACACGCACTTTTTCCCCCTGAAAATAGGGGGCAAATGATGTATGCGTGTTATACGCCGATGTCCAGGGAGCGGAATCCTCTTTAAGGGATCCCATTCCCAATAGTGCCTAGCGGCGGCGCAGCGTCGTGACGTGATGTCAGCGCTGCGCCCGCCGCATATTTTTTTCCTGAAATTTCCCTCTTAAAGGGAATGCGTGTTATACGCCTGTGCGTGTTATACGCCGATAAATACGGTAAATGTACTATATATATATATATAGATATATATATATATATATATATATATATATATACTCTCTCTCTCTCTATATGGAAAACTCTGTTTTTCACTTGGGACTGGTCTCAAAATCATTATTTCCTTAGCAACCACAGTTTCTATAACATATATTGAATCACATTGGTTACTTTAATGGTTTTGGTGTGCTACTTTTGTGCATGGGGAAAAGAACATGAGGAAAAAGATAAAAGATCAATCAGAAGCAAAGGGCTATATCAGATGACTGCAGTTTCAAAATACTTCCTTCTGACATGTCAGTCTAGACTACAGAAAAACTCTTCAGAAGATAAACAGTGGCTTACAATCAAGTCACTAAAGTCCCAATAGTCTCCTTTCATAAATACGACAGCGTCTTCTCAGTCAAAACCGCATCTTGTTTTCAAGTGTACAGTATATGTCTATGACATACACATAAGTGTTATAAATATTGATTTATGATGAAAATAAAAATCTTCATGGTACGTAAAACTGGATCTTAAAAATATTTATTCCGAAGGAGGTCTTTATTTCATTCCCACTTTTCTCCCACTGAGAAACTGAAAGGAAGACCTCAGGGAGAAAAATAAGGAAAAACTTATTTTGTACTCCAAAATGTTGTCTCCACACATTTCTATGCAAGAGTGGCTATCTGTTAAAGGATTTCAGAAATAGGCTTTATATCCAGAGCGAAGATGATTAAACAATTGTTTCTTGATTACCAAGTATAGCTTTGTTCCAATTAGGAAAATAATCTTTAGGAAATTTGAATCAATCAATCTTATATATATATAGATCAGCAGATCTTAAAAAAGCATAATTAATTAGGATAAAAAGGGAAATATAATTGTTCTAAAATATCTAAAAAGGATTAGAATATAATTATGAGGTTGGAAGGGACTTTGGAAGTCTTCTAGTCTAATCCCTGCTCACCCAGGAGATCTTACACCATTTTGGACAAATGGTTGTTCAATCTCTTCTTGAAAACTTCCAATGATGAAGCTTCAGGAATCAAATTGTTCTACTGATGAATTTTTCTCACTGTCAGGAAATATCTCTTAATTCCAGGTTAGATCTCTCTTTAATGAGCTTCCACCTGTTGCTTTTTATCCTGCCCTCAGGTGATTTGAAGAATGTTGAAGCCCTCTTCCCTTGATAGCCCCTCAAGTACTGGAAGATAAGTACGATGGCATACTGTACAAACTTTAGAACAATACTTGCCTGTGGAGAAGGAAATAAAAACAGATTGATCTGATAATAAATTAAGGTTAAAAACAAATTGGAACAACCAAGATACTTAGGAAAGAATGGAAATAATTCCTGGTGAGAATCTGCATCAAGAGGATAATACCTAATAACATGTTCCATTGTTTCAATTATTCCTCCACTGTCTGGACACATCTGTTCAAAGGGAGTCTTTTGGTATTTTAAGAATTGTTATTATTATATTCTTAAGGTAGAAATGTATTGGGATTTGTTGGGAAGGGAATAAAGGTGCTGAAAATGCATCTGTAATAAACTTCAGGACTTTCTGTTGGAAAGAACTGAAGATAGATTTGTAACAGAATTTAGGAATCTGAAAGTAGATATGCTATCTTTTCCAAAGGGATCTAAGATTTTTTTTTTCTCACAGAAAAGTCTTCAAAGAAATTGATCAACTGCCAGATGAAATGGGGATGTCAAAGCTTACAAACCTGTAAACTGATCATTTTAGTAAATGGTGCTTAAAGTCTGAACCAAAACAGAATAGTTGCAATGGGGATTTTTCTTTATTTGGACCAATAGAGAAAGGTTGCAGCAGAAAATTCATTCTTGAGAAAAGCTAATACATGTGTGGTACCAGCAGTGGGCTGGTAAATGATAAATGCCAAAGATGAAGTTGTTCACACATCATTCAATATGACCTCTTGTGTTTGCACATATATTCAACTATCAATCAACCATCCGTCAAAGAAGCATATTTCAAAGCTGAAGTAGCCCAGCATTATGTCTGCTGCTTTTTTTTTTTTAAAAAAAAGGAATAAATCAGTGATATAGTTACCAATTATAGTGACCACAGTAGTTACAGTAAAGTCATTTTTATTCAAATCAGAATGAATGTACTAAGAATGTAAATATTGAATGTAAAAATCCTATTAATTTACTTCTATTCTTCTAAATGTGTAAAAAAAAAATCAATATATGCTCTTAAATAATTTTCTGATAAAAAATAAAAAATCTTGCTGTTGCTACAGTATTTAGTATTTCAAGCCATTTCCAAAAAAATCATATATGTTTTCAGACATAAGGATGTCTTTCAAATGTATCTAGAAATGTGGAGTATTGGTTTCTTAAAGGAAGTTTAATCATGTGATCAACCTCAATTCATTCTCAAAGAAAGAAACTTTCTGGGGAAAAAAATCTTCCTTAAATTTAGTTTCATTTTTAACTTGCATTGAGTTGCTTTCTGGTGACATGTTAAGAATAGCCGCCTCTGATCTGCTGAAGGCTGATTTAATTTTCATAGAGTTTATCTCTAACACGAATCTCCCTTTTTTGAATCTGCTTTGTTCATTTGCTGAAGAGAATTATATAGTTTCCAGAATAGGCAGCATGCATATAATTTGCAGGTAACCACACCAGTTTTGTCTTTCTTTTTATAGATGAATGTTCCTTTTCTTATAGAACTATGATGAATTGACTTCTTACCTGCATCATAGTGAATAGAAGCTTCCCAGTTGCATTTGTTATCAACAGTTCAAGAAGTATCTAGTTCACTTTAGGTGCATTTTCTTGTTTCCTTTGGCTAATTAATTTGCATTTTCTTGTTTTGTTTGGCTAATTAAAATACTAGAGAGCAGTTTGGAAAGTTAGAGGGATGGAGCTCATGAAATAGGGCATATTGTCATCAGATTGTTCTCAGACATTAACAGTTATTTTGTCATATGATCTAATCTTTCTGTTCTGGTTGTGAGTTAGACAGGGCAATTTCAATGCTTGCCCATTGTTTGAAAATGAGCAGTAATTTCTCCACATTCTTAGTTCCTCTGAGCAAATGTGCAGTATATTCATTCATTTGGGGTGGTTATTGTGTTAAAGCCTCTATACATGAATGGTTACATTGCACCTCAAAAGAATGGTTATATATGATAATATATAGAGGGCTAGAGAGAAGTTGCCTGAAGATGGGCTCCAGCATGAGGTCAGGAGACAAAGATGGTCACTTTGGTCCCAGTGACCAACCCAGATTAGATCCTGTAACATTATCTGGGGTCACATATGTTCGCCTTCATTCATAATAATATAGTTGTAAATCAACCTTAGAAATGGAAAATTACTTTTGGATTTAGAGTCATTATGTTCCACAAAAGTAATCAGACTCCTGATCAGCATACATTTTTTTTAATTCTAAGCAAAGAAAGTACCTCTTTGAATTTCCCAAATCCAACATTATTCACATACCTTTCCTCTTCAGCCTCAATTCTGGACAGATAAATTAGAGGTAGAGATGAGATTGGTTCTTCCTCTTGATCTCTGGAGACTAAAATATTGACATTTAATTCCATTGAAATTTAGTTCAGATCCACCCTGTTGAATTTCTGAGAAAAGGTGAAGAAGCCTGTTGTGGTATTCAGGACCAATTATATGTACTGCACACATCTGTTCCCTTCGTGTATGTGTGTGTGTGTGTATGTGTGTGTGTCTGTATGCTAGCCTACTGCTGTGTTAGAATGGTTTTTTTTCTTCATCCTGATTGGTTGGGAGTCTTGGTCTGTGTTTATTGGTGTTGGAGTTTGCTGTGTGTTGATTGGTATTTCTAATATCTTCTGTCTGTTTTGTAGTGTTTTTTTGTCTTGATTGGCTGGCAACATGGTGTTTCCTGTATTGGAGGCTTTTAGTGTGGCTTGGCTCCGAGTAAATGGATGGCTATCATTTATTAGAAAGCTAGGTTTCATCTGGGTGCCTGGTTGGGGTGTGTTTGAGCTGGCAGTATCGGGTGGGGGGCTCTGTTTGTGCCCAGGTGTTTGCTTGGCTTGTGGTGTGGATATTTTTTTGTTTGTGAGTGCAGGCTTCCAGATAATTGACAGTCTGGTGGAATCATCTCTTCTATTCATGCTTTCAGGTCTTGTTTCAATCTCTATGGCTTCTCTGATAATTCTGTAGCTGGGGTTTTCTATGGTGGCTAGGGTTTTGATGCCATTGAAGTCGATGCTATGACCTGTGGCTTCCATGTGTTAGACTAGTGAGGAAGTGTGTTCCAGCTTTTTTACTACATTTTTGTGTTCATCCAGGTGGGTACTTATTCTTCTATTGGTCTGTCCAATGTATGTGGCCGGGCATGATGCCCAGGGGACTTCATATATGCCTTGGTTTTCCAGGTCAATTTTATCTTTGGTGTTTCTAAGGATGGCTGCTATTTTTCTGTCTGTTTTGAAGGCAGTCTTGATGTGATGCCTGTGTAGTATCTTACTGATTTTGTCTGTAGTACCTCTAGTACCTCTGCTGTAGAGCAGGACAGCTGTTCCATAGGTCTGTTCATCTTCTAGGTCTCTATTGTCTCAATGTGTTTTTGTAGATCAGGCCTGTGATTTTGCTTTTGTGGAAGCCGTTGGCTGTCAGTACTTTAGTCTGGGTGCATACTTCAGTCTTTATGTGTGTCTTGTCTGCCAAGCATTTGGTTCTGGCAATTAGTGCTTTGGCCACAGAGTTTATCTGTGCTGGGTGGTGGTGGCATTGCGCATTGAGGTAGCGGTTGGTGTGTGTTTTCCTCTGGTATATGGTGTGTCCTAGTGTACCATCTTTTTGTAGATTAGTACATCTAGGAATGGTAGTTGTTTGTTTGTTTCCATTTCCATGGTGAATTTGATTTTGGGGTGTGTGCTGTTTAGGTGTGTTAGGATATTGTTTAGGTTTTCTTTTCCATAGGGCCAAATAACAAATGTATCATTGATATATCTTAGCCATAGTTTGGGTTTGTGGGTGGCATTGGCTAGGCTCTGGATTCGAATTCTTCCATGAACAGGTTTGCAATGATGGGTGACAGTGGTGATCCCATAGGGGCTCCTTCAATTTGCTTGTATCTTTGTCCTTTGTATATGAAATATGTGTTGGTTCATGCCCTGCCACATACATTGGACAGACCAATAGAAGAATAAGTACCCGCCTGGATGAACACAAAAATAAAGTAAAAAAGCTGGAACACACTTCCTCACTAGTCCAACACATGAAAGCAACAGGTCATAGCATCGACTTCAATGACACCAAAACCCTAGCCACTATAGAAAACCCCAGCCACAGAATAATCAGAGAAACCATAGAGATGGAAGAAAGATCTGAAACCATGAATAGAAGAGATGACTCCACCAGACTGTCAATTATTTGGAAGCCTGCACTCACAAACAAAAAAATCTCCACACCACAAGCCAGGCAAACACCTGGGCACAAACAGATCCCCCCTGATACCTCCAGCTCAAACACACCCCAACCAGGCACCCAGATGAAACCTAGCTTCTTAACAAATGATAGCCGTCCATTTACTCAGAGCCAAGCTGCACTAAATGCCTCCAATACAGGAACACAATGTTGCCAGCCAATCAAGACAAAAAAAGCCACAAAACAGACAGAAGATATTAGAAACACCAATCAAGCAGAACACAGCGAACTCCAAGACCAATAAACACAGACCAAGACTTCCAACCAATCAGGATGAAGAAAAAACCATTCTGGCACAGCAGTAGGCTAGCCCCAAATTTAAAACTGAAACAACTGTAAAAGTCTGACTCACAGACGTAAACACAATACAGAAGCCTGATGATGGCAGATGAGATTCTGCAGAAACATCGCTACAACTTTAAAAGCACAATTATAATGACATGGGAAAATACCCAAACAAAGCTGAATACCATACATGTAAGTATCCGCGAAAACTTAAGAATGAATATATATACACATACATACATACATACAGAGAGAGAGAGAGAGAGAGAGAGAGAGAGAGAGAGAGAGAGAGAGAGAATACAGATATAATACACTGCTCAAAAAAAATAAAGGGAACGCAAAAGTATGACATCCTAGATCTGAATGAATGAAATATTCTTATTAAATACTTTGTTCATTACATAGTTGAATGTGCTGACCACAAAATCACACAAAAATTATCAATGGAAATCAAATTTAGCAACCCATGGAGGTCTGGATTTGGAGTTACACTCAAAATTAAAGTGGAAAAAAAACACTACAGGCTGATCCAACTTTGATGTAATGTCCTTAAAACAAGTCAAAATGAGGCTCGGTAGTGTGTGTGGCCTCCACGTGCCTGTATGACCTCCCTACAATGCCTGGACATGCTCCTGATGAGGTGGCGGTTTGTGTCCTGAGGGTTCTCCTCCCAAACCTGGACTAAAGCATTCCCCAACTCCTGGACAGTCTGTGGTGCAATGTGGCATTGGTGGATGGAGCGAGACATGATGTCCCAGATGTGCTCAATTGGATTCAGGTCTGGGGAACGGGCGGGCCAGTCCATAGCATCAATGCCTTCATCTTGCAGGAACTGCTGACACACTCCAGCCACACGAGGTCTAGCATTAGGAGGAACCCAGGGCCAACCTCACCGGCATATTGTCTCACAAGGGGTCTGAGGATCTCATCTCGGTACCTAATGGCAGTCAGGCTACCTCTGGTGAGCACATGGAGGGCTGTGCGGCCCCTTAAAGAAATGCCACCCCACACCATTACTGACCCACTGCCAAACCGGTCATGCTGGAGGATGTTTTAGGTAGCAGAATGTTCTCCATGGCATCTCCAGACTCTGTCATGTCTGTCACATGTGCTCAGTGTGAACCTGCTTTCATCTGTGAAGAACACAGGGTACCAGTGGAGAATTTGCCAATCTTGATGTTCTCTGGCAAATGCCAAATGTCCTGCACGGTGTTGGACTGTAAGCACAACCCCCACCTGTGGACGTTGGGCCCTCATACCACCCTCATGGAGTCTGTTTCTGACCATTTGAGCAGCCACATGCACATTTGTGGCCCTCTGGAGGTCATTTTGCAGGGCTCTGGCAGTGCTCCTCCTGTCCGTCCTTGCACAAAGGCGGAGGTAGCGGTCCAGATGCTGGGTTGTTGCCCTCCTACAGCCTCCTCCACATCTCCTGGTGTACTGGCCTGTCTCCTAGTAGAGCCTCCATGCTCTGGACACTATGCTGACAGACACAGCAAACCTTGCCACAGCTCGCATTAATGTGCCATCCTGAATGAGCTGAACTACCTGAGCCACTTGTGTGGGTTGTAGACTCCGTCTCATGCTACCACTAGAGTGAAAGCACTGCCAGCATTCAAAAGTGACCAAACCATTGGCCAGAAAGCATAGGAACTGAGAAGTGGTCTGTGGTCACCACCTGCAGAATCACTCTTTTATTGGGGATGTCTTGCTAACTGCCTATGCTTTCCACCTGTTGTCTATTCCATTTGCACAACAGCATGTGAAATTGATTGTCAATCAGTGTTGCTACCTAAGTGGACAGTTTGATTTCACAGAAGTGTGATTGACTTGGAGTTACATTGTGTTGTTTAAGTGTTCCCTTTATTTTTTTGATCAGTGTATATACATCTGTATTAGAAGTTGCTCTATCATTACTTTGCTTCTGTGTAAATAAGATAATTCACACTCTATTCTTTGTTGCTTTATAGATGCTCTAAATTCTAATTCACATTTAGAAGACAAAAAAAAAATGGTAAGAAGTTCATTTGTAGCCCACATGGGTCTCACTGTTTGTCTTAATCCTTCTATACTCGATAAAAGCAGTGTTTGGTCATCTTTCATCTTCAAGCTGGAAGAATTAATCCAATTTCATTCAGCGAGCCAAGATGAAGTAGTGGTTCTTGGCTGTCAAATTGCCCAGTCAAAAAAGTATTAAATTAACACTTTGGCAGAAGCTCTTTATATTTTGTGATGCATTCCCCAAACCAATTCTTTCTCTGAAATAACTGGAACAGCTATCCGGCCATTATCCCTGTAAAACAATCACTACATTTTATTATTTTTGCTCTACTAATTCACTCTCTCTCATGAGAAGACCCAGGTGAAAACACTTTTCTTTGTTCCATTATGTGAACTCTTAATTGCTCTCCTCAGAAAAAGCTTGATTATAATCCAGAAAATAAAATACATATTTAGGAAGCAGAGGGGTGTGCCATTCCTTACTAAAAACATTAGCTAAAATTTCCTGGTTATTAAATCTAAATGCTCTCCATGCTGTCTCTGCCATAAAGCATCATAATATGTATTCTTCTAAAGCAGATGCCAGAGAACCTTGAAATAGAGGACAGGCAAACCCATATTTTAGTACATGCTGTGGTAACTCAGTTGAGAAATGTTTTAACAATAAGAAAGTTATTAATTGGACTTTTTTCTCTCTCAGAGGAATCAGATGAAGGCACAGATCCAAGATTCCAAATACTAAGATAGGTATTGATTTAATGACATGTTATTGCTTTTGGTCCTAAGAGAGCCTTGGTGATTCCATTTATACAGCAGGGCTAATTCAAATCCAGAAGATAATTAATCTTTGTAGCCTTCAGTGAAGCTATTTTTGTGTAACATTTTCATTCTTCACTCTGTCATGTTCTTACCATAATTACTGAAAAGAAAATAAATTCATTCGTTGATTTTTTTTAAATGGGTCTGAGGTGCCTGTAGGGAGAAAAATTGTGTGCATCTTTGATGAGAATCATTCTAATAAAGGAAAGGAAACAATTATTTTGTCCAGTTTCTGGGACACCACAGATGGAAAAGTTTCTCAAAAACTAGAAGCAACTGTTGCAAACTTAAAGCATTGAATTTAAGTTCTGTTTTAGAGGCCATCTCAACAGGTGGCAGCATCTTGCAAGACTTATCTGAGACAGGAAGATAAACATTATCAGATTAGTTTTGGAATATTCCTGCTGTAAGATAGCTAGAAAGTCAGAAAGCAATGACAAATCACTCCTGTACAGTTGCTTAAAAAACCAACAACCCTGCATCAACATATCCATGAAATCATGAAGTGAAGCTTCATTTGAAGGACAGCTTACTTACTTATAAGTTAGAATTCCCAGCTGAATATTTTTAATCTCCTGGCATTCCAACATCTGGAATTTCCAGTTAGCCTAGCCAAATCAGGTGGGAATTCTGACCATTATAGCTATGGATAAATTATCTGCTTCCTCGTTGCTATTAACAATTGGGAACTAAGAAATTTCAAGGAGTATTTTCAAAGATACTTGGTTTCCTACAGGTTTCACAGCAGAACATATGTTAGAGCACTTTCAACATTGGTAGAAACACGCTGTTTCTTAATGTTGCTTTTTTTTATTGCAATAAAAACTCCCCTTCTGCAATTCATCCATAATAATTATAACACTTTTTAAAGTTTGAAATTCTTGCTGTATTTATTCCATAGAATGTTTAAGGTAATCAGAATAGGTGTGGACATCATAAAACTAGCAGTAAATCAAAACAGCAGATTAGTGTGGGAAAAATATTCTTTGTAAATTAGAGACACAGAGAAAGCAGTTTCCAAAGCTATGTCAAAGATACATCCTAAAACAGGAAGGAGATACCTCAATGTATCTAGGTCTGTTAAAAGATGCTTTAAAAACAAATACACACACAAACTTAGGTGCATGGATTACAGAAATATTTTTAACTATAATCATAAACTGTAGAACTTTTCCATTTTGCTTGTTTCTCAATTTATAGCATTGTTATGCATTAAAATTACAAGAAACATCCTTACTATTGTCATTATTAATAAGAGAGTGTGTTGCTCTATGGCTCAACAACCTGGCTAGGCAGTATGATTATAATGGAGAGTGAATATATCTTGGGGTACATACCTCAGTTACATTTGGCATGTTCTGTATGTGGAATATCATTCTGAATGTCTTGTTAGTACAGATATAGTTGTAAACTATCTCTGTGCATTGTCTTGAATGTGTTACTGCTGAATTAAAAAAAATATCTCTATCTCATATTAACACATTTTTTCTGTGTTTCTAAGATGTTTACTAACCTAAGATAAGCTGTATTACTTTTATCCTTCTGCAACTTTTCTGCTTGCATGTCTTAAGAGATATAACTGAAATGCTACAATTTTCCAGTATAAAATTCCCATTAAAGTGTAAACCCACTTAGGGTTAGAGTTACCTCCCCATGAACTCATAGAGTAAAATAGATGTCACCAAAAAAAAACTCGCAGGGCATAGATAACAGATAACCAGAGTTGGAAGGGACCTTATAGGACATCTAGTCCAACCCCCCACCCAAGAGGAGACCCTACACCATTTCTGACAAATGGCAGTCCAGTCTCTTCTTGAAGGTCTCAACTGATGGTGCTCCCACAACTTCTGAGGGCAAGCTGTTCCATTGGTTGATGGTTCTCACTGTCAGAAAGTTTCTCCTTATTTCCATAGGTATGCTTAGTAGGGCACTTTAGGACCTTTTGATTCAGGCTTTTCTACCTTTCCAGGAAAAATACATGGAAAAATCCCATTGGAGAGTAAAACCAGTTAGGATTAGGGTTACGTCTCCATGAACTTGGAAAGGAAAATCTATGTCGCCAATGAATTCACAGCACATAGGTATGCTTAGTAGGGCGCTGAGTTTTTCAGGCAGGCTTTCATTCTACCCGTTCATGCATGCGTAACCCCAACCATAAGAGGTTTTAGCTTGCAATGGATTTTTTCCATGTATTTTTCCTTGAAAGTTAGAAAAGCCTGAATCAAAAGGTCAGTGCCCTACTAAGCATACCAATGTGCTCTGTATTTATTGGCAACATCGATTTTCCTCTATGAGCTCATGGGGATGTAACCCTAACCCTAAGTGGGTTTACCCTCCAATGGGATTTTTCCATGTATTTTTCCTGGAAAGGTAGAAAAGTCTAAATGAAGTGGTCAGTGCCCTACTAAGAAGACCAATGCACAGCAAATTCAATGGAAACCAGTGATTCAGCTGAAACGTTAGTTAAAAAAATGACTCAGAAGATCAGTTGAGAGGAGGGAAAAAAGACTCTGACAATCACCTGAGAGGAGAAAGAAGAGAAAAGCACTGGAATGTCCCTCCCACTTGCCCCTATGCTTTTCTCTTCTTTATCCCCTCAACTGATTGGCGCTGCAGGCCTCAGCTGTGGTGGGGATAGCTGTGTATGCCTGTTAGATGCACAGGCATGATCACCGAATCAGTAGAGGAACACATATGAGCCCACTGCTGTTGGAAACATCAATTTTCCTCTACAAGTTCATTGGGACACACCACTAACTCTTACTGAGTTGACTTCCAAATGGATTTTTCCATATATTTTTCCTGGAAAGGTAGAAAAGCCTGACTGAAAAAATCAGCACCCTCCTAATGATATCAATGTGCTGTGAATTCATTGGTGGCATCAAATTTCTTCTGCAGGTTCATAAGGATGTAACTCTAAATTTAAGCGGGTTTACCCTATGATGGCATTTTTTTCCATGTATATTTCCTGGAAAGGTAGAAAAGCCTGACTGAGAAAGTCAGGGCCCTCCTAAGCATACCTGTATGCTGGAAATTCTTTGGTTACATTGATTTATCTCTGTGAGTTCATGGGGACATAACTCTAACCATAAGTTGGTTTACCCTCCTGTGCGATTTTTTCATGTATTTTTCTAGAAAGGATGATTATAATTTCCTAGAAAGGAAAACTAGAAAATTGAAAAGCCTGACTGAAAAAGTCATTGCCCTGCTAATCATCCCCAATGCACTGCGAATTCATTGGCAACATCGATTTTTGGCTATGAGTGACATAGCCCTAACCCTAAGTGGAGTCATGCTCCAATGGGATTTTTTCTATGTATTTTTCCTTGAAAGTTAGAAAAGCCTGAATAAAAAGGTGAGTGCCCTCCTAAGCATACTTATGTGCTTTGAATTTATTGGCAACACTGATTTTTCTCTACGAGTTCATGGGGATGTAACCCTAAATGGGTTTACTCTCCAATGAGATTGTATTTTGCTTAGAAAAGTAGAAAGGATGCTTGAGAAAGTCAGTGCTCTCCTCAGCCTACCTATGCGCTGCAAGTTCATTGGAGAAATCCATTTTCCTCTACAAGTTCAGGGGGACATACAACCAACCCTTGGTGGGTTGACCTTCCAATGGAATTATCCCATGTATTTTACCCAGAAATGTAGAAATGGTGGGCTGAAAAAGTCAGCACTCTGCTAAGCATACTAATGCACTGTGAATTCATTGGCTACATCTATTTTCCTCTATGAGTTCAGGGGTACGTAACCCTAACCCTAAGTGGATTTACCCTCCAATGTGATTTTTCCATGTATTTTAACCTAGAAAGGTAGAAAAGGTGGACTGAAAAGATCACAACCCTCCTCAGGATACCATTGCGCTGCAAATTCATTGGCAACGTTGATTTTCTTGGGGACGTAACCCTAACCCTAACTGAGTTTACCCTTAAATGGGATTTTTCCCGGTATTTTTCCTGGAAATGTAGTAAAGCCTGACTGAGAAAGTGAGAGCCCTTCTAAACATATTTGTAGGCTGAAAATTCATTGGTGACATCTATTTCCCTCTACAACTTCATGGGGACATAACCCTAACCCTAAATGGGTTTACCTTCTAATGGGATTTTTCAATGTATTTTTCCTGAAAAGGTCGTAAAGCCTGACTGAGAAAGTCAAAGCCTTCCTAAGCATTCCAATGCACTGCAAATTCCTTGGCGACACCGATTTTCTTCCACCCTCTTCTTTTTTTAAACAAACCTAGGTCATTTGAATAAAAAGGCAAATATTGAAGATCCAAGCCGGACGGTGTTCCCTGAAATTATTTCCACTTCTAAAAAAACCAAGCAGACACATTTTCAGAATTATGGCTTGCTATTATCATTTCAGTGTTTTATGAAGGAACTTTTTGGTATTTAAGAAAGTAGAAATTTAAAATCATGAAAGGTTTGATTCAATGGGGCTGTAAAAAGCTTGATGCTTTGCTTCAAGGAGGCCTTGAGCAAAGTACGCCTTTGAAATCGCCTCATAAAGGAAGGCCAACAATGTTTCTAAAGAGCATGGCCATGATGGATTGTTGTATCATTTAGCCTTGCTTCTGGGTGCTTCTCCTAGAATATATAGAATAACAGAATTGGAAGGGACCTTGGGGGTCTTCTAGTCCACCCCCTTGCTTAGGCAGAAAACTCTACACCACTTCAGAATAATGGTTATCCAATCTCTTCTTAAAAACTTCCAGTGTTAGAACATTCACAACTTCTGGAAGCAAGTTGTTCCAAATTTCTCCTAGTTGCTTCCCTCCTTGATTGCTTTCCACCCAGGTGCCCTCAGGTGCTTTTCTTCTCCTGCCCTCAGGTGCTTTGGAGAATAGCTTGACTCCCTCTTCTTTGTGGCAGCCCCTGAGATATTGGAAGGCTGCTATCATGTCTCCCCTAGTCCTTTTCATCAGACTAGACATGCCCAATTCAGGCAACTGTTCTTTATATGTTTTAGCCTTCAGTCCCCTAATCATCTTTGTTGCTGTTTTCTGCACTCTTTCCTATGCTTCTAGTCATCTAATAGACTTCTGACCATACCGGAAGCTGATTCTGGATTTTGGCAGTTGGAGGAGACTGCCAAAGTGATACAAAGTTATTCTGTAAGATACACTGCTGAGCTCAATGAGACCCATATTGTCTCTGTGGCATGACATGTTTCATGAAGATGAAATAAAGCTAACTTGCGCAACCATATCATTTGTTATTATGACACCATTCTGTATGTGTCTATTAAAATAAAATTTCATATGTATAAATATGCCTGACATCAGCTTAATTTAATTTAGAAACTGTTTATGGAGTAGAATTTTGCACATGGATTTCTGCCACATCTAATTTTAGAACACTAGATTCTCTTTATCCATAAAGGTACTGCCTTAAATAAATTAGTTAAAAATTCTTGCCAATTCTTTTTATATTTTTGTTAATTTGATTGTCAATTCTTATGTTCTGATTTGTTCCTAATGGGAAATATTATTAAATAAGGTGGCAAATTGGTATTGATTTTCTTTATCTATTCTAATTCATTATTACTTCTAAGAATATTACAGTATTATAAATTCTTATATAGGACTTACATTTTGTAAATCTTTAGTGAATTCCCTTTTTGTTTTTTCCTTTCTTTTTTTTTTCTCTCACAAGAGAAATAAAAAATAATATTTTTGAAATTCCGTGAGACTCATTGTCAGGTTGAATTGAAATTCAGTGAGACCCCTGCCCACCTACCAATTTTGAAAGCATGCAAATATGAGTAGAGTAATAGGTATCACTTCAGTGGGAAGGTAACAGCATTTTGTGTGCTTTTGGTGTATAGTCATGCTGGCCACATGATCACAGAAATTGTCTTCAGACAATGTTTGCTCCCTCGGCCAAGAAACAGCGATAAGCACCATGCCCTAGAACTGGACATGACCGACAAGGAAAACTTTACCTTTCACATTGCCAGGTAAGGATTTCAGGATAGAAACCAGGAGAGTTTGAGCTGTAGTCCTGTTTTAGGTACAAAACCAGTTGGGTGGCCTCAAGACAATCCTTTTTGTCTTAGCCCTAGGAAGTAAGCAAGGACAAACCACATCTGAAAAAACTTTGTCAAGAAAACTGCAGGGAGAAAATCCCAATAGCGATTTCGACCAGAGGTCTCAAAACTTGGCAACTTTAAGACTTGGGGACTTCAACTCCCAGAATTCTCCAGCCAGAATTTTGGGAGTTGAAGACCACAAGTCTTAAAATTGCCAAGTTTGGGGAGCCCTGATTTAGACAAACCCTATTTCTTTGTTTTGTCTTTCCACTTTTGCACTCCCCCTTCCCAAATAATCATAATTATGAAAACAAATCAGCTGGTTACTTGTTAAAATGTTTGCCTTTACATCCCTGAAGTAATAACTTTTTATAAGTTTGTTATCATTTTTTTTATAATTTTTTTTTATTTTTTAATAACAAGATAAACATAAGCATACATAACAAGATAAACATAAACATAGTTTGTTATCATTTTTATATAAATCTAAAATGTCCAACAGTGATGAAAGTAGTATTATTTAGGGGGAATAACCTCATAAATGAAAGTTGTACAGGAAAGTAATATTAGGGACCGTACTGAGAAATGGGAAGAACAGGAGGGAGGGGAGGAAGGAATTGATTATTGTTTGCTTATTCATTGCTTCGTAAGTGTAAAAACAATGAAACAATGGCACACATTTTCTACAAAATCACTTTAGAATCTAGAATTATGTAATTATAATAGAGTAGTGTATTATTCCATTACAGCTCCATGGTTTATTACAAAATGACACCGAGAGTCATGTATTTGAGATGGGCAACCATATAGATCCAATAAACAAAGGATATTCTCTGTGTTGTGACTTTAAAGTAATTGATCACGTACCAAAACATATCAGCTGAACAAACAAAGATTTAAAAAACCAACTACCAGCCATGGAAGTCAATTGTTGACTTATTATTGGTCCATGACTTCTCTGGGAGAAATCTGAGCTGTATACTTCATTACAGATAGAACTTGATCTATATTGTAGCTACATAATTCTGAACACAAACTTTTTTTTGTTATTGGCTGTCTTCTTCTATCTGTCCCAGTAACATCAGTAAGAATGAAGTCATAATATAAACCAGGGGTGTCAAACTCGCATCATCACGTGATGTTTCATGACTTTTTCTCTCTTCGCTAAAATGAGGGTGGACATGTCCATTGTGTGATACATCTGGCCCCTGGACTGCAAGTTTGACACTCCTGATACAGACCTTTGATTCTTAGAGAAAAAGAAAATGTATCACAGGTTAGATGGCTTGTATTAATGGATCTCATAATTCCAAAAATGTATGTGTGTGCATGTATGCGTATGTGCACATATATGCATATATATGGGTAAAATTATTTATATATAGAAAAATGTGCATTGGCTACTATATAACTTATTACTGTGGCAAAACATCCTTCGCTTTTTGTATTTAAATTAAAATAGAAGCACATGATGAATAATAAAAGTTATACTTGACCTTTGACATTCTCTGCTTTGCGTGTATTTGTACGTGCTTGTAAATGGTAAATAGCTCACACAATTTTCTTATTTAACTTGCCAGTTGCTGGCATGTTAAATCCTTGGATACACTGGAAGCTAATTAAAAGTCTAAGCTTAGCAATAATATTGGGGTTACATAAGACCACTAGACTCATGAACTTCCTTTCAGCTTTAATTCTTCCATGGCTGATAAAATTGGAACTTTCACTTACCTTACACATTAAACTGAAGCAAACCGCAAATATTGGCATTTTGGGGTTTGGATATTGTATTTTTACATTTGTTTTCAGGAACTTTTTATAGCATTAAGTGACATCACAGACCTCAGCTTAACTTTACATTTCATTATATGGTATCTGCTCTACAGACTGATTAGGTGGAGAATAATAGGCTACATCTATATTCTTGGTCTTCCACTTATTTTCTTATTTTGCTACATAAAACCTAGTTAGCATAGGAACGTATGGGATGACTTTGGATCAGTGACTATTTCTAGACCTACCTACTTCACAAGGGCAATATTTGAGTGCTATGCAATGCCTTTAATCTTTTTTACAAGCTGTGGAAGAATGGTATTTGTATAAAAGGTCACCTGAAGAGTTGTACTATATCACTCCATTGATTGTTTGACTATACTAGGAGACTGTCTTAGTTTATGAATGCAGAATAACTAAAAGGCAAGGCAAGAATGGGGTGCTAATTGTCCTGTAGGTATAATGTATTTAATAATTAGTGACATTATTTACATAACTGGTAATTCAAGTTGCATAAGTTCACAGCATTTTATTTTTATTTCTTTCATATTGTGTTTTTATTTCCTGTAAGATGCCTTGAGTCACCATGAGCGAATAGGCAGCAATATAAAATTTTCAAATAATAAATTAAAAAATTAAAAGGTGAAGCTGTAAAACTGTTTATTATATACCTAGTAGAATTAGAAGAATTAGAATTCTTTTATTGGCCAATTGTGATTGGACACACAAGGAATTTGTCTTGGTGCAAATGCTCTCTGTATACATAAAAGACAAGATACATTCATCAAGAATCAAGAATCATCAGGTACAACACTTAATAATAGTCATAGGGTACAATAAGCAATCAAATCATACTAAGAAACAGTCCATATAAATCATAAGGATACAAGCGACAAAGTTACAGTCATACAGTCACAAGTGGGAGGGGATGGACAATAAGGAATAATGAGTAGTACTACTGTTGGGACAAACAAATCCAATGACTATGTACTAAGTCATTAAATGAGACATCATGTGACATCAATGGATTTACAACCTCACTTCCACCACAGTCATTAAGCAAACAAGACACAGTCTTTAAGAGAGAGAGAGATGACGTGGCTGCAACTTGCAATTTTTACATATAACATCTCTATTGACTCTGTTTGTTGGAAGCCAGCTGCCAATTAAAAAATGGTGATCATGTGACCACCAGATGCTGTGATGATTATAAATGCCCACTGGTTGCAAAGTGCCCAGCCCTCAATCATGTGATTGCAGGGACTCTGCAACAATTTTAAGTTTAATTACTGGTCATAAAGTTACTTTTTCAGGGCTGATGCAACTTCAGACAGTTGCTAAACAAGACCAGATGTCTTGTCAGTTACAGGCAGCAGCTGTGAGCTGGAGTGAATATTCCAAAGACTATAGGAAATGACCAAGCTGAGACCGAGGGTGGGGTCAAGCACATAATCAGTCTGAAGTCCCTATGCTGCTGAAAGAGACCTAAGTTCAACACCCCTTGAATTCCATTGGCTCTTATCTGGCGCCAATTTTCCTTGAACATTGGTAGATCAGATTCTTGTGTATAGGTAGCATGGAATAAAATTTCACTGCTTTAGAACTCCATCCTGGCTCCTGGTTACTCGCACCTGACAAAGGATGGGGCAGTAGAGAAAAGGGAAAACAGTAGAAAAGAGATTTATTTGCAGGAAATACATTATAGGGACTGGTAAAGTCCGCCAATTGCTAATTACATCCTACCAGGGGAGAGTCCAATTGTGTACATTCTGTTTATGTGTATATCTGGGAAAGAAGGGTAGAAATGACTGGCCTCAAGCAATCTCTTAGAGAAAGAGCAGGCAGGGTAATAGATAAATGAGGTAATGGAATAAAGCTTAAATTCTCTGTCTACACCAGGGATGTCCAACTGGTGGCCCATGGGCCAGATGTGTCACATGCAGGCCACACCCACTCCAGCTCTGTGAAGGGAAAAAAATGTCATGTGATTGCAACATGACGCTGCAAGCTTGACACCCATGGTGTGCACAATTGTGGTCTTTAGGTCATAAAAAACTGAACCACTGGTGCCATCAGGTTTGGATTTGCAACAAAAGTAAGCAGAACAAGTATCAATAGAAAATATGGGAAAGTTCATTTGTTTTTTTAAACCACATTACTTATCAAGAAATGCAAATCTGCTTATGGACCAGTAGGAGTTACAGATGTTTTGTGGTACTGATCTTTAGGATTTTTAAACAGTGAAGCAGTACATATGGGCGGTTGTGGGAAAGTAAGGAAGAAATGGAGAAAAGCAGAGGAAAGAAGTTCCATCAAGGCTACCAGCAGTTGGAAGGTATCTTTCATCTTCCTCAAAAATTGTAGGCTTCTGCTTGCAAAGACTCATGCTTTATTTACAATTTTAATTAAAGAAAAAAAGTTGTTAGAACTGCCTGCTTCCAGCATCTAACATCTGCTGACTATAGTTAATGAATTTTACAACCTCATTTGCCAGTAATCCATTTGAACAGTCAGCCACAAGGAAAAGAACAAAAGGACCAGTGAAGAAAAGCAAACCGTGCTTGAAGCAGTCAATAAAAGCCAGAGACATAGGGTTAGTGTCCATCCATGGCTCCTTCTCAGCTGCAGAATTGGAACTGCTGTCTGAAAGAGAAGAAAACCCCATGGCTTCCCATAAGAGGTTTTCATATGGAACTTTCTGGAAGGTTCCACTTCGTATCTCCTAGGTAAAACATCAAAGATAACAAATTAGCCATGGATTTCATGAGATAAGCATATCTGCATCTAGCCTGCTACTGTTTCCAAGTTAAGCTCTTCCAGGTGTCAGCATAGTGTTAATCTATTATAGTGTCCAAAAGATATAAGGGAGGAATACAAAGCACATGCCCCAATAAGAATTTCAAATATTTTATTATCTAACATCATTGTGTGATTTAAACTCAGTTTAAAACTTTAGAGGCAAAAGTTAGCTTTTGTCATAAATGAACTGAGCAGCCAGCTATGCTCCTTTTTCCTTTTTCTTGAAATAAGGAGGCCCAGCCAGTTAAGAATCAATAGAGGAGCAGAATAGTTAGTGCTAAATGAAATTTTGCAGTATGTGGGCACTGTTGTTCCATCAGTGTGAATACAATATGAATCTTGGCTTTTAAATCTAGTTATATACTATATATAAGATACATGCAATTTATGAGTACATTATTTTTTAAAGAAATAAAGAACAGCAAATGAGGGATGTCAGTGGAAGTTTAACGTTTTTTCTAGCAATTGGGAACTAAGGGAGAACTGAGTAAGAAAGTCCATACAGTATTTAATTTACTTGGTAAGAAACGTTTACTGTAGATAGCAATAGCAGTAGACTTACATAAACATATACTGCTTCATAATGATCTAAGTGGTTTACAGAGTCAACATATTGCTCCCAACAATCTGAGTCCCCATTTTACTGACCCCAGAACGATGAAAGGCTGAGTCAACTATGGGCCAGTCAGGATTGAACTGCTGGCTATGGGGCAGAGTTTGCCTGCAATACTACATTCTAACCACTGCACCACCACTAATATAATAGATCAGGGGTGTCAAACTTTTGTCGTGACGGCAGTGTCACAAGATGTCACAAGATGTCACTGGGACTTTTTCCCCCTTTGCTAAACTGGGTGGGGCCAGGGCCAGCACATGATCCATCCCATCTGTGGGCCGGAGTTTGACAGCCCTGTAATAAATCATATTAGAGAAATGAACTCACTTTCATTTGCACATGATCAAATTTCCTGGGCACATTTTTCTTGCAGTAACCCCTCACATAGTATAAAAATGTTTTTAGAACTCCTTTGGAGCAACGCATAGCAACATAATAAGCATTTACAGCAGTTAATGCAATCCCCTCATTCCAATTTCTTTTTATGAACTGGTAATGAGCTATAGTCTTATTTTACTTTGCTGTATTTTGGCAGTGTCTTTTGCCATACTCTGTATGATTGTAGGCACGTTTGGTTTTTGAGAATAGACAGCGACAAGCTTCACTCTGCATGCCCCTATCACCCACCACTTCTCCCTAAACACTATAATTAAAATGTATTTTTCATGTTCCACATCTCTTCTGTTTGTTACCTTTTACTCCCATGAAAAAAAAAATACCAAAATCTATTTTGAATTTTTAGTTCTGCTATCTGAGATATACTTTCGTCAGATTATTCTAAGAATTCAGAGTCTCTTTGACAAGATCTATAACAAGGGGTCTAAAATAGTCAGTTCTGATGGGTGGCCATGGAGAAATAAGAGTATTCTTGCTGTGCTGTGGGCTAGGGTTGGCTATTTATGAAAACATAATTTAGACCATATTCAGAAATAATAATTATCTACTCCTAGTGCACTTGGCAAAAATTGCATTTGAAGAACCGGATATAATTTCAAGTTATGGAGAGGGGGGAAATAGCTAAGAGTTCCAAGATCATTGAGATATCCAGGCAAAACCTGGACAAAAAGTTAGTTTTGATGTATGCCATGTAATCAGGATTGGAGCAGTCAATTAAACATGTACAAAATAACGCAATATTTCCCAAATGTCTTACAGTCAATCATTTGGAGGCATGTTTCTTTTTTCTCATAGCCTGGAAAAGTTTATTCTTAGTATAAAAATATAAGAATTAATTGCCTATGACAAATATGTCACCTCTATTTCTACCTGTAGTGGGATTCAAACTGTTGTACCACTGGTTCAATGGATGTGGCTTGGTGGACATGCTTTGCCTAATGCTGGCATACAGCTTTCCCCATATCAGCTGAGACCTGCAGTGCCAATCAGCTGAGAGGATAAAGAAGAGAAAAGCGCAGGGGTGGGTAGAAGGGCAGATCCTGCACTTTTCTCTTCTTTTTCCTCTCAGCTGATTGTTGGAGGATTTTTTTCCCTCCTCTCAGCTGATCATCAGCGTTTTTTTACTACTGGTTCAGGGGAACCCGTTGGAATCAGTAGCATACCACCACTAACTGCTACATATATTATTGTTCAGAAAACATGCTTTTATCTGAAAAACTCAGTCATGATACATCTCTCTATTACGTACAGATATCAAAGTCAGCTTCTCTGATGGGGGAAAATCATTTTGCTCTACCTCAATCAGTTATGCCTGAATTTCATAAGAGTCCAAACTTATCCTTGGAAAAAATTGGTGCCAGAATGATGGGATAAGTTCCCATTTCCATGGGCCAATGGTGCATTTGAAAATTTTGAGACCCTATTAAGGGATGTCTATAATTATTGACATAGTAGAAGTCAATAACAACATATCTATATTCTAGAAGGCAATGTCTCTGGGATCTGTATGTGGTCCAGAGGCATTAGTGGAAATACTTGCTATGGTTGAGGCTGAAGCTTTTCATTAAGCTGAAAAAAATAATATTAGATTATGCTATGGATTTAACAAGTAAGTCAAGGAACTTCTTAGCATGCTGGAGACCCAGGGATTAGATCCAAGAATCTTCAATTCAATATGCAGCTAAGCCATATAATGAACATCTCTAAATCCAGCTTGTAGTAAGTTCCTGAAAAAATGCAATTTTTGACTGTAGACTGATTCACTGCATCCTAATCTATTAATCCCCCCTGAATATGAGGGGCTACATGTCTGGCCTAAGATATTTCCTTTATAACAAGTTTTTTTTTTCTAGAGTTAAATATGTTTTCATATGTTCCTTGGCTGATAATTGATACCGCCCCCAATATGGCTCATCTCTTAGGGGAAAAAATCAAAACAATGTGAATGGTTCTACAGTTTGGGGAAGTGTGAAATGGGCCTTAGCATGGCATTAGGCCCATTCTACCATTTGCAAACACCAGTGTAATATACCAATATCTGTCAAGTGCCCAATGGCTTTCTTTAGAACTTCAGAACTTCAGTAACTTCTTTCACAAAAAAACTTCACTCAGCAAAATCCATCTGGCAATGCACATATTAAAGATGTGTTGTAACTGTCTGAAAAATAAAAGTTAATGATCAGCTGATATGTATAAACATCGGTGATTACAATAATGCTACATTACTGCAGATGAACAACTAGGCTTTTCTTAAAATTTACTTGCTGCTGGTTAGTAGAATTTCCACCTCCCTGGGTTGTGACCAGATTAAGCCCCCTTTCCTCTCCCCATTTTTTAAACAAGCACATTGCAATTTCAACAGAGAAAGCCGAGCTGATAGCTTATTAGCAACAAAGATAACACTACAGAAGAAGTACTTGAAATAGGATTATTTGGTGGACAGCCCAGTTGAGACAATATAATAGAGCTGAGGTTGCATCAGTCTAACCACTGCATGCAGATAGATTCTGTGAAACCAGCTGTTACAACTAATGGAATCTACAGCTGAACTCCATGCCTACAGGAAGCATAAAAATGCGCCCAAGCAGGAATAAGCTCCCTTACCTTTTCTCTTGTCAGCTGAGTGCAAAATCATTAGTATGGACTTCATGCCAGCAGCAGTCCTTCTAGACAGCTCAGAAAATGCTAATACTTAGCATTACTTCCCTGGTGATGATTCATTGAGTTCTGGGCATAGTTCTGGATTGTCCAATCTAAAATTTGTGCTTAAACTGTAACCTTAAAAGATTTTAAAAGGCTGGGTAGTGTTCGACTCCAAAAGTTAGTGGCATGGATCTGGGCAAAGTCTGAATTCCAAAGCAGACTGAGACAGTTAAAAAAAGGTTGGGATTTATCTGTAGCACATTGGACAGCTCTAATGTGACTAACTATGAGTCATAAATATTCATTGTCTTGCTCTGAAGCATTGATGCCATGCCTTTGGAAGTCCCAAAGGAAGGAAATTTGTCACTAATTGAAATACTATGGTCAAGGCATCACAGACACAGTGTTGTCAAATCTAAGATAAACAGGTGAACAGATTACCATACATTGCCTCAACCAATGTTTTGGAAGGATTGTAAGATCACGAGGTACTTATTGAGGAGTCAAGAGAGAACAAGGAAGGTCCGGCCAGGGGTCAGATTCAATCATATTATTAGTTTATTATTTGAAGTTCTGGAAAACCTTTGAAAATTGAGATTCATTCTAGAGAAGAAGAAAAAGTATAACTAGATACCTATTTCATATTCTGCTGGGCTCAAAGAATTGCATTTTGGTTTAGGACTCTGTTGCAGGAACAGATATTCAGGAGAAGACCAAGATGGCATTTTGGGAGGGGTAAGTTAATCTTTAACCATTGGTAATAGACTATTACCAATAGCAATAAATACCTTGTGTGCAATTTGAAAACATCTGGAACACCATTTGAATACCATCGGCATTGACAAAATCATTATCAGTTAATTGCAAAACGCAACTTTACTTGGAAGAGCTTATATCTTGTGACAATACCTTTAAACAACAATATCTGCCTATCCCAAGTTCTTGGGAAAGACTCAACAGATAGAATAAAAAAGTCAAATCCAATCTAAACATCTGGCTGACTATGCAATGAACCATAATAATAATTCTAATTTTAATTTTCTTTTCTACAGCATATTAATACATATACATAATGCATCCACAATAATTAGCATGCATTTTATATGTATTTCTCCTGATGTATATCAGTTGTTTGTATGAGCTTTTCCTATTAAATACATTTTAAGCAAATGCTTTTCTTTAATAGGTATTTAAATGTATTTTCCAGTTATATGGATAGGAGAGTTAATGCCACACATGTTGATTTGTACATGAGGCTAAGCACAGAAGGAGCAGGAAAACTGAAACCACCTAATGCCTAGCAGGGAAGAAGATGGATAATAGAAAACAGACTGGTTTTTTTTGTTTTGTTTAGAAGGTAGTTGGTGTATGGACATAATAAATAGCACATTTTTTTATACAAGTTGTTGGTGTTTATAACTATACTACCAGTGAGCACTTTTATTAAAGAGGTTTGTAGAGACACTTGGAGAGACACGATAGTCTTCCCATAGTATAATTAGATGCTACTTTATGGTTGAAAAAAGTCACAGTATGCTTCAAACTGTATTCATTCCTATGGTAACATTTCAGAAGGCGTGTAACCTGTAAATCTGCTTAGTTGAGGCTGTTTTGCATTATATTTTTGGAAGCCCGGTGAGTGTTGTACTTGTTCATAATATTAAAAGACATTTTGTTGCATCTATTTCCAAACACTCTGGTTCCTTATTTAACTGGGCATTTTCCCAACAAATACATATTGGTGCATTTAAATACAATTTTAAATTGTATCACAACATCCAGAAAATTTATATAGAAAATATAACGTTGTATATTTATTTGTGTGTGTGTGTGTGTGTGTGTGTGTGTGTGTGTGTGTGTTTGTAGATTTTCATGTGTACAGGTATGTAGGTCTAGGTGTGTTTGGGTCTTTTCCCATGTAAGATTAAGACTATCTTGGCGACGTTTCAGGAGGGTCCCACTCACCATCCTCAGGCTGGTGCTTTCTGCTTTGCACTGGCAAAAAGCAGAAAGCACCAGCCTGAGGATGGCGAGTGGGACCTCGCTAAAACTTCGCCAAGATACTCTTAATCTTACATGGGAAAAGACCCAAACATACCAGACAGACAGACAGACAGACAGACAGACACACACACACATATGTTATTCAGCTTTGTTCGGGTATTTTCCCACATCATTATAGTTGTGCTTTTAAAGCTGTAGCAACGTTTTGGCAGAATCTCATCTGCCATCATCAGGCTTCTGTACTGTGTTCGTCTGTGAGTCAGACTTTTACTGTTATTTCAGTTTTAAATTTGGGGCTAGCCTACTGCGGTGCCAGAATGGTTTTTTCTTCATCCTGATTGGTTGGGAGTCTTGGTCTGTGTTTATTGGTCTTGGAGTTTGCTGTGTCCTGCTTGATTGGTGTTTCTAATATCTCCTGTCTGTTTTGTGGCTTTTTTTGTGTCTTGATTGGCTGGCAACATTGTGTTCCTGTATTGGAGGCTTTTAGTGCAGCTTGGCTCCGAGTAAATGGACGGCTATCATTTGTTAGGAAGCTAGGTTTCATCTGGGTGCCTGGTTGGGGTGTGTTTGAGCTGGAGATATCAGGGGGGATCTCTTTGTGCCCAGGTGTTTGCCTGGCTTGTGATGTGGAGATTTTTTTGTTTGTGAGTGCAGGCTTCCAAATGATTTATAGTCTGGTGGAATCATCTCTTCTCTTCATGCTTTCTGGTCTTTTTTCAATCTCTATGGCTTCTCTGATGATTCTGTGGCTGGGGTTTTCTATAGTGGCTAGGGTTTTGGTGCCATTGAAGTTGATGCTATGACCTGTGGCTTCCATGTGTTGGACTAGTGAGGAAGTGTGTTCCAGCTTTTTGACTGCATTTTTGTGTTCATCCAGGTGGGTACTTATTCTTCTATTGGTCTGTCCAATGTATGTGGCCAGGCATGATGCACAGAGGACTTTGTATATGCCTTGGTTTTCCAGGTCAATTTTATTTTTGGGGTTTCTAAGGATGGCTGCTATTTTTCTGTCTGTTTTGAAGGCAGTCTTGATGTAATGCCTGTGTAGTATCTTACTGATTTTGTCTGTAGTACCTCTTATGTAGGGCAGGACAGCTGTTCCATAGGTCTGTTCATCTTCTAGGTCTCCATTATGTCTCAGTGTGTTTTTGTGGATCAAGCCAGTGATTTTGCTTTTGTGGAAGCCGTTGGCTGTCAGTACTTTAGTCAGGGTGTATAGTTCAGTCTTTATGTGTGTCTTGTCTGCCAGGCATTTGGTTCTAGCAATTAGTGTTTTGGCCACTGAGTTTATCTGTGCTGGGTAGTGGTGGGATTGGGCGTTGAGGTAGCGGTTGGTGTGTGTTTTCTTCTGGTATATGGTGTGTCCTAGTGTGCCATCTGTTTTTTTTTTTGTAGATTAGTACATCTAGGAATGGTAGTTGTTTGTTTGTTTGGATGAACACAAAAATGCAGTAAAAAAGCTGGAACACACTTCCTTTGCCATCAGTATCTAATTTCATTCAAATCGTTTGGATTCCATATATGGAATCCATCTTCTTGCTTGGTATGGCTTCTCATTCTTCCCTAAGTCCTGGAAAATTCTCATTTCATATTCAGCTGGATCAGACTTTGTATTGTCCTTTTCTTTGGAAGACTAAACAAAAAAACCAACCTCCTAGCAAGTTCCTTCCTAGCTAGTGACTCTCAAGCAGGAAGAGGAGAGTTGTGTTTATATAAGAATTTAGCCAAGTGTTCCTCCTGGGTATCCTTATTAGAGAAGGAAGGTATTAGGTAACAGTTACTCATGTATGTATCTTCCTTTAAAAGAGCCCTCTTAAATTTGCCTTGCTGTTGCAATTCCTGTTTAATAAAATAACATCTGTAGTTCTATAAAATCCTGAGGACTTCACTGAGGAGTTCAAGGCAATACAGGTATCCTCGATGTACAACAGTTCATTTAGGGAACTAATTTCAGATGCTTGGCACCTGGTTCATATTTATGATTGTTGCTAGGTCCAAGGTCATGCGATCCCCTTTTGTGACCTTTTGAAAGCAAAGTCAACGGGGAAGCCATGTTCACTGAACAACCAGGTTACTAACTTATCAACTGCAGTGATTCACTTAACCACTGTGGCAAGAAAAGTTGCAAAATGGAGCAAAACTCACTTAACAAATGTTTCACTTAGCATCAGAAATGTGGGGCTCAATTGTGGTCATAAGTCAAGGACTAACAGTGATGGGATTAATTTTTTTTTTACTACCAGTTCTGTGGGCACGGCTTGGTGGGCATGGCAGGGGAAGGATATGTAAAATCCCCATTCCCTCCCTACTCCAGGGGAAGGATACTGCAAAATCCCATTCCCTTCCCACTCCACTAACCTGCTTTCCAGCTCCATTCTCCTGTGCAGGGCAACAAAATCAGCTGGGATTTGGGAGGGCAACAAAATCAGCTGATCACCTGGGACTTGGGAGGCAGAGAAGAGAAGGTGAGGCCAGTCAGAGGTGGTATTTGCCAGTTCTCCAAACTACTCAAAATTTCCATTACCGGTTCTCCAGAACAGGTCAGAACCTGCTGAATACCATCTCTAACTAACTGTATACATAGTGATCCTCCTTTCCATTTACCCATCTTCCTATGACAACAACCATGAATCTTCCATCTTCTGAGAAGGCTTACAGCTTTCCAAAAGGCATCACTTGATTTTATTTCTTTAAAAATTGTTTTCCTCCTAAATAAAGCACATAGCAATTTGATTTTACTTAGGAGCAACCCATAATCATAGCAATTCTGAAGAACACCCAAACATTACCAGCCGCTTTCTGTTCCTGCTGATCTTAGCAGAGCTTCCCATAGTTTCTTTCCTTCCCGCCTCCCATGATTCTGGAGAA
The DNA here is from genome assembly GCF_900518735.1 of Pseudonaja textilis. The sequence continues at coordinate 1,365,267 of NW_020769336.1, forward strand.
ATCTTGGGCTCATCACAGGCAACTTCTACGTAGAAAGCCAAACCTGGAATCCTTTTAAGCAGCCTCACTGACTAAAATGGGCATTTTTTCCAGGGGCATCTTTTCAAACACCTCAGGCAACAAAATTGTTTCTTGATTTCTGTAATTTACATTTGATGACTTTGAAATTTAGTGAAAATGTTTTCAATGGGCTGCCTTGCGTGCTTGTTTAGGCACATTACTTTTCTAAGCTACTTGGAGTGCTTGATTAAGCAAAAAGGCAAGGTATAAATTTAATAACAAATCATAAATATACCTTGCATTTAATCCAGCAGCCTGTGTTTTATTAGATGTGATAACTTATGCATTTTTTGCAATGTAAACCATCTGAATTTTAGGCAGTATTCTTGCCTTGCAATCTCTCCCCCCCCTCCCCTGTGTGTGTGTGTGTGTGTGTGTGTGTGTGTGTGTATGTGGAGAGAGAGGGGGGGAGAGGGAGAGAGAGAGATCTTCTCAAGTTAATTCAGCAAATGGTACTGTTGCCAAAATCATTAAAATTGTTACAAATGGTAGAAAGGCTGAGAAGTAGATCCACACACAAAAGGAAGCTTTTTCTGGCCTTTCATATTTCAGACAATTTAAAGAGGGGGGAAAAAAGAACACCTTGGCATCGTGAGGTGAACACAATGTGGGTGGTGACCTTCAACAGCATTGCTTCATTCAGCTGTCTGAACTAGAAAACTTCTACTTGGCTTTCATCTTATCTCCAATCCTAGATCTTTGTTGCTAATGATACATTCTTATTTCTGAACCCATTCAGAATGTGTATGGAGAAATATCTGCTTCCTTCTTTGTCCTCATCTCCTTTTTTAAAAAAGTAGGGATAAATCAAAAAAGAGAAAAGCATTGAAAAGACTGCTGCTACACTGCACAGTAATGAGCAGCTGTTCTTTGCTAACACCACTGGATGCAACTGGATACTTTAATTAAAGCAGCTTAGAAAAGAAAAAAAATCCTTTTAGACACCATTGTGAGGATCTAACAGCCATTGTTGTAAAGGATAGAACTAACAAAATAAATTGCCAATAGAAATAGAGGCATATGGTCCCCAATAACAGATGAAACAAAATTGCTCCTTTGTGAAATTCCGTGTTGAATATTCTCTGGATCTGTCAATATTTGGAAAACATTCACCATGTGTTTTATACCTCCATTTAATGAATGTTGCTATTCAACTTTGTGATTCCCTTTCAACAGAGCTGCAGGTAGGTAATGTTAGACTCTGCACTTACCGATGTTACAAAGGCGATCTTCCCCAGATGGCAGTTTTTTATTATTTCATTCAAAGGGTAGTAAGATAGAGCTAGCCTGTATTTGGGTCTCCCTGGGAATGATGCCAAGAGATGCCATCTTGGCTTGAGAAGGCTGCCCTCTACTACATAAGTCAGGGGAACATTCCCCACAAATGTATATAAGAGTGAGATATGGATGAGGCAAATCAGCCATTTTACATTCCTTTTGGATACAACAGACAAGAGAACAGGAAAAACAAAACTCATAGCCAATCAAGTACATTGCAGTATAATACCTATGCTCCTCCAAATAAATAAATCATCCAGGCAGAGGAAAGTTGTTGTTTCCCAACCAACAGTACTAGCTGACACCTCATCATGAACCCTCATAAAGGATGTCATGATTCATAGACTTGAAGAAGACAGAGAACTACAGCCACAGATTCCTTCCTGGGATTACAGCAGCAAAAGTATCTTTCCATTGGAACATCACCTCAGAATAACAGCAGAATAATCACAGTTTTGAATTTGCCACAAATTACTGCTGGCCAGACATCAGATGACAAAAACAAGCCATTCTGATGGAACAACAGGCATTCAGTGATTTTTTTTTTTTACAAAATAAGATTTATTATGTGAGATTAGTTATAGTGAGAAAATTATTCTCACATTTGTTCTTCTATTTTCTAAGTTGTTTTTCTGTTCCTTTGGGACAGGTCTACTTTTCTCAAAGTACTTTTTTTTGCTTCTAGTATATATTTCATGCTTGCTTAAGCTCTTACTTTGGCTTTTCCCTCTACCTGTTGCTAAGTAACCCTTCACAAGGCACTGATGGTTTTATTTATACTTATTCCCTCCTGCCTTTCATGGGGAAATTCTCTTAACTTTCTGTTAGACTGACAGGATATCTGCTTCCTTCCTTCTGTCAGCTTCCAACTGAGTTATGGCACAAAAAAGCAGACTTGCCAGTTGTTCTCCTATGTTGTCCATAACCCTACTTGTCTACTTCTTTCTCTCTCAGAAATCCCTGGGGTTTTATAAATATTTTTATTGAAAATTGTAATAAAATAGTAAAAGAAAATACAAGCCAAATTTTGAAAGAAGGGAAAGTAAAGGAAAAAGATAATAAAAGGTTTACAGAAAAAAGACAATAATGAAAAAGAAAAATATTTGAAATAGTTTATTATCTTCATTACAAATACAAACATAATTCATCACCATCTATAATGTTACATGCAAATATCTCTTCTTAGAGTAGAATAGGATAGAATAGAATAGAATAGAATAGAATAGAATAGAATAGAATAGAATAGAATAGAACTGAACTCTTTATTGGCCAAGTATGATTGGACACACAAGGAATTTGTCTTGGTCCAAATGCTTTCAGTGTACATAAAAGAAAAGATACATTAGTTAAGAGTCAAGGTACAACATTTAATAATAGTCATAGGGTACAATAAGCAATCAAATCATACTAGGAAACAGTCAATAAGGATACAAAGGATAGGATAAGGATCGTAAGGATACAAGTGGCAAAGTTACAGTCATACAGTCACAAGTGGGAGGAGATGGGTGGTAAGGAGTGATAAGAAGATTAATAGTAATAGTAGTGCAGAATTTGTAAATAGTTGGGCAGTGTTGAGGGAATTATTTGTTTAGGAAAGTGATGGCATTCGGGTGAAAACTGTCCTTGTGTCTAGTTGTTCTGGTGTGCAATGCTCTATAGCGTCGTTTTGAGGGAAAGAGTTGAAACAGTCTATGTCCGGGATGTAAGGGGTCCATAAATATTTTCACAGCCCTCTTTTTGACTCATGCAGTATACAGGTCCTTGATTGAAGGCAGGTTGGTTCAAAACAAGACAATTGTTTTTTCAAGACAAGAATGAAAAAGAAAAAAATATTTGAAATAGCTTATTATCTTCATTACAAATACAAACATAATTCATAACCATATATAATGTTACATGCAAATATCTCTTCTTCCCATAAACTGTCCCTCATCCATATGCAAATCCATAAATTATTAGCATTTCAATCCTGGTGTCAGAAAAAAATCCATTAAAGGACCCCAGATTTATCTAAACATATTTTAACCATATTCAAATAAACCAATTTTTACTACTTTCTTTTGCTTCTAACAGACTTATTCTTTAATTCATTTGGATGATGTTGTAGGATATGATCTCTTTTCCATTTTTTTCTCATCTCAAAGATTTCTTCAAGTCTTTAACCAACTACATTACAAAGTCTCAATCCAGGTAAACATCTTGTCTTGTCACACTTTAGTTCCCACCCCCTCTATCATATAGTCCATTATTTATTTATTTATTTTATTTCCAGTACTTCTGCAAGTCCTTTCTGTTCTGCTATTTCTGTATCATGCATCTGCTATTTCTGCATCCTAGATATTTTCTTTCATGTTAGTAATTTCTTCTTCAGATTATTTTAGACATAATCTAAATTTATGAAGCTTATTTCATTGCTGAATCTGAAGCTGCTATTTTTGTCCCATTCTTGAAAAATCTCCTGAAATATTTCAAATGTTATATGGTATATTTTGTTACTTTGCAAGTTCCAATACTGACCAAAGACAAAAGACCAACTTTTCACTTGTCTTCCTCTTCCCTTTCTGTCTGGAATCTTTAGTGGTTTAGTTCTTCTTAAGCCTTTTGATTCTATGTCCCACTTATAGGAGATAGATTTCAATGTGTAGTTCATGTAGTTTAGGTTGTATTTGACAGGGACAAACTGCTGTGATGGAAGACTTTGAGGTATCCAGGCACACCTGCAAGATAGGTTCAGAGTATCAAGGGGGAAAAGTGCATCCATGGTGTGGATATCAAAACAAACAAGATGTAAAAGGTGGTGTTGAGGTCTAAGCTCCATCTTTTTTGTACACATACTTGATACTGATGGGGGGTTGTATGGCTTCCAATGCTGCTTCTGTCATCTTGCCCATATTCATTTGATCCCCTGCAGATACCAGCTGGATTGAGTCAATTACTAGAAATGAGATTCCAAGCTGATTCCCCAAAAGAAGCAGTACAGGTAGTCTTCAACTTACAAGTTAAGCGACTGAGTTCATTTAGCGACTGGTCCAAGTTACAACATCACTGAAAAATGTGATTTATGACCATTTTTTACACTTATAACCATTGCAGCATCCCCATGGTCACGTGATCAAAGTTCAATTGGCAATTAACCCACATTTATCTTGGTTGCAGTGTTCTGGGATCATGTGATCCCCTTTTGTGACCTTCTGACAAGTGGGTAAACCAGATTCACTTAACAAACATGTAAGTAATTTAACAACTGCTGTGATTCACTTAACAACTGTGGCAAGAAAGATCATAAAATGAGGCAAAACCCACTTAACAATATCTCACTTATCAACATAAATGTTGGGCTCAATTATGGTCACAAGTCAAGGACTACCTGTATCTCCTGAAGTCAGGTAAGAGGATTAAAAAAAATCAAATGCAGGCTCTTGTGTCTTGGTTAAAAGAGGGTAAATGGGAGTGATAGGGATTCATCTAAAGGATGAGGCCCCCAATAAAAGCCAAAGGATTTGAATGAAATTAGATATTGATGGCAAAGGAGTTGTGAATGGTCACCCAATCATCAGCATGACTGAGGTTTATAAGAAAGGAGGATCTTGGCTAGATAGCAAAGGATATTATTATGGCCATTATGGATTCTGGAGACAAAACATGAAAGGCAGTGCTCAAAGAGGTTCCTATGCTTCAGTGGCATTGTCTATGGAGTAGAGGCTAGCAATGACCCATTAAAGGGTGGCATTTGACATTGATGGCTTCTTCCAAGCACTCTGTTCAGTTTTCGCTGATTTGCTTGTCTATGAATTTTTTTGAGAGACAGTGCACACACTAAATGCTCTCACTTAGCACTTTAAAAAGGAGAATTGGAAGGAAACAACTGACAGCTTTAGGAAACTCTGCTCCTCAGGCTGTGGAAAGGAAGCATATAATCTCTGAATCCCATGCTGGTTAGCAATGTGTCACTCTATTTTACATCCATGGAAATTTTGGGGCCCTCTTTTAAGGGTGGTCCCATGTAATGTGCAACTGACAATTTATAATCTAGGCATAGATTATTGTTGATAAATTTGAGCAACTTAAAGTGAGTCACAAACAAACCAGTAGTTTAGCTATTCGAACGTTTCCTTTACCTGGGCCACCACCTGCAAACCCAGTAACACCTGGGAATGAAAGAACATTCTCAAACTGACTTTTCTGGGAAACTGCCTCTCTTTCCCAGGCTTCACCTTGGTCTCCAATTTCTTCCTGATCAACAACATCTTGTTTATATTTAATTTCCAATTGTTTTTCCTCATCCAGTTTGTTTGGGAAGAAATTAAAGAAAATAACAAATTCCTTTGCAGGTCCAGGATTATTATGGTTTTGCCCAGCTGAAACCATTGTATAGATATTGTATTTCAGTTCCCTGGGTGTAGAAGGAATGTTTTTTATGGGACGGAAGGGTAGTTAGGGAAGAAGGGATTCTGAAGGAGTTTGTTCCTTTGGGAACCCTTTAGGTTGTCAATCAGTTTATCTTCAGGTAAGAGCAACAATGTACTTCTGTTGAATGATTTTATTACCTGCTTAGTATTTATTGACTTTATTAATGTAGCTTGATATTATGAGATTTGTTTGGTATAGGGGGAATTGAACATGGTGCAAAAATAAACACTAAGGTAGTAACTAGCAGAATATTACTCTATCCATAATCACTTAATAGCGCCACAGTGTTAGGTTTAAGGGCTTTTTCCCCTTGCAAAATATAAAAATTTTCCTTTAGTGGAGAGAACTAGACGATCTATAATGCATTGGATCATCATTTCAGAGATACTTCTTTACCTGAACAGAATGACCATGGCCAGGCAAATAGACATTGCGAGTAACTTTTAACTTCCTACCGGCTTCTCCATTGATGTTGTTTATGGGAAGCTGAGAGGGAGCACTGGAAATCACTACCCCTCTTCCTTGATGCTGCCGTTTTGTCGAGGGGAGTGGAAAATACACATCTTAATGTATTTCTAAGAGGCCCCCTCTGCAAGGAGCAAAGGAGCTCACCTTTTGATTCTCTGCACTCCCATCTCACCAGTCCTATCTCACAAGCAGCCATCCAAATAAGAGATTTCAAGTTTCAGCCTTGGTTCTAAAGCAGCCAGTTGACACTTATCTGCTGGGCTTCACCATCAGCCATTTGGGTGCAGAGGTCAGACAGAAGCAGGAAAAAAAAAGGCAAGGATACTGCCCTCCCATCTTTCTGGAAATTGTAGTCGGAAAGCACAGTGGTGCTGAAGCAGTTGCAACTTCCCCAAATTTCATTCCCATGGGGGTCATGGGTTCCAGCATTTCAGTAATTTAGCCAATTTCAGTTACCTTGGTTCAATGATTGAAGATTGCAAACAAAAAGACAAGAATTTTAGTAGTGTATAGATTGTCATGCATCAAACTGCCTGATGGTTGATATGGGAACATCCTCTTTCTTTGGTTCCCTATTTGTGCAATAGTAAAACACATTTTGAATAACCTGATAGCATTTTATGAATGCATGTAATGCCACCAATATTAGAGATGCAACAGTATCTTGCGTGTAGCAACAATTGATAGAAGTTTACCCTCGGTAATATTTAACCCTATGAACAGTTTGTAGTTTGCATTTTTTTAGAGTTAGGTACCTAATAAAATCGGTTAAGCTATGTAGGTGATTTCAAACAGTTTTGTTACCAGTTTGCCATATATAAATATCAGCTTCAGCAAATTCCAATCTATTGACTGTGATCACATACCTATAGAAATGTTAGGGAAGTTTATGAAGATTAAATCTTTAGGCTTGTTCCTTCTTTGATAGGATGTTGTTTTCTTGACTTGATGGCATAGCAACAGCTCCTAATTTATCAGTCAAGATAGCTAACATTGTTTTTATCTCAGGAGCTTCAAGAACAGCCGCAGTCAGAATATATACCACATTGGCATGGAATCAATTCCTTTCTATTTCATTTGAAAATCTCAACTAATAACTTTGGGTCACTCTAAATTATATTTCATTTCAAGAAGGAATTTCCAGGTCATATTGACTATTATTTCTTTATTCCATCAGCCTTGGCATGTGGCCTATTCTATTTGCAATCTTCTGAGTCATTTTCTCTGTAAACAGTTCCTCTGCTATGTTTGTTGCTATAGTTATATCTTGTTTCAAACATAGGTCTCTTTATATATTTTTAAAATTCAAAACAGGTCAATTTACAGTAAATAACTGAAACACATAAATGTCGAATAACAAATGAAAATACATTTAAAATTAGAAAATGTGCACAACTCCAGATAAATTAAAAAAACATTTTTTTCATGGCAACAAAAAGCCCTTAGGGCAGAAAATTCCTGAAATATTACAGGGGAATAATTACGAGCCAGGTGCCTGCCAGATTATCAGGTGCCTGCCAGATTATCTGCCCCACCCAACTTTACATTCTTAAAATAGTTTGAAAATTTAAATTAAAATTAAATTAAGCTGAAAACGTGCATACTAAAAAATACCATAATCTAATATCAGAATGTCATCTGATATATAGATGCCCCCAAAGCTGTGCGGTGCAGTGGTTAGAATGCAGTATTGCAGGCTAATTCTGTTGACTGCCAGAAGTTCTAACTAGCTCAAGATTGACTCTGCCTTCCATCCTTCTGAAGTTGATAAAATGAAGACCCAGATTGTTGGGGACAACATGTTGACTCTGTAAACCATTAAGAGAGGGCTGTAAGGCACTGTGAAGTGGTATATGAGTCTAAGTACTATTGCTACTGTATGTTTAGAGAATAAACATGTGTTGCTGCTACACATTTTATTTGGAAATGGGCAAATCTGCCATCCATTCCATCAAAGACGTAGCTAGTGTGAGTATCCTCAAGGCCTAAAGACTGTGACTGGAACAACCTCACCAAAGTTTGAACCTTTTGTGACCAACCACACCCTCGTGGCATTCCTCATGGCAACAATTTTATAAGAGTGAAGATGACTCAAAAATTCAATCACATCTACATTCCCCAAAAAGTTCTGAACCCTTGCTCTAAACATCCCACCACATATTTAAATCTTAGTTGTGCAAGATTTTAAAGGCAAACACAATCTTTCAAAATCATTCAGAAACATGCCAGTGGATTCCTTTAAGCATCAATGAGCTAGGCTCTCAAGCCAGGTGTCAGCTAGTAACCTATCACCTGTAGTTTCAATTAAAGACAGTTGCCTGGCAATTTTAAAAAGTATAATCAGCAACCTGAGAATTATCAGAATTCAGAGAGCAGTGGAAGCCTTAGCACCCTTTAGTAATGCCTTTTAGAATTGATTTAATAGTACAGGTTGTCCTCAATTTACAACTATAATTGGGACTGGGATTTCCATTGCTAAGAAATGCTATCATTAAAAGAAACATCAAGTGACCGCAGTACTTAACCACTGCAACCTTGGCATTCCCTGTTGCCATCATAACTCCAGTGCACAGATCACTAAGCAGAAGGAGTCCCAGATAAGGAATGCTTGGGGTGGGGTGGTAGATGAGGTTCTGGGAAGCCTACAACAATCTATGCACAAGTTAGGGGGGTGCTGCAGTGTGATGCAAGTGCAGGAAGTTGGGGAAAGGATATGCTGCAGCTCAGTAGCTCCTTGGCATGCTGCAGCTCTAGAGCTGCAAGGAGTCTCTAAGCTGCAGGCACAGCACAAAGCTGCAGTCAGACCTGGAAGCCACAGCTGTCCTAGCCCAGGCCAACAACCATCTGTCAGGCCCATCTATTACTAACATGACCTCTTCTCTTCTCTTCTCTTCTCTTCTCTTCTCTTCTCTTCTCTTCTCTTCTCTTCTCTCCTCTCCTCTCCTCTCCTCTCCTCTCCTCTCCTCTCCTCTCTCCATATCAGAGGTGGTATTCAGCAGGTTCTGACCAGTTCTGGAGAACCGGTAGTGGAAATTTTGAGTAGTTCAGAGAACCAGCAAATACCACATCTGACTGGAGATTTTACAGTATTCCTCCCCTGCCACGCCCACCAAGCCATGCCCACAGAACCGGTAGTAAAAAAAAATGAATCCCACCACTGCTCCATATCCTGAGTCAATAGTTGCCAATCCTAATACAAAATCAGATATGATAACCCACTTCCCACAATAATAAAACTCAAAGATAATAAAATGTCAAATATGCAGTATATTTAATATGTAATTTTCAAACATCCCCACTGATGAATAGCTATACCTACATCTATGTATGTTCTCTTTTCAGGAGAGAAATACCTGATCAGAGGGAGACATTTATAATTTTTAATGGACAGATTTGGAGGAAATATGAATAATAATGAATCTTTATGAACTGCTTCTTTTAAAATTCAGTCTCAGACTGGGAGTATGGGCCACCTATACTAGCAGCCTAATTTTGGAGTAAATATTCCTATGATCTCAGTACAAGTCTGTAGGGGGCGTGCATAAGTGCACCAACGTGTTAGCACGTTTATTAGCATGCTTGAGAAAGTCCAGAAATATTTCACAAGAAGAGTTCTCCACTCCTCTACTCGTTGCAGAATACCTTATGCTACCAGATTTGAAATTCTAGACTTATAAAACCTAGAACTATGTGGCCTTTGGTCTGATCTAAGTATAGTATATAAAATCATACATTGCAATGACTTACCTGTCAATGAATACTTCAGCTTCAATCATAACAACACAAGAGCACACAATAGATACAAACTCAAGGTTAACCGCACCAAACTTGATTGCAGGAAATATGACTTCAGCAACAGAGTGGTCAATGTCTGGAATACTCTACCTGACTCTGTGGTTTCTTCCCCAAACCCTCAAACCTTTAACTTAGACTGTCTACTATTGACTTCACCCCTTTCCTAAGAGGTCTGTAGGGGGTATGCATAAGCGCACCAACGTGCCTACCATCCCTGTCCTATTGTTTCTTTTATTTTTCTTATATGTATCCATGTATTCATAACTATGTTTTTATTTATACCTATTATCTTGTAAGCAATTGACAAACCAAATCTAAAAGCACTTCAGTAGATAAACTGAGCTATAAGATTGTGTCCCGTATGTTCCTGGTGACTTTAGAAAATCTTCTGTCTTAGTTTTACTTAACTCCCAATGACCACATGGAAAAAAATATTGCTGTCCTTCTTTAATGACTGGAGATTGCTCAGGTCATGGATTTTAGTATTTGAACTACATAAAGGCAGTGTTCTCAAACTTATTTTTTCACCAGCCACATGAAAATTGTTTGTTGCCTCAGTAGACCATTTAATATTCTTTTTCCCCCTTTCCCTGTTCTTCAAATCAAAACACATAACTCATATTTTAATAACATTCTTTTTGTGGGCAGTTGCAGCATCATAATCAAAACCAGTGCCACTTTTTTTAAAAAAATGACTGGCCACAGACTAGACTGCTGAAAAGGATTCCTCAAACTGCTAATTTTTAAAGGGGAAAAATAGTAGGCTGAACTGGGGGAATATAGGTAAAGAAAGCATTTGGCCCTCATTATAACAGCCTCAAGTGTATTGAGAGGCTGATATCTGTAGAACTGACTCTTTGGCAACTTTTCTACCATCCAGAGCAATAGCACTAAATGTTATTCAATAAGAATATACAGCTCTTCCTTCCTTCCTTCCTTCCTTCCTTCCTTCCTTCCTTCCTTCCTTCCTTCCTTCCTTCCTTCCTTCCTCCCTCCCTCCCTCCCTCCCTCCCTCCCTCCCTCCCTCTTTCTTTCTTTCTTTCTTTCTTTCTTTCTTTCTTTCTTTCTTTCTTTCTTTCTTTCTTTCTTTCTTTCTTTCTTTCTTTCTTTCTTTGTCCCTCCCTTCAACTCATCAAAACTCCTAGCTCCTATCTGGATTAAGCCCTGAAGTTTTCTTGGCATGATTTTGGAAATAGTTTGCCATTGCCTCCTTTCTAGGGCTGAGATTGAATGAATGGCCCAAGGTCTTTGGATGACCTTTGTATCTCAGGCAGGGCTACTTCCAGGTTTTAGCCTGGTGCCTTAACCTCTACACTAAACTGTTGTTGTTTTGCAGCTCTACATACTGACATACTGAAAAAGGAGCTTGAAGCAGAATCAGGCACGGTATCGGCATTTCCTTAGCTCAAATTCATACTGAGCAGCTATCATGAGACTCCAAGGAAGAATCATAGGCACTGGGAGGTGTAGCATGCATAACCACACTGTTTTTGCCTTTGAAGCAGCTTTTGGCCTTCGGTTTGAAGGGCTGCACCTCCCTATAAGAATAGCAAGTGCAGAACTTTTCAATTGCAGCTGTATTTACATATTAGCACCAACCTGAAGCCTTCCATGCCAAACGTTAAGTTGTAGTTCAGACATCTGGACAGCATCTAGTTGGGGGAAATGGATATACAGTAAGAACAGCATCTTTTCAAGATTGTAGACACACTTTTTAAACAACTTGCCTTCAAATTTTACAAATTTAATTTAGAAACCAATTCTGTAATCTTTATGCTTGGAGTTTCTTTATGGCAGCTTTATAAGAATATAGCAAAACAGTATTGTTCACCATTTAAGAACTGAAAATAACTTTTCCCTTAAGCAAACTTGTTCAACAAGTGTCACATTTTTCTTTAGCTGACTTTTAGCTTCCCGTGCCCAGCCTCCAATTAACTCTTCCACAAATACGTCAAATTAAATCTGTGTTCCCATAAGCCAAAAGTGATTCTGTATCTTTTAGAACTTCTAATTGCTGTATTTTTCTTCCTTTCATGCATATACTGGATTTATAATTTAATTTTTTATTTTTTTTTTTGGAAATGGATGTAACCAGAGAGTAAGGCCTCACTTTGAAAATAGTTGTCATTATCTGCAGCTCCTGAATGGCTACAGAATAATTACCTTGTCAATGCTGAAAGGGAAGAGGTGCTAAATCCAGTCTCTTATGTATTATCTAGGACTGCAAGCAATATACTTAATGGCTTATCGAAGGATTTTTTTCATTCTGTTGCTTTCTGATTATCCTAACAGTAGAGATATTTCAGGAATGTAATGAACAAGTCAGATATAAGGAGATTTAAGGGGTATTTATAGAATTAGATGGAAGCTGGATTAACTCAAATGCAGGTAGCAGTATCTACTGACCTTGACTGAATTTGAAAAGCTAAGCAGGTTTGGACCTGTATGGTTTTTGAATGGATGACCATCAGGGTTTCCCAGGCTTGTAAAATAGATAGTGAACTCAAAAAATTATCCCAGGGAAAGACAATAGCAAAATTCTTCTGTTTTATAAAATGCACACATAGATACCCACAACAATAACCACCCAATAGAGATGCTTCCATGTAGACCAAGAGAACAGCTTGACTCAAAGGAAACTATCGATTTCTAATCAAATGGATCCAGAACAGAGTGAGAGGTTTGGTAAATAAAGGATCATGCCAGATTCATGCCCAGAACTGGTGGTCATGGAAATAGTTGAGCAGAAAAAATAAACTGGAACTAGACATGGTTACTGTAGAGGCAACTCCAGAGAACCTGGAAGTTCAAGTGACGGAAGACATAGATTACCCAAGGCATGCTAGAAATTTTAATAACAGTTCCTAGAAACCTGACAGCAGCTTCAACCAGCTGCTTTTTTTTTTTTGAGGATTTATTTGAAACAGTAGCCTATCATAACAAGTCGCCATTTAGATATGACAAGTTTCGCCCAAACGCAATGCAAGGCATAGACTTTGAGAGGACTGATTTGTACTCATATAACTCTCAGATATATCTTTGAAAAATAGCTCAGTAGTGTCACTTCCACACTGATTTAAAGATGTCTGCTGCTAAATCTTTTCTCATATAAACTGTTGTTCTGGCAGCTAGACTTGTAATATCTCAGAACGAGAAAACAAACATAGCAAATGTGGGCTGGATAAATGAAGGTCCAAAACTGCATTGTTTTAAATCCATTGTAGAAGAGAGATTGGTTTCATTGAAAATAAAGTTTTGCAACATTTCTAAATTGTTTCAAATTTAGAAATTTGAAAGAAAAATTGCTTCAGCCAGACCAAGAAAAAAAATGAGACTTTTTTTCTTGGTCTGGCTGAAGTAGCCGGGGACTGCCCCAGAGAATCACTACCTGCAGTTTAAACTCTTTGAATGAACCAATTTATTTTTCTCTTCTGTCACATTTTGGTGACCAAATGCAGCTTTGAATTCTATTGGCTATGCATTTATGCCAGTTTATGGCTTGTGTATACCACATGCTCCTATTCTAGTTCACTGCAGAGATTAGATGGGATATCTAGATTATCCCCACTTGTTGGTGGACCTCCATTACAGTAGATAGAAATTTTCTGAGTTTTCCACCCATGTAAGTAGGATTCTGAGGCAATTGGGGCTTCTTTTTTTAACAGAGTCCGACTCTGTTAGTAGTGGATATGTCATGAAACAATAATTCCTTTGTTTTTAATTACGTAACTATAGAAGTAGGTGCAAAAAAATGATATTCATTAGCGGCTCAGTGGCTAAAAGGTCAGCAGTTTGGCGGTTTGAATACCTAGCACCGCATAATAGAATGAGTTCCCTTTACTTGTCCCAGCTTCTGCCAACCTAGCAGTTCAAAAGCATGTAAAAATGCAAGTAGAAAAATACAGAGTAGTCCCTATTTTTCTACTTGCATTTTTACAAAAAAATAGGGACTACTTTGGTGGGAAGGTAATAGCATTCTGTGTAGCTTCAGCATTTAGTCATGCTGGCCACATGACCACAGAGATGTCTTTGGACAGCACTGGCTCTTCGGCTTTGTAATGGAGATGAGCACTGCCCCCCAGATCCGGAAACGACTAGCACATATGTGTGAGGGGAACTTTTACCTTTATTTAGTGTTGGAAGGAAAATCCATCTGGTTCAGTTCCAAGAAGAAAGTTCAGTTCCTGTAAGAAAGACGCTGGAAATAACATGGAGGCTAATTGGAAATAAATACTCTGTTTATTGATGAACCGAACCAGAGCATGCAGTTCTGAGGCAGCTGACCAAATGGTTGAACAAGTGGACAGATCTTTGTAGGTTTCTGTGACTTTGAAGTTTGAACTATTTTGGGGATTGTGCAATGAAGGGGCTTGTGTCTTTTGCTAAATGGTGGTGGGTTAATCCTATTATGTGCTGACCTAAAAGGTCATGTCCTATCCTTCTTAATCCTATCACCTGGGATGCTGAAGATCTTAGGTTGTCCAGGATTTCTTATTGGCCCCCTAATCCCCATCTCTAAAGATTTCTGCTGGAAGCTGTTTTAGTATACAGGAAATTGGGGCTGGAGCATGTTTCTCCCTTTCTCCTTTGGGGAAATATAATATTCTGACTCTTTTAATATTTCCCAACATAATTCATTCTTCTTGGGGGAGGGGGAGCTTCCCACACTAATGACTCAATTGAAAAAGTAGACATAGCCTGACATGAAGGATTTCTAAGAAGGGTTTTATCTTAAAAAATAGCCTTTTGAAATTATTTCCTTCCAATTTATCTCTGGGTTTATGAATGCTAAATCAAACACTGGGGTTTCTACATTAGAAGTGATAAATTAGGAATCCTCCATTGTTCCATTTTCCCCCACTTTCTTAATTGGCTCAACCGTAGGCCTTTTGCATTTTGAATTTCCCAATCAGCGGCAGAATTAAATATCTGAAGGGGTGGGGGAGATCCTTCTGTTCATCTCCATCTCTACATAGATGTGCTGCTCACCATTTGTTTATCAGGAAAAACAACCAAGTGGTACAGGGGGTTCTTTCAAAAATATTTGTTAACAGGTTATCTGAGCTGATGGTGGTCAACCTTTGTTTGAAGAAGAAAGACTGATTATGAAGAGTGAAGTCCAAGTATCTTATGGTATTATGAATCACCCAATAACCTTGTGAATTTATGGAATTTAAAGAGGTATTGGTTAGATATCATCCTTTCCTTTTAAGTAAGAGTTGGCTTTTGTCTGAAATGGTATAGGGTTTCCTGCTTTAACAGGATGTTAAACTAGAAGAACTCCAAGGTTCCTTCCAACTCTGTTATTCTATTACTAGCTCGATACCCGTGCTTCACTATGAAACTATTTATTCAGGCTTAGCTTTTGGGGAGGAAAATAAGGGGGGGGAAATCTGCCTCTACCTACCAGCATCCATTGGTATTAATCTGGCTAGCGTCCTGTCAGTGTGTGAGAAAGTTGAGGACTGTTTGGAAAGTGAAACAGTATTTGCTGTGTGAGCAAGGAGATAGCAAGGAGCCTGGGCGTGGCTTAGCTCAACTGTTCTGTACTAAAGCTGCTTGGTGCTGTGAAACTGAAACTGAAACTCCTCTCCTCTGCTTGTGTTTTGCATTTGGAACAGATTTCTTTTCAAGTGGGGAGGGTGGGGTAGAATTCCTTAGCATCAGAGCATGTTAATATTAATGCTAATGCTCTAATGGTCATTTCAAAAAATCCTTTCTTAGTAAGCACCTAGAAGCCAAGAGGAATGTACATGTCAAATTTCAAGATTGTAGACTTTATGGTTCTGGAGTTTTTGTGATGATGCGTGAGTGATATGTCGCATATATATATATGCTTCCCTAATGCCCTTTGTAAATTGAGGGGTGGAGACTAACAAAAGCAAGTATCTATGCTTCTTTTGTTAGCAATGATGTCATGGGAAAAGCTCAGGTCATTCATTTTCTAAGAGAATAGAGAGACAGCCTTGACTTTCTTATAATTTTGTTAGCTTATTTAGCTGGAGTGTATTGTTGTTGCAATCTTTTTAAAGACAAGGTGGGATTGAAATTTCCAACTCTATGGAAATGTAGTCATCTTACCTGAACCATGTAAGCATATGGGTGGCCAAACAGAGAAAATAGATAAATTAAATTATTTTGCTGGCCTAAAACCAATTCTAAGGACTGTTTGACTGATTGCCTATAGCTTTAAGAATAGTTCACTTAAAGAGAGTAGTTTGTCAGAAAGTACTCTATTATAGAATATAAGATAGATTGTTTGATCTTTACCTTTTGCAGCAGATTTCGATTATTATTGTGGATCTTTATTTATAGGTAAGGGACACAATACATTAACCAACACTGCATCTATACAATACCTTAACATAGAACATATCAGGGAGCAGAAACTTCAGTATGAATGAATGGGTGACAAAGGCAGTTGCACAAAATTTTACAGCTCTTCTGAAATCATTCCTGAATTGTGAACCAAAGGGAAAGGAATAATTTCTTCTTCTGAGCTTCCATGACTAGTGACTAGCAGAGGTGTTATTAAAATCTCACATCGGGTAGTATAGAAAGGAAATAATAATACAGGTAGTCTTTGACTTATGACTCAACTGATTCCAAAATATATGTTGTTAAGTGAGATATTTGAGTGAGTTTTGCCCCATTTTATGACTTTTCTTGCCACAATTGTTAAGTGAAGCAGTTGTTAAATTAGTAGCATGGTTATTAAGGGAATCTGGCTTCCCCAATTGACTTTGCTTGTCAGAAGGTTGTAAAAGGGAATCATATGATCTCAAGACACCAGAAAAGTCATAAATATGAGTCAGTTGCCAAGTGTCTGAATTTTGATCACATGACCATGGGGATGCTGAAACTGTTGTAAGTGTGAAAAATGGTCACAAGTCACTTTTTTTCAGTGATGTTGTAACTTTGAATGGCCACTAAATGAACTGTTGTGAGTCGAGAGCTAGCTGTATTCTGTCAGCATAGTTAACTTTTCTACCTATCCTAGAAGAAAGGATCGTAGTTAGGACAGTGTCTAAATGAGCTGGCTAGTCGCCTTCTGTCCTTCCCAGATTGAGTGCTTCAAAGTAGATAAAAGTGCAAATGTAGCATTTGCCTAAATGCCTTTAAAGCAGTTGTGCTCTCTATATTGGGCATATATATATATGGTATTCAGCTTTGCTCGGGTATTTTCCCACGTCATTATAGTTATGCTTTTAAAGTTGTAGCAACGTTTTGGCAGAATCTCATATGCTATCATCACAATACAGAAGCCTGATGATGGCATATGAGATTCTGCCGAAA